>KZ308442.1:533948-562559 GCA_000376725.2 Ladona fulva
CGCGGGTGTGCGTTTCATCCGCTGGATCCCATATACTTGCCGCGTATTCAAGATGGGGCCTGACCAGGGTAAAATAGCATCGCTCTCTAACCTTTTCATCGCATCTACCTACAATACGCTTTATGAAACCGAGCTTTTTGGTTGCTTTACCGCAGATTTTTCGGATATAAACGCTCCAGTTTAAGTTATTCGCAAGAGTGATCCCGAGATATTCAACTGACTCTACTATATTCAAATTTATTCCATTAATTTGGTACGGGTGATAAAAAGAAGTCTGGCAATAACGGGGAGGATTTAGATGCCTGAAACGATTAGAAATTGATTAAACTTTTATTGAACACGTTCATTGTTCATTGTAACGTCCATTGACAATTTCATTTCATTAATAAGTAGCAAAAAATGTGGAACTAGCATAAGTAGAAAAGATTTTCATGCCTTAAGATTTTCAATCAAGATCGACCTCTTATTATTTCTGCATTTAATAAATACGCCAATGGAATGTATTATTTATCAATCTATCTACCTCAGTGGAAATATATTCTAATATCAATAAATATTACAAGTTTAATTTGAATTTATTTCAAACGAGAGACGTGATACTTTCGGGATGGAAAATGACCCTGCAGAACGCGAATGAAATACTTGTTCGTTAAATCTTGCATCCGAAATTTACTTTCATTTGATCGAAGTGAAACCGGTGTGTAACATACGAATTCAAATTTATTTCCTTAAATGAATATCGTTGAAAACTAGAGTTGATAGCAGTATTTCAGGACCAGAAGAATAGTTAACCAATCAACCGATTATTTTACCTAACCATGAATCGGTAAGGCTTGGCGGAAGTAGTCGTTTCTAATGAATACTTTGATTTTATAGTATTGATATTGTATAAATCCATGTAAAGTTTAAGACATCCTCTGATTTGGAACGAATTTTCCAATTGCGGCTAGTGATAATGCGAGCTGTCAGTTTCAGCCATGTTAATATAATGCAATGTGTGAAGAAAGATGCAGTATGTTTCTCAATGAAATCATTATTCATACTGGTAAAAAGCTAGAAATGTTAACGATTTTAAAATCACTGTACTTACATTAGCTTTACGATTTACTCAAATATTCTATTATTTGTGATTTAAATGCCGTTTTTAGGATAATAATCTCATCACCTTCTCATTTTAATCTGTTTCTCAAGGAAATATGACAACATCTAGTGTTATACTTCCCTTCATTTTCATCCCGAAAATAAATATGGACCGCCTCATAAGTTTCTTTCTCGTCAGTCAGAAAATAATTGCATTAGATGGATCACATCGGAAATCATCTTCTCGCTCGGGAAATTAGTGAAAGCTTGACAATTTTGGAAGCCTGGCTGATCGCATTTAAAACAATGTATCGTCCTAAAGCGTGTTGTAAATAATCGGCCTTGAACCTCCCTGTGAGAACCAATCTTAAATAAAATGAACGATTATTATTGTTAGAGAGGCATACAGATATTTAATTGGCTTCCGTAGAAGACAGTTTAAGGATTCGGGTTCGTATCCCGAAGGAAACTAGGGGAAAAGTAATCTGTTGAAGTTTCCCTACTTTGAATTCATTTCAGTTGCTTTAAGGTGTTTAAAAATTAATTAAGAAGTGAAATTAGGCTACGGTTGATCAAACCACCTCTACTCAAATACAAAAAACTGCCAGAGACGCGATGTCCTAAATATTGAGATTTCAAACTCCGAGGTCGTTGATTATGAATAGAATCGAATCAAAGTCTTACATTTTATTGCTATTTTCAAAAGAAATTTTGATAACTTATACACAAGGAATGACAGTTTATATTATTTACAACAAGAAATTACAGTTTATATGTATTATTTACAAGAAGACATATATAGTAGTAAAATGTTGTATAGTTTATCTAAAAAGAGAGCGGTGAAGGGGCTTTCATGTGTAAGACAATTAATATTAGGAATGAATGATCGATAATTAGGAAGATAATCAACTGGGAGTAGTAAAGGTCAAATTCCACGGGATATATGCATATCAAATGCAGGTTTTTCAGCACACATTCAATTTTTTACGGGATCGAATTAGACTTGGGTTAGGTGGTTTGCAGAACCTTGCTCTAAGCTATAAAACAATGCAGATACCTGGCTACAAAGAGAGTTGATACAAATACTGCCTTCCACATTTTTGCATCATAGGTTTATAGTGTCATCCAGAATTATCAATAAAACCTCCATTATTTTTGCAAACACCACCTAATGTTTTTCTAAAATAATGAAAACAGGTCTTTTTATAGCGTAATTTAAAACTCGATTATAAATATAACATTACATTTTATAATATTTTCATTTTGCTCGAATATTTTATCTCAGTTTATTCCTACGCATTACTGCTTGGGTGGTTAATAGATGAGACGGTATTTATCTGAGAAACTCGTTCTTGTAATAGTGTATGATCTTTATTTTATAAATACGATGACTTTTGTTTCATTATTTTCTTATTGAGTTTCAAATGCCGATTCTTATTTTTTAATGTAATGAATAGATCTATGGCTAGGATATGTTAATAATTGTGGATGTCATTTTTATTTTAACATGTTGATGTTATGCAACTATTATTGCTGGTGCATTTATTTTGTATTTCTGGAACTTCTCATGCTGGTACACCTAGTCGCGAACCTATATACAGAATAAATAAATAAATTTTATCAATGCGACATAGTTTGATAATTACCTAGCATTATAGCTGGGTCCCACAAGGGTCAAAACTGGGACCGCTTCCACTATAGGTGGAAACGTTAGCGGAAGATCCAGCTTCCAATAATTTAACGATGATATCAATCGAATGATAATGTATTACTCGAATTACTTCGCCCAGAAGCGTTTAATTTGATATCATCGAGGTTTTACCTGTTACCAACAAATTATTTCTCGAATTAATCGGTAATGATAATTTGCAATTAAATCCTCTTTCAGAATCATCACACCATGAACGACAATACATGAATGCATTTCCTTTCCAACCCTTGCGTTTCCTCTTTTTAGCAGGAAAAACCTCTCCGAAAACATCTGTCTCTTGTTTATCTTCCGTTCTTTCCCTCTCTCGGTGTCATCCTCTTTATCCTCTTAAGACTCTCCTTCGCTCCTTCTTCCCTTTCCGTTCATTTCTCCGAAACCACAGCCAAACAATCCTTCTCCAACCTCCGCATTCCCATCCTCTGCCCTTCTCCATATCCCACATGCGTCTTCGTTTGTTTTCTCTCCCTTGTGCATTTGCATATCTAAGCAACGCTTGTTAGGGGAAATCATTAACTAGGGACGGCGGCGGTTTCAACCAAAGAAAAGTAAATCGTTATTATTTATGAAGCAAAGGCTATAGATCACGTATGAATGATTAAATACCGCTGCTAAGGATATCCAGGTGGGGGGGGGGGGGAATTAGAAGCACATATAGAGGAATTGTCGGCAAAGGCGAAAATAATTGATTATAGAAATTTTTGCCGTTATCCTAATTATATGTTAGCGCAATTCGTGTGTTTCAGAAATATGTAAATAATCTCAGGTCTATCTTCAGATTAGGTTTTACATTAATATGGTGGCAAGACCGAATATTAATTTTTTTGTGGAAAATACGAAGTCCTGCTTTCATTTACTAAATGGCATTACAGTAAGCCAAGTCGAACTATACTGCTTACATCTTAATGCAGCAAAACCGATTTATAAGTATTGTGTGGGGCAATAACTGGAGAGTAAGAGTGGTGCTGACTAGGTATTGAAGATGGGTATAGTGAAAGAAAGGATGAGTCAACAGAATGAAAGGGATCGGCTAAAGTGGTAGCAGGAGTAATGAAATGTTGTATGAGGTGTGTATTATATTAATAAGAGTAATAGTAATGCGATGTTATAAAGTTGAGATTGAGACTATTAAGTCTCCTATTACATCTAACCATTTTAAATTTGAAAGTTAAAAGAGATAGAGAAGTATACCGATGAAAAAAACTTTGTGCGTTTAGAGTTTACTAAAAAATTACACAACAGTAGGAAAGCACCCATAAGAAGGTGTGAAAAACCTACGAAACTTACCAAAGGTTACGAAAGTAACCTTTGAAATAAATAAATAAATTTTCGTAAGAAATAAACAGTTCAGTATCAACATAGCAATAAAAGTAGTAAGGGAAGTTAATGACTTCATTACTGTTGATCAGCTTCGTCAGTTTTATTTGATAGTTCATGAAATGTATCATAAAATTAAGTTGTAGAAGTCAAAAACATTTTGAAATGAGAAATTATATGAATATAAACATATTTTCACTTACCCAGATAGAGGGATTTCAATGAATACGATATAACCAATAATTAAATAGTTACAATCTAATCTATATTAAAATTATATACATATATATTAATGGTCTCAAAGGGAGAAAAAGACCGAGGAAATGTTGGTAAAATTTGGCGAAAGTGTTGCTCAAGGAAAGAGGATTATGCAGCTTAAAGAATGAAAGGGAACGTGTGAAAAGGTACACCTGTGGGTGTGTCTGATTCAAAAAAATGCAAGGAAGGACAGGAATGTTCGAGTAGCATCAAGAATGCACGAGATATAGACTTTGATAGAAAATAAAGTGAGTGAGGATTAGGTTTTCTCATTGCAGAAAAAGAACTTCAAAGTGTTAAATAGGGTCTACTGATTTATCAGTCAACAAACTTAAATCAACAAATGGCCGTTAAGGAATACTGATACTCTTGTCTAGAAAATTCTAAGTTCCTGACGGAGATTTGAAAAACAAAATTCTTTTATCTCTCGGAGCAATTTAAGTCGTATTTTATTCACACCTTACTTTCCACAATTCTCATTTTGTCTGATTCATGAGAATGGATATCCTCTGAAATAAACACCTCACAATATCAACACTTCTAATGATTTCGCACTCTTATTTTATAACCTTCTTCGTAATGACTTAATATCGTAATATTCTTCTTCGTAATATTGCAAAGGATTTGAGTGATCACAGAGTTTTCAGAATACTCCTCTACAGCTAGGCAATTTTCAGATGTAGACATATAAACAGCGGTTATTCTTTCTAGGACATTTGATGTGATTTACCGAGGTATTTTAGAAAGGCATTGCAATTTAGGGAGATAATAAGAGAGCTACAATAGTCCTGAAACATAATTGCTACAGGAATATGTTTCTAAAATTTTTGTTGACTGAATTACGCCGCTCATTTGAGCAATTTTCTAAATTTAATATTTAAATAAAGATGATGAGTAATATATTATTCGATTTTCCTCATTTATAAAACTTTTTATCATGCTCTAACTCAAAATATCGTGCCCCCAAAAATAAAGGACATTTTTGCTTCAAATGAAAATTGTGACCATAATGGAAAATCCTGGAGAAATTCGCATTAAAATGTAAATATTTACTCTTTTTCTTAGTAAAATTCACAGGTTATGATTTGGAAATACCCATACAGATTATGATTTGGAAAATTTCTGATTTCCGAAATTACATAATTTTATTTTATTAATCTATTTTCCTGGCGCTCCATAACATTATTGGAGAGTTATAGTAGAGGCGTGAACAGTAACTGTAGAAGAACAAACATATTCCCTAACCAGAGAATCGGATTCTACTCGAACCCAGGGCCTTGGGGTTGAAAAATGCTAAATACTCCATCATCGTGGCCAGGAAAATTGATTATTTCATTATTGTTGGAGCAAGTTAGATATTATTGATCGTTTTATAGAGTCATACTTTGGAGGAAAATGTTGTAGTCATCGCCATCCCAATTCCAGTTCCGTGCAACTACTCTAGTTTGCACTTCGAATGTATTAGCCTTTTTTGGTCAAATAACTACTCAACAACAGACTTAGTTACGTTTAATCCATGAATACTTATGTAATAGATCGTAAAAGTTACTTTAGGTCAAGTTTAACGAAAAGTTTACTGTTTTTATAGGCGTCAAAGGGGCACCTTTAGGGGTTTTCGTGCTTTTATTTATTTTATTCCAAATGTTGTACTCCTGAGGTACTTTCCCATGTGCCAAATAGTAATTTTGTATGCTTGATTTATTAAAATAATTCCAGATTTGATTTAAAATAGCCCATGCGTAACCTTAACAGTATGAGGACTCACGATCGAACGAAGTTCTTTCATTAAAAATGTACTTCCTTCCTTCCCAAATCGCATTGTCTTCTGACAGAGACGGTGTTGAAATCTACTCGGAGCATATTTGCTTTCGCTGCAGTACTTATTAAGTTCGTGACGCGATTTAACCTACGGCCTCAACGTTTCCTCCACTTTACGCTAACTCGTGTTCAGAAGTTTCGCATGGCACTTTCATTTATGCTATTCCACCGCTTGTCCTTCTCATATAAGGCGATTTGCCGAAACAACAGCATCCCCTAAAGCATTTCATTCCGGGTGAGGAGGCAACCACGGCGTCTGTTTGACGAAGTTAGGACACAGAAATTAGATTTCATGCAATGACGGAGTAGCTGGAAAAAGGAGAGGTAATTAAATTGAATCGAGAAAATTTTGGAGCAGCGCTCATCCTATTGTTTGTACCTCTGACAATAGTTGCTATGACTACAACACGCAAGGGTTGGGTCCACCGTTTAGGTTCCGTTTCCATGGAACTGTCACAGTTTCATTTATCATTTTTTCGGTATGTACGTGTCTCTGATATTTTTAATTTCGAACTACTTATAGTGAAATATTAATGAATGATAGTGACTATATGTGTAAATACTAATCAGTCTCGTAGTGCATAAGTTTATATGGTATTGTTTTTAATTTTCTCTCCATTTACCCGATAGTCATAGAAAATGTCTATGTATGTTAATAATGGTTTATTTTTTATTGGTGGTGTTTAGAATTGATGGATGAAGCCGTTACTAAGTAAAACTACATAAAAATAAGGTCGAAATGAGCTCAAGCTTCTCGATATTTCTTTATTGGCTGTCACAAGTGTTTTTGCAAATAGCCAACAAAACACTTGTCATATTTATGGCCTGCTGATAGCTATAAGTAGCTGAAACCGGTCGCCAATAAAGAAATAAAGTGAAAAAAATTCACAGACATTGGCGATGTTTTAAAGAAATACTCCGTAGCGTTGATACTTTCGGACGTTACTTGGTGGTAATCCATACTAATAGGAATAGTAGAACTGATATTTTAATTTATACAACACCCCAAAATACATACATACACTCACGACCTAGGTTCCAATTCATGACATCATCATCGGGTAGTGATGAGGTCATGAATAGAAACTTTGGTCGTTTAGGTATATTTATACAGTAAAATATCAATTCTACTATTCTTTTCCTTTGAAATACTTCATGTTCCACTTTACAATATTTGAAGGAAAAGAGACTTAGTACCTTTTCCACAGGATTTTATTACAGACACTACCAGGTTTAAGCGAATGACCGCCATCATCGCCATCTCCTGATGATGACGATAATTCGCTGAAAACTGATCGTGTCTGTATTAAAATCCTATGAAAAAAGTACTGTCTCTTTTCCTTCAAATATTGTGAAGTTTAAACATAATCATTTCAACCATAATTGGTGATTTATTTTTCTTTCTTATTTTCATTTGGCCATCTTTTGTTTCCAGATTATAAGGGTATTTGTTTTACTTTCTCTTCTGGTTTTAATTATCAGTAGATTCTTACTGTTTTCCCACACCCCCTCTATTGTGAGTTTTTCTGCTATGTATACGTTTTCCTAAGCTTCACTTAAGTTTTTTTAATCCACAAGTAATTTTTCTACTCCTATTAACTTATATAATTTCCTATGTTGCTTATGAATTACATTTAAGTTACATTGACGATGATTTAAATGGAAGAGAAGACTTTGTAGTCTCAATTTCGTTCAAAATAAGGACGTTATGTATTTATGTTTTCGTGTTGTGAAAGTTAATATCCTTTTGAGGCTGGTGATACAAAAATTCCTCAATTTCAAATGCAACGGGCACTCAACTCATATGCTTGTATCTAAAGTCTCTAAAGTTGTAAATTGCAGTATTCAAGGCCATAGCTACTTAAATATTCATTTCCTAATATAAAATTACCAGGAATCTCGAAACGAATGAATCTTATCTTTCAAATGACATTACTCATGTGGAATGGGGCGGACAAAACGATACCATCAGCTGTTAAAACCGCTGGAACTCTCCCGAAAACATTTCTCTGGAGTAATAAATGGGAACCCTCTACCGCATTCACCGATGAGGAATTAAAGAGGCCACTCACGTTTAACTCATCTGCAATCACAATACACCGTGCGTCTGTGCAAAAGTTTGGCCTAAAACGCTAATTAGCTGAGTGTTTCCTTGTTGATTCGCTTGACCATTTCCGAGGAAATATGCACAACGTCCGAGGAGTTCATTAAACGAGATTTTTCCCTTTAAACCACTCTCAAATCTCTCTAGTTTCTCTCGACATTTGTAGAATATTGAGGAATGTACCAGAAGGTTGTGTACGCATCTATGCCTTACTTGTGATGGTTGCGAAGCAGCAACAAGGTTTCGATTGACCTTAATCATTATTAATTCTAGTTTTGCGACTTATTTTATTTGCATAATCTGTAATATTCATTTCTAACTTTAGCATCCTTTGCTATATTTTTCAGTTTAGTTTAATTTGACCTAGTTTTCACTCAAAACTTATTTTCAGAATTGTGAAATAAACTCTTAGAATGTCTAGGCCTCACTTTCTGTTGATCAAGAATGCTGATTGTGTATACTGTTACATTGGCTACAAGATACTGTTGTACAATTCGTAATTCCCTTTGCAAAGGATGCGAGTGATCACAGTGTTATTCAGAATACTCCTCTACAGCTAGGCAATTTTCAGATGTAGTTATTATATATGTTATTGAATATTATATATATATGTTATTTTTATTCTTTTTAAAAGTGGACCATTAGTCCGGCGGCAATGTAAACGCAAAGAAAAAGTACATTTTGAGAAAAGAAAGAAATAGAAGTATTATAAAAGTACTATTTTTAATAAAAGGTGGAAAAAATTTGGAGGAATGCTCAAAAGTGATAGCATTTAGGGAAAAAGCAACAATTATGGAGAATAATAAGCATATATTACATACATTCATTTATCCTTTGCTTAATAATTTTGTGTACTATAAGGAAAGGATTTGGGAGGTCTCAGGTTGATTCATTTCATTCTTTTACTCATGAATTTAATTAATAATATTGCTGAATAAATTGCTAATGAATATTTACAAATGAACATTGCCCAAAATTCCCTCCTCAGTATTAAAACATAAGTTTCAAAATTTTGGCCATTTTTTCTAATATATTTTGGAGTTTTCAAACAATCTTGAACCTTTCTCTTCTGACCGCTTCCCTTTTCCTAGTCAGCCTCAGTATTTTTCTTCTCGATCCTAATGAGTCCCAACCCAGTTAAGTTTCATAAGTGTATAGTTTGAGTTTTATTCCTTACGTGCAATTGAAAACATCAGTTACCAAATCGTTGGTTGACCTAAGGTACTTTGATTAAGGAAAAGATCAAGCCAAAGGCGGAAGCAGAATGGGGACCATTTCACAAATCAGGCAGCCAAACTTTTTCATTTACTAAATGAAGTATTGTTCCATTAAGGAGGCCTCAAGGCTTTCTCTTATGCCTTTTCTGCTTTGAGGCTATCTTCCTTTTGCTAACAACGGAGTGATTAACTCCCCGGAAGTGGGCTTTTTCGAAGACTAATAAAGAAAAAGGTCGATTCCTTTCGTATATAATCCGACTTCTTCACAAAATTCATCCCGATGAAATTCTTGATGTTTTGGGATGATTTCGCCGTTTCAAAGAGAAATTTCGACTAAGACCTAACAGAAGGGTATTAATAGAGATCGGCTTAACTAACTTTTTAATTAGTTCCATTCGAGGGAGATAATCGTCTATTAATGACGGCAATTAGGAGAAAAATGCTGGGTTCCATTTGATTGTGAATCTGGTGATGATTTTGGATTGAAAAGGAATCTTGCGTAAATTTCAATCAGCTTCCAATATCACAACCGCCTGGGGACCAATTTCTAACGTCAAGACCGTTTTATACGTTACAAAAGCTGAATTGTGTACGCTTGGTCGGAGAACGTGAACTCATTTTGCAGCGGCAGCTTAAAGAGCCTCTATATGTTGCAACACCATCTTCTTACTATATGATTTATATAAAAATTTAAAATACTTTTCTTAAAATTATAAGATATATTTGTGTTTACTTTGTATACTTCATTTTAATGTGGAATGTAGATTTTCAAAGATAATCGTTAGGACGGAAGTTGTCTAATAAAAAGTATTTGGCAATTCTTTTCACCGAACACTGTTAGCAAAAAGTGTCTTCATGTTTAAGTACCAGAACCACCACCGACCACACTAATTATCAAAATCATTTATCGAGAAGGAGATTATAATTTAGCAAGAGCATAACATATCCAGTTTTGCATATTTACTTTTATTATTTTATTGTTAATAATGTATTCAATACTATTTTTCAATTATTTCTCGATACGCTACTTGAAGTTTTAGATTTTTTAGCGAATGTATCATTTTCACGTTATTACGCAAGTTAAAATTATAATATATATTATTTTTTCTAAATTTTACTACATCTACATTGCTATAGTACTGGACATGGGGATTCGTTCCCTCCATACTTCATTCTATCGGGCAGTCCGACCTCACTCGCAATTCGCCATCGGTAAGTTCACTCGTGCATAAAAGTTTCAGGTAACCCATGCAAAATATCCTTTTTTTATTTGAAATATTACTTGAGGTGAAATATTCCATTCTCAAACAAAATTTAAAACAAGATTTTTATATTCGTTCCTTGCTTTGTGTAATTAGTACTGTGTGTGTCATCAATCGTCAAAAAATCCCCAAAAAGTCTGTTTCTTCAATTTCCGAACACAATTCGCTGTGCAGTGTATTTGCTCCCGTTCGTACCTTGAAAATTAACCTTACCTCTTCTTGTACGTAACACCTTTCCTCTAATCTTTACCCACTGAATTGATTAATCTAATCTTTACTTATTTAATCTTTACCCATTTAATAATCCTAATATCATCTGAGTTATGCTATCGAATTGACATACCTGCCTTAAGCGAGTGCTTTCTTGAATGTACCTTTTCTACCGCCAGTTAAAATTGGTAATCAATTTGAAGAAACATCAATTTGTAGGTGTGTATGATATGCATGATACTTGAAGCTTTAACACAGCATTCCTCATTGCTCCCTACACCATATAGTATGGTTAAATCAACTGTATTTATGTATAATCTTCTCTCTGATGCATAACTCCGGTAAACCGTTCTCAAGTCTTCCGTAATTTAAGAATCGTTAAGATATCAATCGTTAAGATATCAATTAACAATCATTAAGATATCAATTACTCTTGATTGAAATAATTCTTTTGTCTCGTTCAGCATTCATTTAAGTCTAAGAAGGAAGGTTAAATGGAATACGAAAATTTCCAGTCTCAATTTCGCCTCAACGAAGATGAACCTATCCTATTCTTGTGGTTGCGAAGAAGTGAGATGTACGATGTCGTTATAGATAAGATAATGAAGACGGGTTAAGAGAAGGGCGCAATTAAATTTTAAGAAAGCGAGGGAGACAGAGAGAGAGAGAGGAAAGAAGGGAAAACCGAGGAAACGGAAATGAGAAAGATATATATTTTGCTTTCGTAAAGGAGGACGTTAAGATTCTTTTATTTTCTCGAGGCGCTGGGTAAAGTAGAGGAGAAGTCGAGAATCTCCAGAGGAGAGTGGTCTGGAGAGGGAGTGAGGCGACACGAGGATTGGGATGAATAGACAAAACAAGGAGAGGAAATGAGAAAGGAGGAAAATACAAACAAATGAGCGGAAGAATCACTAGAGAATGCTTGCTGTTAGCTTGCTTCCTGAAATCAAGTATAAAAGATACTAGAAACAAAGGTAGCGGAATTGTCTGAGGAGATACAAGTGTCTCTATAAAACGGAACGTATCGTAAGTATTATCAGAAATAATTGTAGCTGTAATTTTTAATGAAAAGTCAGTCTGAAGCTTTGAGATGCTCACAGAAGACTCCCTATTGCATTTGTTTTATTCTTCGAAGATAATTCTGCATTATTTAGAAACAAACCTTGGATGAATTCAAAGTGGGAGAGGTGTAATTGGCGGAAGGACATTACAATAATGGGATTTAAAAAACATCGTACATTTCCACTGTTATTTGTGCCATAAAATCAGTCTGTGGAAGCGCAAGAATTGTTTCTGTCATAATTCAAAGGACTTACACTAAAATTAAAACATCACTTGACATTCATCGAAAATGGAAATTCGGTAACGAATTTTAATGCGTTAGTAGGATTTGTTGCGAACATTTTATGTTAATGAATTGTACCTTTAGAGGGTGATTTTTCTGTCGTTAAGATTCAATGCAAAGTTTGGAAAACTATTAATTGTTCCTATCGTATCATTCGTACCACAGAACAATTTTGTGTATTGTGCATAGTTGTTTTTAAATAAATTAGGAACTAGGTTCATTTACGAAAAGTGGTTCCTTTTTATTTCTTCCATATTTGTCATGGAATACCACAAAGTTACCCGCCAATCAGTTGAGTTGATTCTTAGTGCTGGGGCAGCAGCGCAGGCGAAATTGTATAAGAAGCTGTTCCTGAAACAACGTATCGCTTCTATGAACATTTACTTTCTCAGTAACTGTCTCAAGTTGGGCATCTTCCCGAATTTCATCAGCATAAAATCCAGTTCCATGTCTGCTGTAAGTCGGAAGGCGATCTTCGCTGCGAAAGTACAGTGGCTGAAAGGTGAGCTCCGTCACTGGTACGCTAAGAGGAATAACATATCACACCACCTACTCCTTCTGGTGACAGAGCTTTCCTACTCCCTTCACTGGGTTGAATGGTTGATTCTTGACGATAAGGTGAGAGACTTCGCGAGCAAAATCATTTTCCGGAAATCCAGCAAGTCAAAGAAGAAATTGAGTAACCTCCTCTACAGTCAGAAAGGGAGTCCAACTCAAGGAAACAAAAACATCGTTCAGTGCTCCTCCCCTCACCGGTTTCACCCAAATACTTTGAATTTATCACAACATACCTTCAGTGAGCCTGAATTAAAACTCTTAGATTTAGGTTTGAAATTCTCCCCTAAGGTTTGTCCGTCTGTTAAACAGTTAAAAAATCTAACTGTGGATTGTGAGTTAGCCTTCCCAACAGATTGCAAAAATGAGGTTTTCCTGTGTTCTAACTTAATTTCATCGGTCAGTAATTCCATCAATTTAAACCCAAACGTTAATAATAATTCCCAGTTGAAATCTCTTCTCCATCTTAGAGACTCTATTGAAAAGAACAGTCTTATAATTTCCAAGGCTGATAAAGGGAATTGTTTAGTCATTCTGGACAAATCTGACTATATGTCTAAGTGTAGTGCTTTCTTAGATAATGTTAGTGTTGCAAACCTCCCCTCGGATCCTACTAAAGTTTTGCAAGGGCATGTGAGAGATGCAATAAATAATTCATTTCTTTTCAATGACAGTGAGAAGTGGAAGTTAATTACGATGAACCCGCTTCCTCCCAGATTCTATGGTCTGCCCAAAATACACAAAATGACTGCCCTATAAGACCGGTAGTTTCCAGTATCGCCTCTCCCGTACATAAACTTTCTTCGAGATTAAATGACCTGATCCTAAAATTTACGGACTTCAAGCCCAAATACATTATTAAAAATTCCATTGTGCTTTCTAACTTGTTAAAAGACGTTGTAGTCCCTCTGAATGCAAAGCTGGTGTCCTTTGATATCACGAACCTATTCCCGAGTGTGCCAGTGGAAGATACAATCCACATTCTGGAAGATATTCTAATCAAGAACTCAGTGGATTCTCTTATTGTAAATGAACTTGTCTCTCTTACTCGTCTTTGCATTGATGGTAATTATTTTGTGTTTAATAATAAGTTCTATGTACAAAATGAGGGATTGGCGATCGGCTCCCCTCGCTCTCCTGTTCTAGCTGAATTGTTTTTTAAACCATTTAGAATGTGATCTGTTTAATTCTAGCCATTCTCTTTTGAAATATGTGTTTAAATGGTTTAGATTTCTCGACGATATTTTCTGTATATGGACTGGAACTTTGAGACAGTTGAACCTTTTTCTTAACCTTTTAAACTCCCTTCGTCCTTCCTTCAAATTCACCCATGAGTTAGAAATCCACCATTCCCTCAATTTCCTTGACCTTTCAATAACCTTAACCCACAATACCTTAGATTTTTCTATTTACCGTAAGCCCACCTATACCGCTCGCCTTATACCTTCCTCTTCTAACCATCACCATTTACATAAGTTCGCAGCTTTCCACTCCCTTCTCCACAGGCTCCTTAATATCCCCCTCTCACCCTCTAATTTTGAAAAAGAACTTAACATAATCTTGTATTTAGCAAAAGAAAATGGTTTTTCTTCTGATTTAATCAACCGTTTAATGGATAGAAAATTAAGGAATATTGCCATAAATAAGATTTATACTTCTAAATTTGTCGCAACTCCAACCTATTGGCGTAAATTAAGCTTCCTTGGTCCCTTAAGCTATAAAATTGCTAAGCTTCTGCCTAAAGACCGTATGCGACCGGCATTTTATAGTAACTTGTGTTTTAAACATTTCCTGTGTAATGGCAAAGATTCAGTCGACCCTATGCTTAAGTCTGGAGTATACCAACTGTCATGTAACGACTGTAATTCTATATACGTTGGCCAGACTGGAAGGAACTTTAAACTAAGGGCAAAAGAACATGCTAAATGTTTTGAAATCGGTTCACACCAATCCCACTTTGCAAAGCACCTTTTGATCTCAAACCACTCTTCGAATTTTGTACCTAAAATACTTTACTTAGCAGAGAAGGGTAATCGGCTAAATATTCTCGAAAAAGGATAAAGGAAAGGAAGGTAACTTAGTAGAATAACCCTGAATTTAACCTAACAAATGAATTTGTCTTTCCTTCCTCCTCCCCTTTACTGACTGCCTCTCTTCCATGCCCTTCTCCTAGTTCGAAGAACCCGTCTACCTAATCTTTTCCGCGAATTATATCCTTCACCCTGTCCTGCCCCTATTGTTTCCCCTCCACCCCCTGACCTGCTCTCTTGTTTCTATACGTTGTTTCTGGCTGCCTCTTCACTTGAAGATGACGCTTACGCGTCGAAACATGCCGTGTATTTTAATCATTGTGATCTGTGGCATTTTGCATAGTTGTTTTTAAATAAATTAGGAACTAGGTTCATTTATGAAAAGTGGTTCCTATTTATTTCTTCCATACTGGTAATATAGAGTATGTTTGATTGATTTTACCGTTACTGGGTAGAACTCCATAAATCAGGAATAAAGAAACACTTTGTAAAATATTCCACAATATATGCTTCTTAGGCTTTCACCATTGAATATATAAACTCAATAAAGTCAAAGACAGAAAATAGTATAAAACAAAATTAAATTAGAAATTTAACTATAAGTAATATTATTTGACAAATTTGATTTTAATAAATCAACTAAGACATTGTTATAACGGACTTAATTTGTATTACATAAATATAGAAATTAAGAAACGAAATTTTCTGAATTTTAAAAGATATTACAGCAAATAACTACAAACAAAATAGTTTTCTTCTTGTGGATTACGAACTTATCAAAGACCTAATTTGATAGAATCTCTCATCCTGCCGAAAAGTCTCAGAGAAAATGAAGAGTAGATAATAAATACTGCTGTCCGATAAACATGTAAATCACCTCAAATTAGACGCTAGAACGTAATGTAATATTTTCCCAAAGGGGTGTCATCCTGTAACATATTTCGAACTATGATTGAAATACAGGATTTCACTAGGTACTGAGTTGAAACAGATGTACTAAAATGTTTGAAGAAAGGACTACTGCACCTTCATGCAATAAATATAACCAATAATATTCATAACCATATTCAATATAATATTCATAACCAATGAAAATGAAAATTCTCAAAGGTTTTTCTTGACAAAAAGTCACTAACTCAAGTTCCTTGCAAATGCAAGGTGCCGATGGAAAATTCTATTGTATCTCTGCGGTCTTTTACAGAAAAATTTTCTTTTAAATTGCATTATTTTATAAATAAATTATTATACCAATGAAAAGAGATTCACAAGCAATTGGAACGAGTAAAGTTTTTTTGGAGATATTCAGAAAAGTCGCACAATGGAGAAAACAGCGTCCTGCTAATTAATTAAATAAAAGCGTCAAATGGAAGAGGAGAGTGGCTGAATCTTGGGATTCGCATCAATGGACGCCAAATGGACCAGGGAAAAAAAGTTGGAAAGAAAGGGAGGAAATAAAAATGACAAAGGATACGTTGGATAGAAAATAGTATAAATAGAGAAATACAACAATTTGTAAAAGAGCGAACAAAGAAAGAATGGCGTTATTCGTAATCGAGGCATGTTGCGAACTTACGCAAAAGATCTCATTGAGACTTGGAGGTTGAGGTAATTGAAGCTGGTCGATGGGGGAAAAGGAAGCGGAAGTTGGATTTTGAAAGGAAAAAGAATGTTGAAAGGACGTTGTGGGGGAATTCGAGGAATACCGCAATCCGAATAGCGATCCCAGTGGCTGTAATGATTTGTTGTTTTCTGGAAAACAGAGGGATTCAAAGATGCTTGCCCAAGAAGGTATTTTTAGCTTGTAAATTCAGTAATTTCCGCTGAATCATTTCGATGTCTCCATCAAATGATTATTTTATCGCTGAGTGAGACCTTCTTAAACGGATATTTTATTTCTCAATGTAGCTATGAAGTTGATTCATACCCTTCCTCTCGGAGTACTTAGTCTAATGTATATATGCACGAAATCCAATATCCTGTCCTTAAAAGGTAGCACATGAAAGATCATTAAATTTATTTTTTAATTTTATTCGGAGATTAAACTGTGCAACTGAATGTATGGATACATATTTAATATAAATGCAATTTCTGATAGACTAGACGGCTTGGGCTATGACGCTCGATCCCTAAGAGAGAGAATCCATTAAGGAGGAGAGAAAATTTAAACATTTTCCCCCAAAAATAAACGACATGATTTGTTTCAAACGAAAATGTCTTCGGCGCATGACAACCATACCAAAACCTTGGTATTTTCATAAGTTCGATGAAAACAAAATCTGATTCCTTCCACAGAAAATATATGTGAAAAAAATACGACTGGTATTGAGGTTTCTTCCTCTACCTACGCTCTACCTCACCGGAAGAAAGATTTCTTCCGGTTGCCTGAAGATGAGGCAGAACTCTCGAAATCGGTCGTGTTTTTCTCAATTGTATTTTCTCTGGAAAGAATCAGGTTTTGTTTTCATTGAGCTTAACATGAATAAGTTCCAGATATCGCTATAGTAAGTTAATTAGACTTGCTATTTTGAAAAAATATATATCTTTATGCTTTAGAAAAGGTTGACTACCCATCTTCTTTCATACCCAATTCCCATTCCTTGAGCAGTGCTTTTCAAACTAAAGAACGGAATTGTGGAAGATTAGTTCGTCAGGGCAGATGTGAAATTTGAAGTTATTTGAGTGATATTTAACAAGAAAATCTACTATATTAGCCGCATAGTCGTTATGCTTTAATATTACTAGATTCCTTTTTCATTGCTAGAGGTCAAACAAAATAAAGAACACTGATTGATGGGAACTGAAATTTTTCGATTCATGAAATTGGAAAGTAGAGAAAAATGACAAAAGAAAACGATTTCCGGACCCTTTGTTTTTTGGATTCAATTTACAGGAGGAAGTTAATGGAGGCTCATTCACAGCAATATATTTCAAACAAAGTAATAGGAGAAAGCTATCTCGCCGGCAAACAACTTTAAATTGTAAGAAATTCATTATAAATGTTTCTTAAGATAGTTCTATATTTTTGTCGAAAAAGCTATAATTTAAAAGTTTAATCAGTATCTTTTACGATGCCTTTTTAAGCCTTTAAAATAGCTGAGTTTAAGCAGACTTTTTCCGTGAAATTTTCAAGTTTAAAACCATTTTCCAATTTAAATATGCGATTAAATGAATACAATGAGCGCGTTTTCTAAATGTGTGTTCACTATATGCGAAACATGAAAGAAAGAATAGGTAGTTATCAAAAGAAAGCAGACAGGGGAGGGCTGTAATCGAGTTTTTGTTTTTTGAGATTCACGACTCTAAATTCTATGGAAGATGAGAGTTGAAAACTTTGTTTAATATTAATCTCGTCTAGACTAACAAAGTGATGAAAATACAAAGAACAGATTTTAGATGAAAAATTTCAAAAGGATCCGCTTTCGGAAGCTTCTTATCTTCTAAGAGCTTAACTAAGGGTGAAATACTCCCTTTCGGAGTAAAAGCATATTTAAGAAAAATCTGTTTCAATCAAGGGCTTTTAAGCTGTAATTTTTGCCTTTCACTGAAGCTTTATTTGCTACCCGGGCGTGAACAAAATTTGCCGCCCCTTAAAATTAAATGCCAAAAACATACATTTCCTGGTTGGCAAGTAAAAATTATTTTGTAAGACTTCAAAATACCAGTGTTTCATAAATTCATTCCCCAGTTTACATTGATCAAAAAATATCAGTAGCAATTAATTACGTATATTCAGTATCTTTGCATAGTGATTGGTCAATATGAGTTAATAGTGTTAATATGAGTTATGAGTTATAAAACTACCACCGTTCACATTAATTGTCAAATTCATTTATTAAGAAAGAGATTAAGATGACGCTTACGCGTCGAAACATGTCGTATTTTAAATTGTTCTGTGGTATTGTGCATAAGGACTTACACTAAAATTAAAACATCACTTGACATTCATCGAAAATGGAAATTCGGTAACGAATTTTAATGCGTTAGTAGGATTTGTTGCGAACATTTTATGTTAATGAATTGTACCTTTAGAGGGTGATTTTTCTGTCGTTAAGATTCAATGCAAAGTTTGGAAAACTATTAATTGTTCCTATCGTATCATTCGTACCACAGAACAATTTTGTGTATTGTGCATAGTTGTTTTTAAATAAATTAGGAACTAGGTTCATTTATGAAAAGTGGTTCCTTTTTATTTCTTCCATATTTGTCATGGAATACCACAAAGTTACCCGCCAATCAGTTGAGTTGATTCTTAGTGCTGGGGCAGCAGCGCAGGCGAAATTGTATAAGAAGCTGTTCCTGAAACAACGTATCGCTTCTATGAACATTTACTTTCTCAGTAACTGTCTCAAGTTGGGCATCTTCCCGAATTTCATCAGCATAAAANTATTTTATCAAAGTTCTCGCAATTTCGAATTTATATGAATGATTCACGACTAAAATAAGATTTTATGATTAATTTTCTTTCTTGTGACTCTCGTCTCAATTTCGTAGGACTATTGTTTCTAATTTAATTTTGTAAAAGGAACGACTTCTGCAAGTCATGAAAACGTAATTTACGTACATCTCTTATGGAAACGAATTTTTGCTCCTGGGTTCGAACCCGGGCCTTTACAGAGATGAGAATAGTTTTCCTGAGGGTTTCAGCATCGTAGAAACACAACGCAGTTTGTTTCAGATCTCTAAGTCAAGCCGTTTCTGAGATAAATAGGGTGACGGAAAGACGGACGGACGGACAGACATTTGCTTTTTATATATATGATGAAAAATGTTCACGTTGTTGCACTCGTTCGAAATTAACAGTTCCCAGCAGCCTTGCTGGATGTGTTAATCATGTTAAAGTTCCGTGCAAATTAATTCAATTTCTTAAGAAATACTTAAGTAAATTGATCAGGATTACCGGGAAGATCCTTCTTAACCTTATGAATGGAATCGCCAGAACGTGAAATATCTAAAGTTGCGTTAGATTTCCTCAAGATGGTCGGACACAACTTCTTGGAAGACTTTTCAGATGATATACTTTCCCCTCTCCTCATCACCCGGTCAGATACTGCTGAAAATATTGCATAAATAGATGCTAGTACTACTCGATTAAAAATTTTGTATTCCCGTGAAAGATGCGTTCAGTAGCTCATTGAGGTAAAAAAAACTACCCTTCCATACGCAGAACTACTAGTAGTAGGCTAGTACTGGTACTACTAGATCGGCTACTAGGGTACATGCGTAGATAAAGATGAAGTATTTATTCGTTTATTGACCAGGCCCATCCTGAAAAGAATATATAACTTTTATTTTTAAAAATTTGTTTCAACACTGTATTTCAAAGTTAAGATATCATCAAATATGAAAAAACTTGTATGATAATAAGTTATATAAATTGTGAAAATATTTTCATGCATTGACTTATATTGGCATTTTAAATAGTAGAAATGTACAGAACATATTTGAATGAATTGGTGTATTTTTGGGCTGGATAACCGATATTTTGCGATGTTGTAATTTTGTAGCGGGGAGACGTATTTGTATCCCGAATTTTTGTAACCTGTAAATTTATGTACGCATTATATTGGTCTTGTGTTGCTTGATGGTTGTTCTGTGGTGGGTGGAAATGTTGTGTTATTGAAATTAGCCTAGTGTATTCCTCTGTATAACTCTAAAGTGTAGTATTGTAATTAATGTAGAGTATTAATAAGTTACCACCGGACTATTAATCCATCTGTAACATATGTAACAATATTAATAATAACACGCTGACTTTTTTGATCGTTTCCGGTACTAATATCGTACATCATACTTGGCTTGTACTCTGCAATAATTTATTATACCATGACACTGTGCCCAAGTATATTGTGCTCAGTTCTTCCCAGTGGCTGGCACAACTCATCTTCATCACACAACGTCCTTCCCCTCTCTCATCGGCTTCCAATGTGCGGGCCTCCCACCGTCTAGGCGATTGCCCCATTTTTCTCAGTCCCATAAGTGAACGGATGACTGTAGACTCCCGCGGTGCCAAAGACGCCTCCCGTCACCATCGCAACGAAAGGTCAATTGCGTCTTGGTAAACAGAAATTTATGAATCGAAAAGCTTCCAAGAATAGGGGCATTATTCACATGAGCGTAAACCTGAGAGTATACCGTTGCTTGAGTTTAATATGACGGAAATTAACGTCAAATTAATTCTGAATATCTTCCGCGTGTTGATATTTTGAGGAATTTCTAACTGAAGTAAATATTCGTGAAATAAACAGCTCATTCTCCTAAAAATGTTCACAGTTTTAACTTTTTTACTTTGAAAATTCTTCGGCACCATCGGTTCAAGTGTAATATCGTGTAAACGTATTGTGCTGTAAAAGCCTTAAGGCCCCTTGACTTCAAGTCATAATTTTGTTATTTAAATATTCCGTCGTGACGCGTTGCCTAAAATCCATTCCTTGTTTGGAGAATAATGTTATTAATAGTGCTGATTGGGGTTTTGAGAAAATGCTCCAAAAAGTCATAGTTTGCAAGATAAGTAACCGTTAGGGAATTCCAACCAGCGGGTGTTAAGGGTTCTCCGTGGTTGCACTTTGCAGAGTCTATCTGTGAGAAATTTTATACCATCGCCAATTGCGTGAATTTTTGTGTGTACCCGTTCTCTATAGTGAGAAACGTTTATCTCCTTTGGCCGAAGAGCCGTAATAAAAGGGAAAGGAACACAGTTGCGACTCAACTTGATTACTTCGTTTGTCATGCAGCAAAAAGAAGGCCCAGAAAAATTTCATATTGAGCAACCCTAAAATATACGTTCATATCAAACCGATTCAACGTATTGTTTAGGCAGTGTCATAGTGGTGATATGTTTAAGCGTTTTCTATTTGAATATCTGCTTCACCTCGTTGGCACTTACGGTATTATCTTTTGGCCAGTAATTAACTAGCTATTACACGTTAATTTAAGGCAAAGAGTGAAATTAAGCAATAATTAATGAATTGAACGTAAAAAAGAACTTCATTTTTATACCTTTCGTCGGCATATTTTCTTTTCTGAGAACGTTAGCATGGGAAGCCCTACCCATGATTTGTCTATTTTTTTCAGTCATAGAGAACAAACACATGGAAGCAAATTCAAATTCCTTGGAAATGAATTGCGACCACAGTCGACATTCAACCGGAGAAATTCTATCGCTTTATGTTACGCATTTAAAAAAAGCGCAATTTTGAAATCGTTATTGAGCTATTTGGACGAAGTGAGCGCGATGATTCTCTGCGGAACGCTGTTAACGCAATTGCCCATTTATGTCGAATAATCATTGATTTGAAATATTGAACTGTTCCCAAAATGGAGGAACATATTCTTTTTGTTTATATCTGCAGCTATGCGATTGTCAAATAATCATCGATTTGAAATACCGGACGGTTCTCCAAATGCAGGATTATATTCCCCTTATTTATATCTGCAGTTACGCGATTGCAGGGACAAATATATCAGCCATCGGCCATTAATCAATAAGAATTGGCTATTAACAGGCGTTAGCAATCGGAAGGAGTGGAAGTGGAAAAGAGCTTTAAAAGCGTGGCTCGTTTTATAAAATTCCATGGAAATCAAATCTGATTGGAGTTAGTATTCCGCGTCACGCATATATATGAATAATGGTATATAATTAAGAATAACAAAGGGTCAATGACGGTGATTTTCATGGTTTAGAGCGCTATTTTATGAACGTTAAATTTTGCAATAGACATGATAGAACGTCTACTCGTGTATCAAATAGGTATTACTAGTGTATTATTAGTGTACTAGGTGGTTCTATGTGCGGTGATAGCTTGTAGACGACATTTTAAGCGAAATATTTCTATATTTGTCATTGTTATTCACTAAGCTTGTGCTTAACTAAGGTTGTGCCGATTTTTAAGTTGACCATTTTCTAGTTTATGACACAATGGCTTTGACAAAAATGCCTCGGCCAAAAAGGCCTTCGGGGAACGATTCTTTTATACCCAGTGAGTAAAGATATCCGATCAGGCTTGAATAAGCTACTTTCACGGACAATTCCGATGATTTCCGGAAAGGTTATTGGCCGCCTCTTGATTCCCCGCGAAGTTAAAAGATAAACATGACTATTCGTACTCATTTGCACTTGCACAGTTAAAAATGACTATTCCTACTCATGGGGAACGAACGGTAGTTGGTGAATAAACTCCAGAATAGGTGGTTATGCTGATACATTGTATGCAGATAGAGAAAATTAGTTCTACAAAAATATTTCTGTTCCTGATTTATATCTGATATGTAACCATATCATCCCATAACATTACTTGTCATATCACTTTGCTTACATAAATTCCTACTGCTTAATTATCATTACAAGTTAGATTTAAATGTATACCCCGCGAGTGGCGTATGGCAGGGGGTAACACCTTATTAATCTTCCCTATTAGCCTCTCAGGTACTATGCGGAAAGAACAACCAGAAGTACTAACCATTTTAGTAATTACTTTCTTTTACCGGAATTACAATGTCTTCTACTTTGCCTAAAAGTTCTTAGCAGATGAATGTTTAGAAAAGCTTTTAACGCCTCTTCAAGAACATAATATATCTGGGTGAGTTAGAAATAAGTAATAATTTATATACTTGTTAAATGTATTTACAAATGAGAATTATGTTGTTAATACATTTTTGGATTGTAATCAGAAGTGTATAAGAGCAATGACAGATGGCGCGATGCTTTTGATAAAGATGTATAGAAACCAAACAGCTATCGATCGTTTGTTACATAGATATTTAAGGATGTTTCCTGGATATTTTCGCAAGTAATTTAAAATATTTTCCACAAAACTGTATAATTCTGAGCCGCAGGTGGGATAATTGGTATTATATAGTTCTGATCACATAGCTTGTAAAGAAATATTATCCAAAGAAATGCACCTCCAATGTCATCCTTATTTTGGATACAATCGACTACCTCAGCCTTCAACATCATGAAACCTACCTAATCGTTCATCACGAAATGAATACTGTGTATCTTTATTTTGACTGAAAAAATATCAAATAAGCTGATCCTATACGTTTGGAATGTTGATAGCACAATCTTCACTCTCCTTTGTCGATACATAACAGACTTTTGCAAATGAGGTTAGGGAAAACGTTGAGAGTAAGGGGGTGGCAGTAGCTCAAGAGATTGGAATCATTTTTCTCGGCGTAGAATAAACAGCGCACGTTTATATTTAATTCGTTCAAGTTTCCTTTAAAAGGCACATTCAAACTACATTTTTCGGATAAATTTAATCCTCTCTAGCTGGACTTCGTGGTAAGACATTCTGAAGGAATAAGCGAAACTTAATTGTAATATCCACAAGATGTTTTACTACGACCGGTTTCGGCTTAGACGCCATCATCAGGTGATAAAAGAAGCCATCACCTGATGATGGCGTGTAGGCAGAAACCGGTCGTAATGAAACATCTTGTGGATATCACAAAGTCTGACGTATTCCTTTACATTTTTCGGGATTAAAAATTTCCGATGGCTTTCTGTGCATGAGAATATTATTGAATGTAGAGGATGTAATACACCTGCAAAACAGCCCAATATCGCGGTAGATTAACCCCTGGAATTTTTCACAATTTTGTCAGCGGAAATAGCGGGCAAAATACTCCCTCCTTTGAAGGTAAAGAAATACAGCGTAAGGGAGACGTGAAGAAGATGAAAATGGTAGATGCAAGAGGTTGATAGAGAACGAAGGAAATTTGATATAGAGAGACAGGGAACGGTTTCGGAGATGGTTTTGGTAGCCTGTCAGGAAGTTATCGAGCGTGAAAGGGGAGGAAGGAAAGCTGTAGGGTAAACTTTAAGCTGGTGGGTATACAGTGTAAAGGAAGCGGAGTGGAGGTGCGCGACAAAAAAATGTAGGAAAAGGGATGAGCTAGAGATTGAGCTGAGGAGGGACAGAGGGAAGGGAAAGGAATGAAAATAGAGGGGAGGAGAAAAATAAGTAGTGAGATGAGGGTAAAAAGGCGCAGGGAATGGAAAGAGTGTCGAAGCGTAAGAAAGGGGGCGTTTAAAGCGGAGGAGGTGATGGATGGAGGAAAATGGGTCGAGGAAGGGAGAAAAAATGAATGGAATGAAAGGGAAAAGAAGCGCCGTTCCCTTAAGAAGGAGAGATGATTAAGAAAAAGAAAATTTTCATATATAACCCGCGCTGGGAGAGAGAAAAAAGGCTGGAAGCGCGCTTCACTTTCCATATAGTATATGCATTCAGAACCGTATAAAATTCCTCAATCGTTATAATGGAGTTCTCGTCCAATTTGGCCTGAAATACGCCTTCCATGAATGGGAAGTCTTTCGAGAATTCGCCAGGTTCAGGGATGCGCCTTTAAAAAGGTGGGTCGGCCACTAAATTTCAGCTTTGAAAAGGGAGCATTTCGGTAATTTTTTAGTTTGGCGAGTGATTGCTTGCCTTATACGGAGCAAGGCCTCTGGAGAGGGAAGTTGAGCATGTGGGAAGTCTTTGGAGGTGAGGTCAACGAAGAATAAGAAAATGGAGTGAAAGAGGAAGTTGGAGACGGAAGAAATGAACTGGAAATTGAAATTTATCATTATTAATATGAGTAAGAGGAAAGAAAACTATCAATGAATGGAAGACGAGTGAAATAGTATCTTATTTGAGAAATTCAGCATTTGCTGGTTATCATTGTATACATCGCTTGTTGTCATCTTCGAGTGTGAACAATGATCAACATTACCTTACCGAAATCTAGGCAATTGACTTTCAATATCTTTATATTCAACTTCTTAATCCATTTAACCTTTTACAACGATAGATAGCGAAAATCTTAACTTTTAATGCGATTTGTTTACGGAAATCGATTTAGTCTTCTTTTCTTCTATTCTTTCCCTTCTTTACGTAATACGTTAGCCAAAACCCGAATATTTATATTGAACACTGGTTTAACAGGTAGCGGAAGGTGATGGAAAATTGAAATTTACAATAATGTGGAAATTGATGGAAAATTAAGCCTAAGTTAATGTCATCCTTACTTAGGTTATTATAATTCAACTCGCAACATTAAAAACAGGTGTAACATATTACGTTACACACTACAGTTGCTAATACACCACAACTGCTTTTGAAGCTCATGGAAATAAATTGGTGTGTGTGTGTAATTTGTTCTCTTTGTCCTACAATACTAATGTACATGGAACAAGGTAACAACAACAACATATTTAACAATTGTCACACACTATCTATACTCATCAAGTGAAACATTTCATGACATAAAAGTCAAGCTGTTAGAAGCTTGTCTACCACGTACGCTAATTTGAGTATAAAATTCTCTGAAACCAATAAATGTGTTCTTGCAGTGAGATAGCGTAGAAATTGGTAAATTTTAGGAAATTATTGAATATACCATTAAAAGAACTAAAAGAAAATGGCAATCGGCTGCGGTTATCCCATATTCATATCCCACCTCTAAGAAGGCCTCTAAATATTCGAATTTTGTTTATTTATTGTAATTACCTTCTTTTCCTGACTTTTCGTTGGCATCATTAAGTATCTATCGCTTATACGTTTCTCTCCGCCATTTCTTCAGCTTTTCATTTGCATCGCTCTCTATCATATCCTCTCTCTATCCATTAAAACTTTCATTTTCTTTCTATTCCTATTTTTAAAAAATCGTTGAACCTCCAACATATAAAATGATTCTACAATCCTAAATATCGAGGAGCACAAAAATGTTCTCTCCTTTATGAATAATTATATCGGAAAGGAATAACGAAATCTTTGTGCGTAATATCCACAAGGTGCTTAGGAAGTCTTTTCTGGTCTTCAATCGGGTGAGTTCGTTGGTTAGTATCGAAGTTTCGGCAACAACCTCTGTTGCCATTTTCAAGGATTGTTGTCATTTTTATCATTTAAAATGGCAACATCAACATCTTGAAACGGCAAAATTGCGGTAACATCGGTACCTACCAAGGAATTCACCCGCTTGAAGATCCGAGAAGACTTCCTGAACAGCTACACCCAGAAAGCATATGATCTACTCGTATATCTACAAGCATAGCATATAATCTTTATCACGATCGGTTTCGGCTACACAGCCAACATCAGGTAAATAATATATGGAATAATAAATATATAGGATAATAAACATCTTTTGGATATTACAAAGTTTTCTTTATTCCATCAGACGGTCTTTTCGGCCAAATAAGGTAGAAATAATTAGATTTTATCGCATTCAATATTGCATTCCCTCAAAGTAGCTCCCAATTAAGTAAAAAAATGACTTACGGATTATTCTGAAGATGAAATCTCAACACATAAAGGTGTGTTTCGCGGAAGCCCTAAACATTTCGAAAATAAGCTGACTTTTTTCGACATATACCAGAAAATAAAGGCACGCAAAAAGACCTTTCCTCATGCTGAGGAGATAGATCCATTCTTCGCAAAGGAAAAAGCGAAACGTGAGATGTGAATTCTTAGAAGGACCGTGGAGGAAAGAACCTATTGTTGATTTAGGTAAGGTTGCGAGGGTGCGGCAAAAGAAGAAGTGGAGCGGAGAGGAATGTGCTGGGTTCCAGAGAAGGAACCATAAACAAAGAATGCATTGTTCTGAAGGAAAAAGGGAGCGGGGTGAAAGAGAAGGAGAGTTTTCCGGAAGGAGAGAGAAGGAAATGGGTGTCAAAAGTCTATACCTACTCGTGATGAAAAATCAAAGCATTTTATGATCTATATGAGTTTTCCTAGGCAAGATATTCCCATAATGTTCAATCTACAAATCCTGTAGAATTATGATCAATGATAGAACCCATTGGTAGCCCACTATGTGGGATTTCAACCAGGTAGGAATGAAAATCACTTTGTAGAAGTTCCACAATATATTTCACCTACATGACCTATTTCAACTAGTGCATACAGTAACTGAAGATGACTATGTACGGGTTGAAACCGGTCGTGTTGGTAAAATATATTGTGGAATATACAACAGTGTTTTTCATTCTAAAATTAGCCTGAAAATCTACAATAAAACTCTCATTTTATGTATTCGTACTATTTGTAACACAGCTACGGGAAAAGCTGTAGACTTATATAGATTCTTTGTCCTAAATCATTATCTCATATTCATTAACATCAGGGGGGACAACCTCGCGGGCGAGGAGCCATACGTGGTCTTTACTCTCATTCTGTGCGGCCCAGTCTCTAGTTCTTCCTCGTTATGTTCAGATTTCGATCCTAAAGCACGATAACTGAAGCCGAAAATCAGATTTTATTTCTTTTGATCTCTACTACTACTTTTGTAGAAATAATGACTTTTAGAACGACTTTTCTTTGTGTCTAACTTTCCTAATTCCGCTCATTTTTGATCCGGCCGAGTTAGCGCAGGGATCGCTCAAGACGAGTACATAACTATCGATAATTTTGATCCTGAAATATTTCAGTATCTCCGCTGTACAAATTCATGTTCCTGATATCCTTGCAGTCACAACGGTCTAACTCCCTTTCAATGGAATTATTTGTTTTAAAGCTAGCAGACGTTGACAGCATTCTCCATTGCTAGTGCAAATTCCGTAATTGAAAAAATTGTCATTAAAATGTTGTAAACCGTCTTGGTTAACACATAACCTTATTGCAAATCAATACAATGAAAGTTATGAGTGACAATCAACGAAAGTTGGGCCGCCGATTTTTATTAAGAATGATTATACAGGTATTTGAAGCTCAAGAATACATTACT
>KZ308442.1:577104-620145 GCA_000376725.2 Ladona fulva
TTAGTCTCTTCTTACATCTAAACCTTAGTCATTAGAGATAAAATGAAAGAGGTATTGGGAGTTGAACTAAAGAAAAGCAACAAAAGAAGGAACTGTTATGTGGACTTATTGAGTTATTGAGACTTATTAGTCTCTTCTTACATCTAAACCTTAGTCATTAGAGATAAAATGAAAGAGGTATTGGGAGTTGAACTAAAGAAAAGCAACAAAAGAAGGAACTGTTATGTGGACTTATTGAGTTATTGAGACTTATTAGTCTCTTCTTACATCTAAACCTTAGTCATTACAGATAAAATGAAAGAGGTATTGGGAGTTGAACTAAAGAAAAGCAACAAAAGAAGGAACTGTTATGTGGGTTTGAAAAACCTAAGTCTGTAATTACGAAATAATTTAAACCCTGCAGGAAAACACCCACGTGAAGGGGGGCGTGAAGTACCTGCGAAACCTACTGACAGTAGAAACTAATATTAAAAAAAAAGAGTGGAAAATAAGTAAAAGAAAAACTTCACCAACACAGCTGGAAAAAATATACAAAAAATACATAATTATCACAAAAAATTCAGATAAGAACAGGTGTTGGATTTGGAATACTAAGAAGTAGGCAGTAAAATATATTCAAATCAAATAATTAAAAAAATAAGAAAATATAGAATAAAAATTAAATGTTGGAATAATAAAAAATAAGGAAATAGTAAGAGAAATGCCATTATTTAGCCTCAGTATTACCTCAGTAGCTTTCATATTTTGTCAAGAATGAACCAAACTTGTACTAATGTGAATGAGGAATGCACTTTTCCCTATCCAATACAAAAAGTCATACGAAACCGTTTCAGTTCAAAATGACATGGCAATAAAAACATTATGAATATAAAATATGCAAAATCGCTTCCTTTTACTGTACAATTGTAGCATGTTTGGCTCATTGCGAAAATGAAAGCTTACTTTTTCATTCACGTATCGCATTTCTTATTTTAAATTCAATGTAGAAGACTATCGCACTAATAATACACTTTTACATATTGTTTTTATTGCGAAATTTCAAATAACAAGCTTGCGTCTTAAGGCAAAAATATAACCGTCATTTCATATTTCGACTAATCTGTACCAACACAACTGTTATAAATGTATGGAAATGGTTGCTGGAGTGGTGAGGGGATTATAGGGTGGATAATGAAACAATTAACCTAGCTATAAAGAGAAAAAATATAATTACAAATTTTAAGACAATTTCAGCAGGAGGAAAGGCATGTTTTTTTAATGTGTAACTCTTTTAAATTTTGTGAATTATGAGGAGAAAAGAGAAAATTATTTATAAAACGATAAAAATTCATTGAGAGGGACGTATTTGAGAGATGAATTTTGGGTAAGAATAAGTTAGGGAATTATAGAAATTAAAGAAGACTCTAAGATAAAGCTGTTTCACTGCATAATATTTTTAATATTCTGATTTTCATAAAGCATTACTTAGCTAAACTTGTTTTCTATTCATAAGGTTTGCTTGGAAAAAGGGATATAACGCAACACAGAATGTACCTCTCGCAATCCTCCAAAATTTCCTTCATTCTATCTCCTTTAAGGAATAGAGCGGTGAGGGCAGAGATCTCCGCTTTCCGTAAAAATGGAAGCTTTGTTTTGTGATATGTTTTCAAAATTTCATCACCGCGGTAACTGAATCTGCTATCGTAAACTAAAATTTTATCGAATGAATCATATCAAATTATAAAATGTCAGGCTTTTACCCAAAATAAACCTGTTTAAGTTCCAATATCGAGAAAATAGAATAAAGAACATCCGTTGAATAAGCCATTACTTCCATTCTTCCATTGTTCACTAACGTCCATTCATTTCACTATCAACAAGTAGACTGACGATTGACATTGTGGCTAAGTACATATTTTAAATTAAAACTTCACTCTCTTACACTTAACCCCACCTACTCCCTGCACTTTTACTCTACCGCCACTTCTTCAGGATTACTTAAGGGCATCGTTTTTGCCAGAATTATGCCTGACAGTATTACTGCGTCAGACATCCCGTGTTGCTGTGATTGAAGCATTATTTAATGAATTGAATAAAAACACAAAGAACAGTGTATTTGTGAAAATTTAAAATATACTACACCGACAAAATTAAAACGACTCGCGCTTCGCCTTATCTTTAGGTTATGGGGAACCTGTGCTTCAAAATAATATACGGGTGAGAAAAGAAGGCAAACTAATGGAGACTAACCACTGAGAACCCTAACCCCTACCGGTTGGAATTCTTCAGCGCTTAGTTTGCTCGCAAGAAACGTCTATTTGGAGCTTTTCTCGAACGGCTGTGGTAATATATTACCACAGCTGTGTTCCTTTTCCTTATAGATATTCCATAACTATTGCTCGCAAACAATGGCTATCAGGAACTTTACTCGAACTCTGTCTTACTAAACCCGTGCTTCTTTTACTTATAGATTCTATTATGGTTTTCCGGCGAAAGGATTTGAACCTTTTTCACAAACTACACACAGTAAACCAGGCGCTGACATCAAATTTCTCAGAGATTTTAAAAATCGTAAAATCTTCCCCAATTTTACCAATATATTCCCTAAAACAGACAACCCATTAGCCCAGAAATCTTTTTTCACCACTAGAATACACTGGATAGTCTTAGAAATCGGAAAAACCCTCTGAACTACCATGTCTCGTCTCTTCTACACAAAGCATTCGCTTAACATTCACAAAGCATTCCCTAAACAGTGTGAAAGAAACGCGACATGGTAGTTCAGTGGTTAGAATACCTGCCCGGTAAGTGGGAAACATGGGTTCGAGTCCCAGCCATGTCGCTATTTTTCACACTTATTACTCCTTTTGGATAAAATACATGAAATTACACCGCATGTAATCTTCCAAAGAGATCACAAAACTCCACCGAAAATGTTCATCTCTCAAACAGAAACAATTACCTAAGACAACTCCTTTATCCAAGGACAATTTACACTATATTGTCAACTTAGCCAATACAACCGTTAACAAGGAAGAAATTACATTTCAAACAAAAGGCCCCAAATAAACACTTCCATATCTCCTGTCGAAGAATTGGTAACAGGTATTGTAACAGGAATCAAGTCCCAGCAGAAAATGTTAAAAACATCATCAGAAAATTATTACTCTTACAGATAAGAGAAAATATAAAAAAAAACACAAACACAAGAATGTTGACCGGTAATTTTGAAGTCATTTTAAGGTCACGTATTGGAGAGCAAGACGGATTACGTTTGGTTTGAATAGGTGACAGCGATAGATGGCTTTTTGTCTGTCTCTTTTCCTTGCGCTCTGGAAGCTTATTGACCGGGCTTAGAAATGGTGCTGCGAGCAGATGTGAGTATTCCCATAGCATCATTACTGAGCAGCAATCATGGTGTGATGCATTCTTTCTCGGAAACCTTTACATGTTTAGAGTACAATTATCACAGCAGGGCTTTCAAGTACACTAACGCTCGAGTTAAGTCTACTAAATTCTTCTACTTAATAGAAAATGGTTTTTATAAATCAGTAAATGCAGTAGTATATACGTTAGTGGCAATATACTTCGTCAATTGATTATCTTAAGTGTATGTAATTGTGCATTAAACAAATTTGCTCAAATAAAGTTATAAACCGCGTGTCGCTGAATTGATATGTATTAATTTCGTCGTGTTTTTCATAATAGGACTTTTTTTATTATTTCATAATAGGTTATTTAAAAGGCACTTGCAGTTATAAGTTCACCCTTTACATCTATTTAATGTTTATGTTAGTATGTTGTGCTAATGTTTAACGTTGTTACATTTCGGTTGAATACTTAGATAATCGGTATGTTATGTAGAATGACTAACTGATTACAAATTATTCAGTATATAGATTTAAATGTAAAGTGTAATTGTAACTGCCTCATGTATTGGTTGACTTAATATATTTATTGGCTCTTTTTATCGAAATTTCCTATTTACGTAAAGGTCAACTGACATTCTAATGTATATAATACTTCAGAGAAACTCACATTTTCTTATTTTATATTTATAATATCTTATTTATTCTTATCGATTTATTAATAACTTCAATTCTTATTAATATTCAATAATCTTATTTATTTACAAATTTCCGCTGCGGTTAGATACAACTCTGATGACAGCTTAATCACACTTACACCTATTAAAAAAACAATATTCAATAGATAATCGCTAACGTGTTATACCCTTTGTATTGCAATAACTATAAATTTAAATAACAAATTCACAAAATTTACATTTCTATATCTCAATAAACTCTGCATCTTTTTCTAAGCTCCTCTATTGTTCTTAGATAAGGGCATGAAGCCCTCTTCAGGCAAACTTTTCTACTTTAAACCCTCTATTTATGAACGAACACTTAGCTTAATCTGTTCCCTGTTTTCTCAGCTTTAATATCCGCTTAAGATCCCTCGACCGATTTAAAACGGTTCTTCTATTCAACTTTTCAACTCATCGCCCCCGTTTCTTAATTTCTTACATTTCCGTTACGATATTTTCTTTCTTGTTTCGCCGTAATGCACATCTATTAGCTTTTCGTTGCACTTTTTCGACCTTTTTAACATTAATTTGATCATGCGGATCCCACACATTTGTGCATATTCTAATACTGGCCCTACTGTTCCTTTATTTCCTAACTCTTCCACTTTCCTACTGCTCCCCTTTACGTTTTTCATCACGTATTTTACTAGGTAGAATTATAATAAGCACAGGTATTCCCGTTTTTGGGAAAACTTCTGGCCTTTCGGAGAGCCTTATTGTTATGGTAACACGTCCCAAATTCCACTTAAACGCCGAAAAAAAGAAGGCCAAAACGTCGTTCTCGTCCCATATTAGTGGAAAAGGTTTGGGTAAAACGGAGGGGACGCAGACTTTCACCAATCCACTTTCACTTTTGTCATTTGAATGCTAGTAGATTCTGGTAGTTCCAGAATAGATAAGCGAGTTCTTGTACCGTTTAGAGAGCCGTTTCATCCGAAGATTTCTTGGTAGTGAAAGGAGAAGGAGTCGCCCTCACGTCTCTCTTAGGGTTATGACTCATCTCAAGAGCTCTTAAACGATAAGGGAACATAGTGGGAAGCGATGGAAAGACAAAAGAGCAGAAATAAATTTTCTTTGGATTGGCTGCAGGCGGAGGGATGGGAGAGGCTAATCTCTTTTGGGGGAATAAGAAACATCTTCAAGAAGATAGCTCGGAGATTGGTCACAGTTTCTCCGAGGCTTTCCACTTGTGGCTGTGCCCTGAGTTGTTTCGCGGTTTGGTGAAATTAGGTGTGAAATCGGATAAGAGACGTGGGTCACTAAATCTCCACTCTGCATCTGTAGCAGGGCTCCATCTTGAGCTTATGCAACTTTAATTGACTTTACATGGGCTTACAAAAAAACTGCGAGATAATTGTTCACAAAAGTTTGAATAGATATCGACTCTAAAGTTTTAGTCTATTCTTAATCGATTCTAAAGTTGCAATCGATTTCTAAAGTTTTTTGTAAAAATCCAAAATTTAGCAATCGAAAAACTGAGATGAATAACTGGGAGAATATCCGGCCTTCAGGACAGCCTCTGTTATTGTAAATTATGTTGAATCATTACTTATTCCTTATTTTAACTCTTCCCTTATGTAAGTATTCCCTTAAATCTCCCATGTAATTCAAAAACAACATCTTTGGATACATTTCGATAACTGAGAGCTTTTAACCAGAAGTATTCAAGTTATCCTATATAATCGAAGTACCTTTTTATTCTTGGATTTATCACACAAGAATGGCAAATAAGATATCATGGGGAACTTCAAATATATCCCACAGAGAATATGAAAATACAGGAGGATATATTTTACTTGACTACTAAATCGTCACTGCGTAATTGCCTGGAAATTTATAGTATTATATTGAATAAATTTGTTTACTTACTAATGTAATTAAAGTTGTAATAAACAGCATTCCATTTAATTATAATTTTCAGATAAATGTAAGATAAAAAAGTAATTAAAACCCACCTTACCTTAAATGTAGAGCGATTTCTTCTCGACATTGACTTTCAATAAAATATTCTTGTGACAACTATGTATATAGTAAGGAATGCGTAAAACACGAAGAAACATATTGCTGATTATTTAACGGTGGATTTCTATGCTCGATATTTGATGAGTATAATATTGAGGTGAACTTTACTTTAAAACGAGAGGTAGGTAATCGTAGGTTATGTGATTTTATAATTTTGCGACTATAATATTGAGAACTGTATTCAGATTATATGATCATATCAATATTTGAATTATAAGATTATGACATACAGTTTAATACATTTTTATATCAGTTCCTCGCGAGTCTCATAGTGTATTTACCGGTACATCTAAATCGTTAACAGAACTCTGTTGGCGATTAAAATGGATTTTTCGTACTTGTCTTCGGAAAGGTTTTCTAAACAATCTGGAGAAAGGTAAAAAGGAGTAAAGGAAGTAACGGCATTGCGTTGGCATATTATTTGAAAGTTTTTCTCCTCTCTGAAGCCCTTATATCACGAGTCATAGGTGAACTTATGTACATACATGCCCACCCACATTATAAATTTTATACTCATAGATTCTGGATTAGATTTGAGCTCCGCAGTCTGTTCTTTCTTGTTTTTTCCCCACACGATCTCTTTTCAACAACGAAAATATTTACAGAATGTCTCATTTAATGAAGCTGTCGATGAAATATTCTCTAGCATTTCCATCTGTAAACGTCGTATATATTAACTTGTAAGGGTCACAATGATACCAGGTCATCGAGTTATTAATAAAAACAAATACAAAACTCTTTCCGCTTTTATCAATACCGGAAGTACATAAAAATTCATATCATGCTGCTTCAGTGAGTTATTTGAGTGCACTGTTGCATTTAAAAATTCGATTTATAATTTCGACTGTACACCCTTTTTGTCAATGAAATATCGCATACCAAAATTTTATTTCGGAAACGGAAATCATTCACGAAAGGGCTCGTGAGAATCTCTAATTCATATTTCCGAGCACAAATTTGAGAAATGGATGTAAGCGAACGTTCTCTTGTAAAAGAAACGATCTGTTAAAATCATTTATGCATTCGGCGTCGGATGATAAATAAAGTTAGTTCTTCTTCCGCCGCGGAAGAGACATTCATGAAAATTATCTGCGTGAATGAAATGGGCATTTGTTTTTTAGTAATATATGTTTCATTTATGAATGTTACGAAAAGTCACTTTTCTCGTTAAAAAAAATGATATTTAAGCACTGAAAATATATTTCGGTGACTTGTTTTTCGTGCTTTTTCTCAGTTGCTGTAAAAAGTATGTTTGTTATGGTATTGTAATCTAATCGCTTGGACACTGCGATAGGCGACAATAGCGTTTGGATGGTAAAAATAATTCATAAATGACGTCTTTATTCGGACGAGATTGATATTTTACAGAACCCTTTCTATGAGCCATACGCACATATTTATCTTATACGCTACAAAACAGGCTAACTAAGCACTAAGCAAATCGCTTGCATCTTTCCATATTGAAAAATAATGGTAGTTATTACGACAAGTTACAGTCATTTTCAACCCGAGGAAAATTGGAAGTGCTACAGGAGACAACAGAAAGTGTTTAATTTCCAGATTTACATATGAATTTGGCTGATGTGCGGCTTTTGTTTTACTCCAATTATCTGTAACAAAAATTATCTGAGGTAAAATTTGAGCAGAGGAAGGGTGGAGGAGATTGGAGTGGAGGAAAGTGTTGTCTAAAAGGAGAAAATATAGAACAGGAAATTATAAGTGGGCGAACTGCTAAAAGGAAGATGAAATCAGGAAAGGAATGCAGAACTCCTTAATTGAGGTTTTTCTTAGTAGTTTCCCTCCTTTCTATCCTCCTCCCTCAGTATGATATATAACGAGATATTTCCATAGAGAATAAGGAAAGACTTCGTAATTTTCCACACAATATATTTGGACGACTAGTTTCGGCTACTCGCCATCATCGGGTCCACCAAATATATTGTGTGGAAAATTACGAAGTCTTTCCTTATTCTGTAGATGGCTTTCCACGAAGTACGGCCAGAAGTTATTTATAACGAGATATTTCCATATTTTTTCCGTTTATTGTAAGTTAAACTTATTCATTTTCTGTATTGCACCCACTGCTACCGAATCTGCACCTACCCGATACGCGAAATTTCCCAATTATAATAATAACTGCTCGAAAAGGAAAGAAAGAGAGGTAAGAAGGGTAGAAGGAATCAAGGAGGAATGAAAAAGGACAATCATTAATGATGGAAAATCTCGTAGAATGAGACTTTAATGTTGCTGCAGTCATTTAAGTTGTGTCCCTTATTATTTACGATAAGTACACCGGAAATAAAACTATTGGAATCGTTGCTCTCCGAAATATATTTAACTAAATTGAATTCGAAGAATTGTATGAATGTTTTCTATGTTAATCGGATTTAATGGCAAACCTACTCTCTATGTCGCAAATTTATTTATTTATTTTTATTTGGTGCATNGGTTGCTACCCAACTACTACTAATATCTAACCGTTTGCTAACCGTGTAAATTAGGAAAACATCATATTCATAATAATAGTAATTTATTAACCGCAAACAGGAAATTACCCAATTAAATGCGATTTAATAAATTAATTAACACATAAATACAAATGATTACAATTAAAAAAGAAGCAAGCATAGAAACCGAACAGAAATTTCAATAAAATTACCCAAACAGGGTAGAATAAATTTTTCGGCTTAAATAAGAAAGCTAATCGCAGAATAAATCAATATCTGTGGCATTATACAGCATCCCATACGTCACAATTCTAGCCAGATGTTCAAATCCGCATGCATCAACTCCCCCGAATGACTTCCGATACAGCTAAAACGTCGTCAGTGCACATCAACCTCGGATTTGCTGGTTTCGGCGGAACAAGTTAACAAGAAAAACAAGCTTGCTTGATTCAATCGCACCTGCTAATTTATTACGCTAAAATACAATATCTGCCACTGCATGTCTTTTCTGGTGGGGATCAAGGTTATATAGATTACATGCCGTTTTGTACAATCATCTCAGTATGATTGACTGGCATATAGAAATTATAATCGTAACTAAATATCGCTTGCATTTTCTGGTGTTTATAATAGATTACATTATTTATTAACTTAAAAAAACTATTTTCTTATCCCAGTCTCAAGTTACAGCGGACTCATAATATCCTTTATAAATTCACAAAGCGTCTTTGTACGTTGAAAATTAATGGCTATCCTGGCGGTTTCGGTGGCGTATTGGTTTGCGTACTAATCTTGGAACACCGAGATCCAGGGTGTGGATGTTGTTGTGTGTTCATGAGGGTTTGTTGTAAGGATGGTGAACCTTGACTAAAATATGCCCATAAATAAATACGGAATCATTACAGCTCCACGGATGCTTTAAGAGGAAAGATGTTCCCACGTGCCTTTCGCACTTCAGGTGGCAACGTTTTCGGAATTCCTTTGAAATTTTAATCGTTGCCTTCGCCCTTTCAATAATTGAGCTCCTGACCCTGGTCATAAATCCCCGTATTTTTCCGATCCCCGTATAAGGGGACTTGCTTCTGTTCACACATTCCCAAATGGTGGTTGAATGATGTCACGGTACCAAATTACGGCGCCATTGGACTTAAAGTGGCGTAGGATAATTTCCCCGCCCAAATTTCCCCCAAACTTTAACCTTATACAAGAGGTAAACTACGATCATTTGGAAACATTTGTGAGATCCTTTTCACACTTTAGACCAGGGATTGACAACCTATAGCGCCTCCGCTAAAAGTGGCGTATTACATAGTTATAATTGGCGCATTGAATCCAGAGAATGAATTTGAAGTAAATATCGTACGTGTGTTACGTATTGGCATACAAATACTCATTTTACGTAACTTACAGCTGAAATCTAGAGAGTGGATTTACTATGTTATTTGGCGCATCATTATAATTTGTGATTCTTTGCCGTTGTTTGTAATGTGCATTACCCATAAAACGAAATAAGTGACGCTTGAGCTATGAGATATTGGTCAACCCTGGCTTAACATCCCAAGGAAGAATGGTATTTTTCCTGGGTGCGCACCATCTTGCGCCAGAACACTCTTCTATGTGCCTGCCTTAACAGTTTACTGCATTTGGAATCACAATCAATTTTTATACTGATGAAAATTCAAATCAGTAGAAAGTAGAATTAGCTTCTTTTGTTTGATTCTTTCATTAACCATTCGACTTCTCCCATTTTTCATAAGATCTTTGAGCCTTATTTTATTTTAATCGCTTCTAGGAGTAATTTACATAAATATGTTAAAAAGAGAAGAATATAATTCAGAAATACGAAGATAAACATAGGTTATTATTATCTCAATCACGTAAAAAGTAGACCAAAAGTGAATATAGCGTGTTAAAGCCATAAAATATCGAGGTTACGTTCCACAAATTAATGAAAAAGTTAAAATTTACACGAATGTCAAGCTGTTGGCAATATACATGTCCTTTTATCTCATGGGTTTTCCGTAGGATGGTAATCAATTCAACCATTATAACCATTTCAATCAGAGTTTAGGAGCTTAATAATTTTGTCTTACGCTTACGCTTAATTAATTTTGAATGATGATGATATCCATTTTATTCGTCAGTAACTTGAATGTTTCATCGTCTTTTTGTACGAATTTTTTGTGGTATATCAAAAATGGACATTCGATTCTATATTAATTAGAAGCAGAAGATTGGAGTTTTATAAAGTTTCAGATATAATAACGATATTGTAACGTGTACAACGCCCACAAACATTTTAGGAAAAGTTTCACTAGAAAAGGATTTCTCGTATGATTGGAATGGGTTCGTATGTGTTCATATATTAGTTATTGTTAACTTTAAAATTGTTACATATTCTTTTAGTATTTTGAAGGATAATAGTTCTTTTATCAGAAAAGAAACAATTCTTACTTCCACTGCAGATTTTTAATGACCGGTTTCGTCAAAGAGTTGGCAGTTTTAGGATAGCAACATATATTTTTCATCTTTGTGTTAAATTACACGATTTTACGCTTGTTTGTATAAATTGAATTCTTCTTCAGCGATATTTCTGAAAGATAAATGTTTAAAACGTGTAAATGAATAAAGTCGAAAAGTAATACCTGAAAGAGAGGAGTTTCGTGGTTATGTTTATCATGTGATAAATTTTATATTGGTTATATATGATAAGGAAAATCTTTTCTGCTCTATCGAGAGCTATTCATTTTAATGAAAATAATTTATAAGAAATTTCAAAACGCTCGGAAGAGTTTTTTCTGAATGAAGTATTAAAGTTGCATTCTAAAAGAACATTTTTCTTGCTATATGAAGGCTTTTTAATGCTATTTTCATCTTCAGAAGCGTTTATATGGTCCGCCGAGTAACAATAGCACATAATTCCTTCTTCTCTCACATCTTATCCGCATATTTTCTTAAGATCTTGTGATCAGCCACCCGTTGTTAATGCTCAACGCTGCATACGTTCTTGAGGGAAATTTTCCTCTGAATAATGTATCATAAGTATTGCGGATTATGGATGCGCGCTGCTTATCGTATGAGAGTAACATTTGACCATAAATTTCCAAAAGATAGCTGGAAAATTGATTATTAGTGTCACAGGGATGATTCTTAGAAAGCATATCTTAAAGATCGCTTTTACTCTTTGACACACTAAACACAGCTTTGAATCAAAGCTCGTGGCATAACAAATCATACATTAATAATCTTCAGAATTTTTTTTATTGCCATTAAAAGAGAAAGTGTGGAGTGAATTTTTTTTGATATTATCGCATCCAGGTTCCATGATAAAATATCTCGGACATAAGGCGCGCTTAAGGTGCTAAATTATTATTAGGTGGTACTCCGACATTATACGGCGCAAAGTTGGGGAATTAATGTCGTAGGATAGCCCAATAGCTAACGCGTAAGTTTTTTTGAAATAGTGGCAATTTAGTATGAGAGAATCTCGTNATTTCCCTCATCTTATGACGATGATTCTTTTTCTAAATCAGTTTAACTAGGTTTTCATTAAAGTTGTGCAAAAGAGTAAAGTTACTTATCTCCTCAAATTCACAAAAAATCTCTTAACAAAGATAATAAGCTATTGATAGTTAATCTATTTCTTGTTTGGAGAGAATTTTTCTTCCGTTTAGATTAACTCAATCCTTACTGGCGGTTTCGGTGGCGTATTGGTTTGCGTACTAATCTTGAAACACCGAGATCCAGGGTGTGGATGTTGTTGTGTGTTCATGAGGGTTTGTTGTAAGGATGGTGAACCTTGACTAAAATATGCCCATAAATAAATACGGAATCATTACAGCTCCACGGATGCTTTAAGAGGAAAGATGTTCCCACGTGCCTTTCGCACTTCAGGTGGCAACGTTTTCGGAATTCCTTTGAAATTTTAATCGTTGCCTTCGCCCTTTCAATAATTGAGCTCCTGGCCCTGGTCATAAATCCCCGTATTTTTCCGATCCCCGTATAAGGGGATTTGCTTCTGTTCACACATTCCCAAATGGTGGTTGAATGATGTCACGGTACCAAATTACGGCACCGTTGGACTTAAAGTGGCGTAGGATAATTTCCCCGCCCGCATCAAACTTTAACCTTATACAAGAGGTAAACTACGATCATTTGGAAACATTTGTGAGATCCTTTTCACACTTTAGACCAGGGATTGACAACCTATAGCGCCTCCGCTAAAAGTGGCGTATTACATAGTTATAATTGGCGCATTGAATCCAGAGAATGAATTTGAAGTAAATATCGTACGTGTGTTACGTATTGGCATACAAATACTCATTTTACGTAACTTACAGCTGAAATCTAGAGAGTGGATTTACTATGTTATTTGGCGCATCATTATAATTTGTGATTCTTTGCCGTTGTTTGTAATGTGCATTACCCATAAAACGAAATAAGTGACGCTTGAGCTATGAGATATTGGTCAACCCTGGCTTAACATCCCAAGGAAGAATGGTATTTTTCCTGGGTGCGCACCATCTTGCGCCAGAACACTCTTCTATGTGCCTGCCTTAACAGTTTACTGCATTTGGAATCACAATCAATTTTTATACTGATGAAAATTCAAATCAGTAGAAAGTAGAATTAGCTTCTTTTGTTTGATTCTTTCATTAACCATTCGACTTCTCCCATTTTTCATAAGATCTTTGAGCCTTATTTTATTTTAATCGCTTCTAGGAGTAATTTACATAAATATGTTAAAAAGAGAAGAATATAATTCAGAAATACGAAGATAAACATAGGTTATTATTATCTCAATCACGTAAAAAGTAGACCAAAAGTGAATATAGCGTGTTAAAGCCATAAAATATCGAGGTTACGTTCCACAAATTAATGAAAAAGTTAAAATTTACACGAATGTCAAGCTGTTGGCAATATACATGTCCTTTTATCTCATGGGTTTTCCGTAGGATGGTAATCAATTCAACCATTATAACCATTTCAATCAGAGTTTAGGAGCTTAATAATTTTGTCTTACGCTTACGCTTAATTAATTTTGAATGATGATGATATCCATTTTATTCGTCAGTAACTTGAATGTTTCATCGTCTTTTTGTACGAATTTTTTGTGGTATATCAAAAATGGACATTCGATTCTATATTAATTAGAAGCAGAAGATTGGAGTTTTATAAAGTTTCAGATATAATAACGATATTGTAACGTGTACAACGCCCACAAACATTTTAGGAAAAGTTTCACTAGAAAAGGATTTCTCGTATGATTGGAATGGGTTCGTATGTGTTCATATATTAGTTATTGTTAACTTTAAAATTGTTACATATTCTTTTAGTATTTTGAAGGATAATAGTTCTTTTATCAGAAAAGAAACAATTCTTACTTCCACTGCAGATTTTTAATGACCGGTTTCGTCAAAGAGTTGGCAGTTTTAGGATAGCAACATATATTTTTCATCTTTGTGTTAAATTACACGATTTTACGCTTGTTTGTATAAATTGAATTCTTCTTCAGCGATATTTCTGAAAGATAAATGTTTAAAACGTGTAAATGAATAAAGTCGAAAAGTAATACCTGAAAGAGAGGAGTTTCGTGGTTATGTTTATCATGTGATAAATTTTATATTGGTTATATATGATAAGGAAAATCTTTTCTGCTCTATCGAGAGCTATTCATTTTAATGAAAATAATTTATAAGAAATTTCAAAACGCTCGGAAGAGTTTTTTCTGAATGAAGTATTAAAGTTGCATTCTAAAAGAACATTTTTCTTGCTATATGAAGGCTTTTTAATGCTATTTTCATCTTCAGAAGCGTTTATATGGTCCGCCGAGTAACAATAGCACATAATTCCTTCTTCTCTCACATCTTATCCGCATATTTTCTTAAGATCTTGTGATCAGCCACCCGTTGTTAATGCTCAACGCTGCATACGTTCTTGAGGGAAATTTTCCTCTGAATAATGTATCATAAGTATTGCGGATTATGGATGCGCGCTGCTTATCGTATGAGAGTAACATTTGACCATAAATTTCCAAAAGATAGCTGGAAAATTGATTATTAGTGTCACAGGGATGATTCTTAGAAAGCATATCTTAAAGATCGCTTTTACTCTTTGACACACTAAACACAGCTTTGAATCAAAGCTCGTGGCATAACAAATCATACATTAATAATCTTCAGAATTTTTTTTATTGCCATTAAAAGAGAAAGTGTGGAGTGAATTTTTTTTGATATTATCGCATCCAGGTTCCATGATAAAATATCTCGGACATAAGGCGCGCTTAAGGTGCTAAATTATTATTAGGTGGTACTCCGACATTATACGGCGCAAAGTTGGGGAATTAATGTCGTAGGATAACCCAATAGCTAACGCGTAAGTTTTTTTGAAATAGTGGCAATTTAGTATACCTACTCTCTATGTCGCAAATTTATTTATTTATTTTTATTTGGTGCATTTACTTATATTTACTTATTTTACACGCATTTTAGCCTTCAAATTCTAGCTTCTTATTAAGTTCATCTACGTAGATTACAATATGTTTGGATTTCGCGCAATTGTCGAATTGTCTGGCCTTGCCCGAAATTTTTACTCACTCCGCGGAGAGCGAATTTGCTTTTACGCAGACCTTAGAGTGAGTACAAGTTTAGGGCAAAAAAGAGCAAAAGAAAATACGCACTCCGAATAAAGGGCATTGCGATTTTCTCAATACCCGAAGGAAACTTTCATTTCGGCCATTTCGCAAATAAAAATAGACCCGTCGCGGAGTGCGCATTTCATTTTACTCACTCCGCGGAGNCCAGATGTTCAAATCCGCATGCATCAACTCCCCCGAATGACTTCCGATACAGCTAAAACGTCGTCAGTGCACATCAACCTCGGATTTGCTGGTTTCGGCGGAACAAGTTAACAAGAAAAACAAGCTTGCTTGATTCAATCGCACCTGCTAATTTATTATGCTAAAATACAATATCTGCCACTGCATGTCTTTTCTGGTGGGGATCAAGGTTATATAGATTACATGCCGTTTTGTACAATCATCTCAGTATGATTGACTGGCATATAGAAATTATAATCGTAACTAAATATCGCTTGCATTTTCTGGTGTTTATAATAGATTACATTATTTATTAACTTAAAAAAACTATTTTCTTATCCCAGTCTCATGTTACAGCGGACTCATAATATCCTTTATAAATTCACAAAGCGTCTTTGTACGTTGAAAATTAATGGCTATCAAAATGCAAATGAATATTCATGTTAAAATACTAAGATACAATTGTAGAAAAAGAGCAACACCTTTGGCTACTTTTTGAAATGGTTCTAATACTAGAAAGAATTAATTTCTAAACAAACCCATGCAGTGCTTAAACTAATTTACTTTTAATTATCAGTAGTTTCAGTTGATTTTATATCTCAAACAAATCGTGATTACTCCTTCATCCGAAATATTTAGAATAAATTCCATCTATTTCCATTTATAATAGTGAACATTTGTCCACTATTTATTGGGGTAAGAAAGATAAAAGAGCCAAACAATAAACGTGTGGATAATCTACCAAGTTTTCTATCTCTTCTATTATGGCCTTCCATGAAGTAACGCCCAAGCACATTGATTTCATTATTGGGGTAAAATTATTTGTGTCAATTCTCCTCTAATGTGGAAGTGTTGGTGCTGCGGAAGATTCCAGTATGTGATTAATTCAGAGCATGAGCGTATTTTTTCTTCTGTGACGTTATGATAGTCCCCGCTGAGAATCCTTCAGACGTTAGTTCATTGTTCTTCTCCGGGTGATAAATGAGCGCCGCCGTTTGAGTCATCTGTTTTAAGAAAAGGAATTAACGTGCTGTGACGTGCTCCAACGGATTGTGAAGTGCTTTAGTTCGTCTCCCACCACCGACGTGGAAATAGATTCGATGCGATTGCCCGAAAAACGTCATTCTCTTCCCTTGAAGCAGTTGAGGCTATTCTGATCCTACGTCTTTCGCTCCTCTTATCTAAAAATCTTTTATTTTAGAATGTTTGTTTATCCATTCTGATAAAAGCTCATCAAATCTTAGGGTTATCAAAATTTAAACTAGTTAATATACCAAGAGCTTTTAAAACTGTTGAAGTGTTTAAGCACGTCTGCTATTATACTGATCTGTCTTCGCTTACTTTCTTATTTCCATGTTGGCTGCATGAAGTTGCACTTTAACCTAACGCTAATCTGTCATCTTTACCTACTATTTCCGTGGTTATAAATGAATTAATATATGTTGGAAATTTAAAGAATTAGGAAAAGGTTTATCGGAACTATAAATCATTCGTTTATGAAGCATATGGAAGCCTTTCGCTAATGATTATGTTTCCTCCTGAAGAATAGAAGTTTTGTCGAATTTTCATTTTAAAAAAGTATAACGACCAAAGATTAAGAATTACCAATATAAGTTGGCCTGACGTTGTAGAAGGCCATGACAAAGTTCAATAAATACACCGTTCTTCGTAACTACCACAAAATATTTTTATCGTACGACCGGTTTCGGCATAAGCTCGGCCATCCTCAGGATGAACGAAGAACGGTGTATTTATTGAACATTAAGAATTACGTTACTAATTTTATAATTCGCTACTCCGGGCGGTAATGTCATAATAGAAAGTTTAGCATGTTCTGGTATATTTCGTGTTAAGAATTGATGAAATGAATACATCAACTACATCAACATTCGTTGCCTTAAAGAAAGATGTTTCGGTATATCCTTAAAGATTTTACTTTGAGAAGGAAACGACTAAAACCAGCCCAAAGAAAGGATATTATCGTAATGTTCGGAAAAGCTTTCAACTTTGCTGAATCCGTTGGAACTGATGGAAAAAACAACGATGCAATATGCCATTATTTCTGATCTTTTGGTTAATTATAATTTTTGCGTTCTTAGATCAACCTTTGCTGATTTTACGTAACAAAATGGCGGGCACCTTTTTCGGCCAATTTTTAGATAAAAGTAGGAAAAAAATCAGGAAAACGGCACCAAAATAACAAATATCTTGTATCACGTCAATTTCTGAGACTTTGAAGAATTTGAAGAAAGAGTTTCGATTAACCTGCCTGTCCTGGGACTGTGGTGGATTTTTCTACGGCGCGGCATATCCCGACTAAGCGCCACGGTTTCCCCGAACTCAGTCGCGCTGCCTATTTGGCAGTTATTACGACGCCTCATGAAGTGATGCTCCACGAGCTTGCTCAAAGGTTAGATTAGTCGGAAGTGGAAAATTCAGGTTTGAGTCCTACTGTCGTGAGAATTTTTTCACTTCTGGTCATTCTTTTTTTTTCTGGTGCTAAACTGTCACCTAAAACCCTTTTCTTATGAAAAGCTACGTTTGCATGATATGACAATTTTATTTGGCTAGCAATTCTAGGAGGCTTAAATAACGTAGGAAATTGGTAGCAGTATTGTTAAAAGTGCTTGGACAGCTAAGGTCATTTCGCACGTTGGACCCCACCGGGAATTGAACCTGGGACTGCCTTCATCGAAGTCGAACGCGTTGCCTACTTGGCTATCCGGGAGCCCCACGTAGGCAATTATCCATTAGAAACGATCATCAGATGCACTAAGAAAAGAAGATAAAGCCAAGAGGAAATGGAGTAAAAAGGACAATCAGTGATTAAATGAGAGCGATAAAGCATTATTGTCGTATTTGCCAAGCTTCGAGAGAATCTCAAAATGGGGCTATCTCATAGAATCTCTCCGACGGAAATAACGTCAAGGACCGAATAAGTTGAGTCGGCCAATAAGAGAAATTAATGTCATCAGATTTCGGAGAAATTAGGGAAGAGTGCACGAAATAACGAAGATGAAAGGAGAGAAAGGAAAAGTGAGAAATTAGGAACGGAAACGGTGTAGAATAATAAGGCGAAATGGGAAGGAATAGGAGGAAATTGGAGGAAGAAAATGAAAGGAAATGTAGGAAGCATAAGGGGCGGACACGTAAGTGGTCCAAAGGTCGAAAGTGAAGAAAAGTTTCCGATTCTTCAATGGAGCAATTACGCTATGCCATTGACCTTAAATCAAGCTAATTCAGCGCCCAAGCTCTGACTTTACGTTGGCGGGTGAAATTTTTGGCCACCGAAATAATTTTGGGAGACTCATAGGTCAGAGGTTACGAAATTTTTCGGGTATAAAACTTATCTTTTCAAAAATAATGAAATAAACGATACACCGCAGACGTAAAGCTAACGCGGGTATGTAACGCTAAATTTTCGACACCACAGTTTTTCCAATGGAAGCAATTAGAGTAAGGGTGTACTTTTTAGAAAAAATCAGCTTTAAAGTTCGGTTTTTATACCACATCTGAAAACAGTAGACGATGAAAATAAATAAGAAGGATTTAAGTTGTTTTCTTAGGATTTCGCATCCATATTCAAAAAATAATTTTTGCTGTTGCGGTACAGATTTAAAATGGGTTTAATGTTTCTTTGAAATCGTGACGAGTACCAAGAGAAGGGAAACATTTGTGGAGTTTCAATTCAAATGAAATTCAAATGAATAACTCAACTTACAATGCATAAGATTTTTGATGGCTTAGGGCATACGTTATTCCATTGGTGATACACAAGACACCTCGTCATTACTCACTAATTACCAGTGTACACTGAATTAATGGCTTGACAATATCAAAGTTTTGAAGATAAATAGAAAACACTTCTACGCTATACTACAAAAGGTTTTAATTAAACGAACATGGTTTCAACCCGTTGGGTCAACATCAGGTGATCATCATCCTGATGACGACCCAACGGGTTGAAACCATGGTCGTGTAATAAAACCCTTTTGTAGTATAGCGTAGAAGTGTTTTCTATTTACCTTCATGATGGAAGACTACCACGAAGTCGAGGCCAAGTTACTGGATTCTAATATCAAAGTTTGTCTTTCCTGATGATATAATGATTATTATTAATTTTAATTTTTGATAAACTTCAGATTAAGACTACGCCGGAAGCTGGAAATAGGGTTACTGCGTAGATGTTTAAAGTAACTACAAGTACCTAAGTTGTGGAAAGTCATCGGAGACATCCTTACTATAATATGAATAATATACGTAAGTGAGGGGAGCTTGGTTGTGCCCCACAGTATTATTTATTTAACTTCGTTTTAATATCCAAGGTTTATGTTCTCCCAGTATAACGTACGAGAGAAAAGGCTATCAAAGACGACGTAGAGAAAGGCGGAAATTGCACTCTTCATTCACGGTCTCACAGCGACGTTCTGACAGGACTTTTTTCATTAAGCAACCTTTTTTCGAAAGGACTACATGTTGAAACTAGAAAGTGACGAGTTAGTAAAGGATTTTTGAGTTGTATTTCAGCTCTGAAGAGTGGTATCAGAAGGCCCTTCAAATGGCTCGGTGCATGTACAAGGATTAGGTAAAATTTCTGGATATGTTTTAGGAAAATAATTTACGTTAAAGTCAATACCATCTTTTACTGAAAAAGTCGATACACTTCTTGCGATGCACATTAAACTATCATTTATCTCCGTTACCTTACCGATTTGGAAAGGAACAAAATTGATAACATCAAAGATTTTAATTTAATATCGTAAGTAAAACTGGTAACCAACATCTAAGCTAAATCCTTTCTATCCTCAAACAAAAACTAAATAAGATTATTAGAACCTCCTCGCGTGATTTATTTCTTGCAAAATCTTCCTCACTCTGTACTGGTAACCAGAACACCTACATTAATTTTTTTTCATCTATTTTGCATTATAAATTTCTTATTTTAGTAAGGGTTAAAACGGCAGAACCTTGAGACTGTATTTGTTTTCAGATGTGGCTAATTCTTAGAAAATAGTTTTTTGAGAAAATCTCAGGATAATTAGAAGAAAAAAGCATTTTTAAGGGTTAATTTAGCGTGGTTTCTCTTCGAAGCAGCATGATTAGTGAGAGTGGGTCTCATTTGAATTCTCCAAGAAGTTCTTGAAAAAGTTTGTTGAATTACTCAAAATTAGCTCACAACAAAAAACTACCCAAGATTAGCAAACAACAAAATTGTTATGGCACTCATCTATCTTTGAGGAATTTTGTACATACACTGGCGTTTTGTTTAACCGTGTATTGTTAAATTCAAAACATTATTTTATGTATTCAGTATTGAGTGAATTGAGTGGAGCAGCAAACTCAGGGGCGTGACAAAGTGCAGCTAAACCACTGCTTCAATTGTTTAGGCAATACATTCATATCATTTGTAATGATTTATGAAGAAGTCATCCGTTATGAAGAAGTCGTCCACGCAGACATACACATATTCACGAACAAAAAACAAGATTGCGATAAACACGTGATACCAGCGAAAGAGCATCAATATGTAAAGGAGTGATCGGGAATGTATATTTCAGACGTGGAAGCCACAGATGGCATCCAAAAACGCACTTTAGAGCTTCGGAACGACTCTTGAAACGAATCGGTCGTCGATGGAGAAGGTAAATAACCGACGGGAAGGAAGAGGACATGAGGAGGAAAAGAAAGAGGCACCGCAGAGGGAAAGTAGAGAAAGGCTGGAGAAAAGGGAAGCGGCGACGGAAGGACGCTTTCAATGAATGTTTTTTCGTCGGAAGGAGGCGGGCTTCCGCAAAGGCGGAATGGATATATCTGACCCGTTTTTTTCCCTCTTCCTCGGAACCGCGACTCGCCAGAGGAGATCGGAAGGTCGGAGCGCAAACAGAACGAACATTTTGTGCCGCAAAACCCCTCAGGAGTCTCCGAGAGACGACAATTTGATTTTTGGTATCAAACTTTCCGCCTCGAAAGGCATTGCTCTTATTTCTCAGACTCGATTCGGAGTGAAGGGAAGGAAGACAACGTATAATGGAGGCGAAAGGAGATAGGGAATGCGGAGAAAGGTCGACGCACCTCATTTTCCGGAGCGTTTTACAAGTCAAATATCTTTCTTGCGTCGCCCCCATTAAGTGAGATGAATATTACATCCAGTGGAAGATAATGAGAGGAAAAGAGAGCGAAAAAGTTTGGTGAACGTTTACCGTACCTCCAATGGATTCCTGAAGCATCGTTTAGTTGAGTATTAGTCAGGATAATCGCCTTTATCCTATCGCTCTGACAATATAAAATTTTTACTCCCTGGGAGAAACGGACATGAAAATAGTCTGACAGGAGTGGGACTCGTACCCTGATCTTCTACTTTCCGGGCGACTGCTCTAACCAGTTGAGCTATCGTGCAGGAACGTGGATGATCAAGGTGTGGGTCCCCCAGAAAGCCAAGTGTGTTACGCGTTCCATTTTCGTGAAAATGGTCCCGGATTCGACTTCCGGTGGGAGCACACGCGTGAAATTATCTCAACTCTCGAAGTACTTTTAACAATATTATTACTAAGATCAGGGTTCGAGTCCCGATACTGACAGGCTTTTTACCATTTCCATTTCTTCTTGAGAATATTCGTAGGCGCGCACCTTTATTTGCACGATTACCTTTCACCCTTTTTCTTGGAATTAACACTGGTTAAGCAAATGAGCGAGGTAGCCTTTCGTAGCTTCCTTAGTGTGTTAAATTGAATATTATGATAAACTAGGGCTACTTATGTATAGTAAACATATAGAAAGGACAAAAACCTTATATTATACCTCTTGTACAGGAGAAATGTTATTCTTCTAAGTATTAGCCGGAAGAAAATCGTAATTATGAAGAAGACTGCTGCTTCTTCTAGACCTTTAAAAGTGGTGATTCCTTTTCATTGCGATGTAACGTTACTATGAAGTTGGGGAGAAAGTTGTTTGTAGTGCAGTAGCGAAAACGCAAAGACGAGTTACTAATCATTTTTTTGGTAATTTTGGTACAAAAACAAACTTGAAACTTAAACAAAATTAAGAAACTTGTAATGATAAATGTGTGAGACCATCTTATTGACTTAAACTGTGAACGGATGGAATTAAAATTAAAGTTTTTTTACCAGCTGAATTAATAGATTATTATGTGTTTGTCCATCATAAGAATACATGTATTCTTATTATNGTACAGGTCGACCTTTAAATACGAAATTTCAATGAAAAAATGAAAAAAAGTGCAAAAATTGAGGGATAGAATCTGGCCAACTATAGAATTTGAAGCTTGCAAAACCATTCCCATATTACCCGAAAAAGTCCCTATTTCCGAATTTTTCATCGCCTTTGGAGAAAAACTGTACACGAATATTAATCGCAAGCCATTCAGCAGAAAATGGCGAATTTGACAAAGAATGTAATAAAGGCCACGCATATAGAGTTGTACGGCAGTCGCTGGTGAAAGAAAGGTTGCGTGGGCATTGTGCGCTGGAAAAGAAAATACTTTCAAGATATCACATGCTTATATTTATGTAGGCTCGAGGCACTCTTCGATACTTGCATGACTGTATACGCGAAATTATTACCGAATATCTTACTGGAACACATTTTTCGGCCCGCATAAAAGATTTTCCGAAAATAAAGCAACATTTTCTATTGCAGTAAAGTTTCTTACCAATTAGATTGTTTACTATCCTAGGCTGAAAATAAAATGGATAAAGTTTTAATATAATTAATTTCATTCTAATTTACATAAACTACCTACAGTAATCTCTCGGTTATCTTACTGCTATGCAACATCTACCAACGTGGTTATTGACGTAGTCAATTCTTGAGCTATTTTATTTTGCTCGATAGCAAAATTCTGGAAAGATGAGTACCTGTATATTAAACGACTAAGACAAAATTTGGTTTATTGTGTTGTTTATTGGTCACAATGTGGTTTATAATAATCTTCTCTTTTTAAGTGAGCACTGGTGGCTGTGAAGAAAATGCATTAATTATTTCCTAAAGTTTTTGAGAACGCACGGCTTTCAGTCAAGGGAGAATAGAATATTTACTTTTAAAGCCTTTCGTTGGACATAAGATTCCAAGTTATTCTGCATCATTGCAATGAATTCTAACCAGAGCTAAAATTACATCTTCTAATATCCTTATTTTACTGAATTTTCAAATAGGTGTTAGTACAAACAAAGCTAAAAGTTTCCTTCTAAAAATAAAAGAGTCCCATTTGTTTTGTTTCAGTGATCCCAGGCTGATAATAACAAACGATTGTTTATTTTGCTGTTATTTGCTGTAGTTAGTTTCTTAACGCTCCGTGGAGCGAAAATGTTCAGGGGCGTCACTTTAAAGTGGAAAGTGAAAGTAAATTAACTTTAAAGAGGATATCGCCAACAATCTGTTTCAAATAGTTTAGCATACATTCCTTTGAAGGTAAGATAGCATATGCACAGTCCTCGTATCATCAATTCGATTAAAAAAAGCAACATTTTGGCTATAAGGGACGCAATCTATACGTCCCATGCATATCTTGAAAATATCGAATAAGCATCGACAGAGATTCTTTAGAATAAATAAAATAAAGTTCCTATAGAGATGCGAAAGGAAACGTTATTTCAAGTCGAGTGGTGTTTGACAAACATACCCAAGGTGTGACGGAATGCTTTTAGGAGAATATCCTTCTGATTTTGTAGACGGACTGGCTCTCTTCAGGGCACTTCAAGTATGCGTTCAGTGGGCTCTCCGAAGACGATCTGGAAGCTCTAAGGAATATGGAGGGAAAAGTGCAAGAGCGGATGTTCAAAGGTTTACTTGATCGAGATAAAAAGGTAAAATACGGCAGGAAGAGAAAACCATCTTGAAGTAAAAGAAATTTTCTGAAGTCTCTATTCCACCATTCGGTTTCTTTTAAAGATATGAATTGAAATGCTTTTAGATAAAAGCATCTATTTCTACGTTGATAATGCAAAAGAGGATTTCAGTTAATCTATCTGGAGTGCTTTATGGTACTAAGAGAAATTCAGTATCTTCCAAAAATTCCCGAAGATGAATATAGAGTTAAACCAACAAAAGTCCATTTGAAAATTACATGAATATTGTGAGATGGGAGTGGTAATTTTAATCTGACCTTCTTTTGCGAGGTATTACTAATCCTGGAATATATTAAATTTTACCTTTTTTCTAGACACATTCATAAACAGCTGCAGTAACTACATGGAGATGCTGAAACTCTTGCTTTTCCAAGAAGATATTTTCTGAGTGCCTTAAAAAGGGTCAACACCTTCCTATCTTGAATAATCTATTCCTATTTTAAGTAATGGAATGTTATATAATATGACCCTTTTATTAACTAAAACTATCCTTAGTGTTAGCTACTTGTGTCACGATGAACAAAACGCTGGAAAGCATTTTATAAAATTACCTTTATAATATTGATTATTATTATTACTTTAATTACATTATTATAATTTTATAACTTACCTACGTCTCCTATTCTAAAAATCTCCATTAACATTTGCGTCCAACTATTACTCGGTCTGAAGAACCATCTCATCCTTTTCCTATTAGGCTATTGAAATTCTCATCTTCCATTTCCTTATAATCTTCCTGAATTTTGAACGCTCATTTGAAAGCTTTTTTCTGTATTCATCTTCGATGATGAATGTTTAAGAAAATATGCAAAAATGTATGATTACTCGAGAAAATATTAAAGGTAGGTTAATTAGATAAGTATATTTTAGTGGTAGCGAAACGTGTAATTCCACACTGATAGTGCCGTAAAATCCCGGAGATGTGAAAGTTTTGATACCACGTGGGGCCAAGTGGGTTAGTTTGTTTGTCTTTAGTGAAAGCGGTCCCTGGTTCGATTCTGGGCGAGAGCCCATATATGCGTCCGGTTCCACCCTGGCTGTCGAAGCACCTTTAGCCATACTTCCGATACCACATGGCTATAAATCTACTTATGGAATGTGTCTGTTCCTGGCACAAGCCTCCCTGTCGCACGCCGAAAGGCGGCTTGGACGGTATTTATGTAGATGTAGATGGTGTATGTTAATAATAATTATAAATTGTCTTTATTTGGGCGATATTGTGACTAAATGTCTCCTCTTCCATAACACCCTTCTTAATATTCCATATAGTTACCAATTTAAGAGAAAAGAGAAATGAGAGAAAATGTGGATTTAAAAGACTAAGAGATTCTTTGAAAAAAATATTCACAGCAGGAAAACACACTTTCGGGAAGGAAAAAATTGTCGTAATTAGAGTTGTATATAATGAAATGCATTATAAACACTAGCATCCATTATGACTTTCCCTGACAAATATTTATGAAATGAATACTGTATCTTTTATGGAAATAAATTTATATTTACACGAAGTGAAGGACCGACCCTTTAATCCTTTTCGTCCCAGTGAGAGTACCCACCGACCATAGGTATTTGGCACTGAGCTCTTTAACATTCCTTGGAATAGAAACAGCGTTGAGCCCGGTTGCTCTCCTGAGGAACTCACGCGTAAACCCCGAAAAAGTCCCTATTTCCGAATTTTTCATCGCCTTTGGAGAAAAACTGTACACGAATATTAATCGCAAGCCATTCAGCAGAAAATGGCGAATTTGACAAAGAATGTAATAAAGGCCACGCATATAGAGTTGAACGGCAGTCGCTGGTGAAAGAAAGGTTGCGTGGGCATTGTGCGCTGGAAAAGAAAATACTTTCAATGGGAAATGAGGAAACTGAAGTGAAGCTGTCAATAACTGTCGCTAGGGCATCTTAACACTCCGTCCTGATTTCCCCGAGGCATAGGAAGGTCGTATAATTTGCTCACAAATTTATAACTTCCCTTCTTAATCACCTGCTGAAAGTGAGATTTTTAATTTGATCCAAATAATTATCTGGTGCTACGTAAAAATTGCTCGTTAAAGTAATTAAGAAAATTAGCTCACTGAAAAGGATGAGATTTCCTTTCAGCGCGACTCTTAGTACATGACCATTAGCATCAAATTTCTTCGTATTCTTAATCTAACTAGAGGCCATCGATAAACTTGAAGGCGAATAGCAGAACGGCCCATGTTTCTTCGCACGTTCTTTTATGAGAAGATATAATTTTTTGATTATGTGCCTTCGGAAGTTTGAACGTTTACTACTCACTCACTACCTGCTGCAGAACGGCATTTTTAATGGCTCCAAAATTTTCCGCAGTTTTATGCCTTCTGAAACAAAAACAAGGCTCGAAGCAATAAAAGAAGGGTGAAGAATGTTACCCAGAAGACTTCGTTGATTTAATTGAATTCATTAGCAGGCGCAGCTTTATAGCCTTTCAGAGATGTATTTTTTAACTTGACGATGGAAAAATAACGAATTTTCATCGCTGCGAAGTGAAAATAGCTTCGGGCGTACCGCAACTAATAAATTTATTTTTCTATCACGATGACATGACGATATAATTTATATGACAAATTATAAATGATTTACAGCCGATGGTTAAGCTTCAAGTTTCAAGGATTAATTACCTCGTATTATTGTTTCAAATTATTTAGTAAATTCTTTATGGAAGTAGCCGATTGGAAACGCGTTGATGAAACTGGTCCCGGGTTCGATTTCCGTTGGGACCCACAATAATGCATTTAACCTCAAGATATTAAACCACTACGACAGCCACTACTACTAGATTTATGGAAGACTGAATGCATACACCATGAACGTACCTGATCTGTTGTGGCAACCATTACAATTTTCGATTAAGTTGGATAACAATTCATGTCAGATAAAAGTGAGATTTTTGCGATATATTCGTTATGTATGTCGGATGAAAATTGGGTGTGAAAACCAAATGTTGGAATAATGTTCTGCGTATCATTCCTTTTTAAATTCGAAATTCTCGTCATTTTATCTAAGTGAGAATGATGCCTTTCAACTAAAAGAAATTTTTTGGTCATCGTTAAGATTTGTAAACCTAAACAATTACTCTTAAATTACTGAATATGTCTATGTCTATGTTTTTACCCTGCAAACCGCCTTTCGGCGTGTGGCAGGGGGTGCACGCACCATGACTCTATTTCCCTAATCGATTATTTTCGCGTATCGTTCGCGGAAAGAATGAGTTCTTGAATCTATTCGTTCTGGCATCTATTTCTCTGATCTTTCTCGCATTATCGGAACAGCCTATGTAGCATGGTGAACGCATTATATCCGCTACATCATCTCTAAACGTGCTTTCTCTGAATTTATCCAGTAATCCGATCCTTTGTTGGACTCTTCTAACTTCCAATGATTCCCATTTTGCTTCCTGTAGCATCTGAGTGACGCTCACTGATTTATCGTAGCAATTCTTTACAAAACGTATCGCCTTTCGCTGCACCTTTTCTAATTCTTTAATACAACACTTATTGGCAGGGTCCCATACACTACACGCATACTCAAGATGAGGTCTGACTAACGCAAGATAACATCGCTCGCGAACTTTTTCGTCGCTCCGACCGACTATTCTCTTTACGAAGCCGAGTTTTTTTAAGTGCTTTTCCGCATATATTATGGATGTGAGTACTCCATGTTAAGTTATTCGTGAGAGTTACTCGAAGATATTTCACTGACTCTACTGTTAATAAGTTTATCCCACGGAGACTGTACGGATAATCTTTAATAATAGATTTTCTTTCGAAGAAGTTAACCACTGAACATTTGTCTACATTTAGCTCTAATTGCCAATCATCGCGCCATTTCATAATGTTATCTAAGAATATCAGTTTAATTTAGCTACATCTGAATTTCAGAGTACTATGTTACTTAAAGGAATTGAGTGAAGGAAATATATCACCGCTTTAATGTTCAAACGATCGATGGAATTAAAATGGTGTATTTATACTTCGTCGAAAGAAAAGGATAAATAATACTCATTTAGTCCTGCGTAGCTAACCTAAAAGTTTTTTTGACTCTCGAATGCTCTGTATTTTTATTTAACGTTTCACTATGCATTTGATATATTACTCGGAGCAATTATCTAAATAGACACAGATTTATATTTGTACAACTCTATTCTCTGAGGGAAAAACTGTAGCGAATCATAATTAACACTGGAAATAACTCAATCAGAAGCCTTCAGTTGACGCCACTGCAACAGACGTTAATAAAAATTGCAAATTTATGAGTTGGGAATGGATGTGGGAATGTGAATGTGTCTGCCGGATAGGCGGCGTAGTTTGGTCGGCTGTAGAGTGGTCTCATGGTGGATATTAAAGAGGCCAGGTGCGCTTAATTGCGGGAAAGATAATTGCCCAAGTCCGTGTATGCGAGCGTTGAGGGAATTTCGTCGTGCTTTCAAGGCTTTACGGATTGGAAACACCGGAGTAAAGTAAGTGCCGAAGAGAATTTAACAAGCGGGAAAATAGTCACAAAGTACCACAGCACTAAACTACGGTACAGTAAAATACTACAGCGGAAAAATTCCTGAAATAGTAGGAAAATGTATGTAAAATAACTTGCCTCTGCCTAACTTCGCTCCTTCAGAGTTGATATATCCTGTATGGCTTTTGGCCTATCTCTTCCTTAAATCTTATTGAATAAATCACTTTATTCTGATAAAATACCTTATATACTAGTGTACAGGTCGACCTTTAAATACGAAATTTCAATGAAAAAATGAAAAAAAGTGCAAAAATTGAGGGATAGAATCTGGCCAACTATAGAATTTGAAGTTTGCAAAACCATTCCCATATTACCTTATATCTTGACTTATAAGAAACTATTGTTAACTTAAACAGCTCAATTTTGTTGTTAAAAATTTTATATTAAATCTCTTTTAGTCCTTATTACTTGAAATATACATTTTAAAATTCCACAAGTTATAATTAAAATTAATCCGCTAGACGTAGCTTTGCAGTATCTAATATTTACGAAAGAACTCGTACCGACTTATCATGAAGTGCGGAAATGCGGGAAAACGGATATTTTAAGTAAAAATTCGGGAGGTCGACCTATACATGAGTATATATTTATTTTAAACATTTGTGGACTGTTTCCTGTGCTCTATGTTTCCAGTAGGTGATATACGAGTATAATGAAAGAACATTTAAGAAAAACATAAATAAAATTGACTGTTCAGATCTAGCTTTCTTGTTATTTTAGCTGTAAATATCATAAACCTTGATGTAATTGTAACTACTAGACAGGGATATTGCTGCGTTTGGAAGTTTAAAATAGTGTGAGATTTGAAAATATAACGAAATTGATGTATGAATGGATATAAATGTAATTTTAGGATGTGTAGGAGAATTGTAATGATACTTCTGTATTTTTGTATGTATGTATATTTTGTGGTATTGAATAATTCGCTCTAACTTAATGTAATGTACTTTAACTTTTAAATGCCTTGCCACCTCGTTTGTTTCCTATCTGCAAGGATTATACAATAATAATATACGGGTGGTTATTTCATATTCTACTTTCTAGAACAGGGTATTTTCACCCAATGAAATAGGTATCTAAGTGTAGGAAATAATAAAGGAACATACATTTTTTTGTTTTCTAAATAATTCATGAAATTTCCATGTATTATTTTAAGCTATTTTTCCTTCATTACGAAAAATTTAAGTTGTCACAATTAAAATGTCACATTTAGTTTCATTAAATTAACCGAAAATACGTTAAACTTACAAAAGGGGAACTGTTAAATTACATAATGCAATACCTTTGGGTACTTCTGGTTTGGGTACTACCCTCGTAGAGACTTTTATGAGGTATTTCACCATAGCCGAGTGAAACAATGATTCTGTGCGCAATCAAACAAAACTAGACGAAACTGTCTTTTTAACGTAATAATACCAATGAAAGTCCTGACAATTTTAACGACAGAGTATATTATACCAATATTTCCAAAATAGAATAGGAGGACAAAAACTGTTGAAAGTTTTGTGAGGAAAGCATTAAGCAATTATTATATTTGCTCTTCTTTCTGAATACCAAATATCGAAACTTTCCTTTTTCCATCTCTCTTCTCTTTATTGTTCGAATTGCGTTACGAACACCGTCGTCGATCCCATAGTTTGATCCTTCCATGAATGACTTTGGGAAGAAATCTTCTCCCAGGTTTGATTTCTGCTGCTTCAGACAAACTGAAGTTTGACTCGCAATTAAGCGGGCCGAGTTGTCATGTTCTTGAATGATGGAGCTAAACCTTTCTGATAAAGGTTTATGGGGAAACCCCACAGCCTTCTATCTGAGGCAATTAAATCGACTCATGAGACAGAATACTCAATCACGCAGCCATTGTCACCCGCGGGTCGTGACAAGCCGCTCTCAAACACACCGGTTTCTCCTCGCAAAAGTTATACGGGAATACACAAAAGACGGACTCTTGACTGGGATTTAATGAGGTACGCTCAATGGTAATTTAATTTCAGCTGCCCTTACCCCTTGTAACGCTTTTTTTCTAAATTTGACGAGTAATTACTACTTTTTTCTTTTGAACCTTGACATAATGTCAGTAAGTAGGATACTTTCCTTCCGTTGCGACCATATCCTCATAATAGTGTATAATTTGGAAATGGAATGTTTGTGGAATTACAAAGTACTCTGTACTCTCTTAAATATAAATTTATTAAGACAATAAATTTGAACTAAATACCCTTTCTGAGTATTGGTTGAATTGACGCCTCAAAAGTAACCAAAATCTTTCCTTGTTACACACAATTACTTTATAATTTAATTTATAATAGATTTTATTAAAATCGATCCAAATCTATGAAAGTAGAGGTACGATTTTGTTTACGTAGACCCATATTTTCTTTGTAAGATAAGATGGACTAAACGTACGTGTCAATTCACTGCCTACAGCTATAGATTCTCTTCATTGTATTTATCTAAGTCTAGACTTATATACTATGTCTCAATTATCTACGGAACACGACTTCCTTATCTTCCCAACTACATCTTTCGTCGAGGTATTTCCAGAAGAAATTTTCGCCTTTCCCTAGATCTACCGATTAAATTTTCAACGTTCCTTCAGAACTATTCTCTCTATCGTCATTATATGAATTTTAATCCTTGTCTCTGATATTTACAGCATTCTAAGTATCAATTCTCTTGTTAAATTAACCTCTCGTATTTTTATATTTTCAATTCCTATCTTTATAAGTCACGGGCGAAATGCTACAGTTGTCACCATTGACTGCCATTATGTTGGTCATAAACATGCTCGGGTATGATGCAACTGAAACTTGTAATAAGAACATTGTCTTCTGGTAAATTGATAGTAGGAATGGTACCAAAAATGCTCGATGGTAGTTCAAAGCGGGAAGTTTATCAAAAATGTGAATGAAACCAATATTGTTGATTGACTTGAGAGTGAAACCAAAAACACAGATATCGTATTTTTCGCACAATCAATTTCTTACTGATACTTGGAAATTTTAAAAATGATCCATTTTACCCTTTTTAAATATAATGATCGAGAAGGCGTTTGGTTAGTAATGAATGAGCACAATATAGGTAATTATGGGAAAACAACAACTTCTGATGATAATAGGATAAGGTTTTCTCCGTAATGTATTTGCCGCAGCATTGAGGTTCCTCATAAAATGTAAAACGGGGAATTATAAGATAATAGAACGCTTCCTTCTGCACGGCTTACTCTCGAGGAAATGTAGCTTTCCTAATTAAGTATTTGATTACTTAATTCAGCTCCACGTCTCCTGAGAGATACTTGCAAAATAACTTTTTCCACCCGTAAAGACCGCTTCCGTCCCAAGGCACGTCTCTCTCTCCATGGTGAGGCGGCATTAATTTCCCACGAAGTCAAGGTCAGTTAGGAAGGAGATCCTAGTCAGGATCCCTTAAAAGGGGTTGAAACAAAGGCCTGATGACGTTGCAACCTCAATATGGCCACGCATGGGGGGAGCATGATCACACACATGCTCTAAGCCAAAGGTATGAGTCACAAAGTGGAAATGATATTGTGTGCGCCTTCACTTACAACCCTTAATGCGAACGGCCTTCTAAAATTGGTTCCGCAAAAGTAGTTTAACGGTTTAACCACACCAGACTAGAGCTAATAGATACGAGAAACGTGGACGTAAGACCACGTTAGGTTAGGGTAATGGAAGATCAAAGTAGAAGAGAATTAATTTGGAAATTGCGCCACAACACCATTTAGCGTTGGTATTATAAGCAAGGAAAGTTCAGCATCGGTTAAAAACAAGAGCATTCTCTGAGAATTATAACACGGGGCTGAAATTCACTAATTTAGTCTTATTTCTATTCACTAATTAAGTCTAATTTCTATTCACTAATTAAGTCAAGTTTCTATTCACTAATTTAGTATAATTCACTAATTTTATAAAATCGTTTTTGAGAAAAATATTGATTTGAACGTAATGGCACGGTAGCTTAATTGGCTAGAGCAGTCACCCGGAAAGTGGAAGATTTGGGTTCGAGTTCCGGTCATGTCCGTTTCTCCTCGGGAATAATTACTCGATTCCTTTACCTAGCAACAGCCTTTATTCATACATAGCCCCTGTGGGTTTGCAACCAACATTACTTGTACGTATTTTTATTGCCTAAGAAAACGGCGTTAGTTGTAATTCTACCGTACTACTGTTCTCGCCCTGCTTTTCTAAAAAGGATACGATCTTCGTTAAAGAAAATCGTACGCTAATAAATATTCTAATTTGACGGTATAACACATAACAAGAGGAATTATGCGCAATTCAGCCTCCTACTTAAACAAATACTCGAAATAGATTAAATTCTGGAAACAATTGTATGTGCAAGTGCGTTTTTGAAAGTGACTTAAAAGCTTTCGTAGTATATTGGTGTCTCGGATAACGAGTGACCCTGTTAAAGAATTTTTCGGCTAACGAAGATTTTAGTGGATGCGCGCGCTAACCAAAACTAAAGAAAACATGAACGGCAGGGTCATTTTATCTTATATCTACATTCGGTCCATTATCTATATATCTTTCCGTCTGTATGACTTTATCACATAGGGGAAACACTGTTAAACACAAGTGGGTTTCTTGTGCCCGAGACATCGAGAAGTGAGACCGTTTAAAAAATTACTGAAAATAAATTAATTGACGTCTACTAATTTTTATAATCAAACATTTTTCTCGTAGAACGATAAGAAAAATTGCTCGGATTTAAAATTTACCTTATACACAGAATCCATTTTTACATTTTGGACGCTTTACACTATACACTTTCATCTTTATGTATTTTCATTTATATATCACTTGAGGATTTCTTAAGACTCCCCGGACCATTTTATGATCAATATTGCTTGACATATATTGTTTTATTCTTCAAACTAATGAATGGTAAAAAAATGCGTAGTTGAATAGACTCGTGAGAGAAAACATTTGCATGATGTACCTTCAGTTCGAGGTCTCCTGATGGAACAATTATTAAGTCTACTTACTCTTGGGAGTAGCAGGATTGGCAAAGTTTTGTAAACCCGTGCAAGTTCATAAGTAAGGAGCCTTATGTGTGGTTGGAGGGACATGGAGGCTTATTGGAATTACGTGGAAAACAAAGTGTCAACTAACTGTGGTTATTGTCATAAATTACAATTATTGGTGGAGAAGAAGTATGAGGAAGATCGAGGACGAGGTATAAACTAATAATAAGGTTGCAAAAGTAGATAGGAATAGGAACAATAAAAGTTCACGAAAGGATTTGGGAGCGTGGGAACAAAAATTTAGAAGTTTGGAGGTCTTTCTTGCGCGACAGTAGCTAATGGTGATCTTTAAGTAACTATCGAAGATTGAATCTCCGGAAACCTATAGCTAATTAACTTAAGTGTACGATAAATTTAAGATAGATTTTGTTAATATCCATCCCTTTGAATAACAAAACTCAATTATAATTATTTTCCCTCTCTAACTATAATAATGATTTGAAGATAAGTTTTCAAATTACTTTTAAAGTGTAGAAGTATGATATCATAAATTCGAATTGAATATAATTATTTTTTAAGCTTAATTAATAGCATATTAAGTATGATTATCCTATGGGATTTTTCTTATTATGAAGGGACTTTCTCGGTTATTGTTGACTTATCGAAATCAATTTTTTAAATGTATTTATTATTTGTTATATATCCACCTGCAAGTGAACCAAAATTATAAGCAGGGTAGGATAGAAATATATAGGAATAGGCACTCTACTATCACTAGATTCATAGCGGTTGACAAGGAATATTAAATATCATCTTACTACTAAATAATGTTTGAGATGGGGAACTATTAAACCTAATGATCACAGAAATAATGATCATTATTAAATACTACTTAAGATTTTTAAGTATGAGAGTGGAATCTTCACATAAAAAACTCTGAAGATCATTCCAAATGACGTCCTGTGTAGAGAAGTGTGAGCGCATGACTAGAATTAATAAGGTTCGCAGGCTAACATGGCTTGTAGTCGCGCCTTTGTACTCCCTACCAAATATATGAACAGTGATACCTCGGCTAACGAAGACAATTTGTTCCGGGATCACTTTCATTATCCACAATCTTCGTTACCCGAAGCGTGATGTTATCAGACGTCTCACTTCTCGCTGTCTTGAGTATAAACATCCCATTTGGGTTGGTGGGTACCCCCATGTGATCTGTTCAGTTCCACACATACAGACGGAAAGATACTGGAATAGCCTGACCGTTCATGTTTTCCGCTTTATGTTAGCGCGCGTATTCACTAAAATATTCTTAAGCCGAGACCAGAAGAATGCGAAGAATCTTCGTTAGCAAGGTCACTCATTAGCTGTGTAATCAGTGTGTTGCCTTCTCAATACTATCAACATCTCTCTGGTACTGGTATTGTGTGGCTTGTATCGTTTTCGTTAATTGCAGTTTTGTCTGCAGGGCCTAAATGATATATATATATATATATTGAATAAGATAAATCTAATAATCACCTTTTTCTCTGGAACAAGGAAACACATACATTTTGGATATTTCTGTTCATTGAGGTAGATTTTAGCGTGAAACAAGTAATTGAAGGAAGCGAAGGTAATGGTTCATGCTTCTAAATATTGAGCAAACGAGTTGATTCAATTTGATTTCAATTAAACATATTTAGACTATAAAATTTTTCATAGGGTGTATTTTCTGTAGGGAAGTGAAAGTTGTTAGGTTTTAATAAGCAGTGTAGAGAATTAATCATCGGTCTCTCCTTCAGTGGTGACCTAAAATAGCCAAGTCAGGCGGTGAGACATTGTTAAGCAAATTGTGTATCCCAACAGAAAATATAATTTACCAAGGTTACGGAAATTCTTGTGAAAGCCCTTTTCGTATGAGGAGGTAAAGTGTTATCTGCAGGATGAATAAAATAACGTCCGAAGAAAGAAAGTATAGGGAAAGGATCGAGACACTTTCTCAGGAAAGCCGGACCCTAAGATATTAAGGCAAATTAAGGAGATGAAAAGGTCCCTGTCCCAGTTACTGAAAGGAAATTAGATTATAATGATTAAAAAAGAGGAAATAGGTCTCCGTCTGTGTAATTTTTGAAAGGTAGCATTTGTGATTAATTATTCTCGGAAAATAATTTGATAACCTCTGAATCTGGATAAAAACCTTTTCTATTTTTCGTTCAATTAAAATTTGTGTAAGTGTTTCAATGTAAATTTGCGGATGTCTGTTGAATACTTGGAAGCCAATTATCGTTGGCAAATTTCCATAAAAAGTCCCATGCGTGTAAAGGGAACACTTTGAAAGGTGCCTTTTTCACACCTATTATATGTAACATAACGTTTGTATTATAACTATTATATGTAACAAATCGCGGATCATATTAATCAAGGCAAAGTTTCAGACCGTAATAATGCTAGAGATAGAAATTCATCAGGAACATGTGTTTTTTGGTAGTGGGAAATGTTTCAAGAAAAAATTCGTCCAAGAGTGGTTGCTTCTAAAAAATGCGGCCTAAAAATTTAAGCTCGAAATCCGTTTTTGAATTTTTAATATAGATAGCAGCACTATACCGTGTGCAAAGGTTTGGAGACCTTTGAACTTTTACGCACCGCGATATACCAGGGATTTTCCAGTGGGAAAAAAATCACTCCAAAAGAAATGTTCTCAGCAGAAATGAAATCATGGAAACTATGTTTTGAAAATTTTGTAAGTTTCCTTGGAGACTGCAAAGAGAAGTAACAGAAGTTTCAACTTTCTGGAGCAAATAATTCTTTAGAAAAGAAATGGAGACTGTAGACTTTGGTCACGTCTCGTACAAAGCAAATTTATTCGTTATGAATAGGAGAGATATAAAAAGAGTCTCAAAGAAATTAATTAATTACATAAAAGTTTTTCCGGCCTCCTCTATTTAGGTATCTGTTTTCGATTACTTTTTCTGAGTGTCCGCGTAGTCCGCCAAAATTTGCTCTTTTTCTTGTCCGAATTAATTTCAATTATAGGAGAATCTGAGTTGGCCACCTACGCAAAGGATGCCTGTGTAGGCGAGGTCCTGGCTAAAGTTTCGAGATTCCGAATCCGACTCTCGGTGAATGAACACAGGTAATTGAAATTGTAAGCTTCCCCTCTCTATGTGCGAGTCGGTCTTTATTAGAAAGCCACTTTCAGCATCCAGCGACATCCTCCCCCTCTTTGATCACTTGACGAAGGAACTTTTGAGCAGACTCCTATAAATAGCTAAGAAGTATTCGATCATTTAAGGTAATTTTGGGAGTGAAGCGTAATTTGCTTGAACTTTCGGCTGGTACTGAAGTGTCGAATGCTAAAAGCGTATACGTGAATACCTTCTGGGAAGGTTGAGCGCTGCTGATCGTTTCCTGTATGTTGGCGCTTTGATTCCATTCTACTCATTGCACAGCTCTCAATTTGTAGTTTCACGCGGGGCAAGAAAATTTGAATTTGAATGTTCGTAAACGAAAGATGATGGAATGGAATTTAGGATGTTGTTTCGTTGGAACTCCGTTTGAACTGAAAATGCGGACTGAAAATTATTGGCGAAAATGTAGAATTGGAGTAGTCATTATATAAAATGCTATCGTATATTTTGGTAATATTGAATACTTTCTTTGAAGGCCAGTCCATGCTAACTGGCCTATTTCGCCTCCTGATTTTCTTAATCCGCAATTTCTCTAAAAATTCTAATTCTTATATTAGCCAATAAATGGTTCTTCTCTAGTGTGTAAGCACTCAAGTTAGGATAAGAGATATATGTTATTTTGCGACTCAATGTTGAATTAACTGAACTTGAAATATAAATTCCATATTAAAAAAAACTAAAAAGAATCTCAGTTGGATTGCCATCAATGAAACAGATAGAATACACGAGGAGAGCATGCCTAAGTTGTTAACATTGTTTACCAAGCTGGAGTCTTCGGAGGACCGCACGGTATTTTATTTCTTAATTGTTTTAGGGGTATAAAAACACTCCGTAAGCCGTCTTTCGACAAGCGGAACTCGCGCTCAGAGACAAACGGGAAGCTCCGGATTACCGATTTCTGGGAAGGACCAATGGTCATTTCGGAGACAAAGCTTCCATCCTAAGGGGGTCTCCACAAAGAAAGGTCCGAAATGATGATTGGACCGGAAATCGGTAATCCGGAGCTTCCCGTTTGTCCCTGAGCGCGAGTTCCGCTTGCTTGTTTTTAAACCTCTAATTCATAAACATCCGTGATCCAACAATTCATCTTCATTGTTTGTTACTTTAGATGGCTTAAAATAGGTTTTTTTGGNTTCGAGAAAAGTTGTACGCCTTTAACATTAAAATCTTGCAATAGATTTCGTCTAGAAGCTCAATCTTTTTTTTTTTAAAGCTAGAGCTCGATCAGAGCGTATATTTAAGAAAAACGTTTGACGGAGTAGAGCAAGCAAAAATAATAACTTAGAATACCAATCAGGGTCCAGCCGTGACCCCAAGGGAGTTTTTATTTATTTATGTTCCTATGAAAGAATTTCAGAAAGGATTATTTATATTTTTGACCTTAAACTGATGCGCAACACATAAAAATTAAGAAAAAAAATAGTTAAAGTTACTACAGGATCACTAAAAATATAACTCTAGGGTCCTCCTTGGACCCCCCTTGATATGTAAATGGTTAAATAAAATCAATGTACGCAATCGGAAGGCATTTAAAAATAATATCAGATCTCATCGCTAGACATAAATGAATATTCTAAATTTAAGTAATACTTCAATACTTGATTTGTAAATGGCATCTCTTGGTACAGAATAGATAGATATAAGTGATGAGAGACGTATGGTTCACATGCTTGATTTTAGATGAAGAAATGATAGAGAAAAAGTTTGCCGTAATCGAGAATGGAACCCGTGTCTCCCACTTTACGGGGGTTATCATTAAGCTACCACGACAGAATAGTCATTTCTTCGATATCTTAGCCTATGGCGGTATTCAGTGTAGAGAAAACTCGATGTGGTGTGTCCTTTAAATCTTTTGAAAATTAAAATATCATAAATTGTTAGTGCTCTACGCCTCCTCTCACGCATTAAAGGGTAATAGAATATGTATTTTCATTATTCTGCGGTAAGAGAATAAAGAATTATCATTACTTAACTTATTTTGTTTAAGAATAAGCGATTTGTAAAACAAAAGTCATTCCCAAACCAGTCATCCGGCGTGTATCTCCAGAAATTGAATTCTCGCGAACCGCGTATTTATCTCCCCTTAATTTGATTCCTAGATAAGCTTCTGAATTCAAACACCAACATTTTGTTTGCCTTCCCCGTCTTTACCCTACAGTCATACTTTCAATTAGTTCCTATGGGAGTCTATCCTGTATCAACATTATCCCTATTAAATATAAGAGCTCATCTCCCCAACGCTTACAGGTGTGTTACCATCAACATTCATTGAATAATAATAACACGTCTTTATTCACGGGCGAGATTGAGACTCTTCTTACATCTAACCCTTAGCCATTACATGTAGAAAGAAAGAGGCATTGGAAGGTGAACTAAAAAAGAAAGCAATAAAAGAAGGAACTAGTATGTGCGTTTTTCAAAAAAAAAACCAAAGTCTGCACTTAGGAAAAAATTAAAACCCAACAGGAAACACCCACGTGAAGAGGGGCGTGAAAAAAACTGCGAAACCTGTTCACAGTAGCAATTAAAATTTAAGAGAAGAGGGGAAAATAAGTTAAATAAAAGTGTCAGCAACAAAGCTGTAAAAGAAGCAGACAAAGAAAATGCATAATTCTTACAAAAATTACGTTATGTAAGCAATTAGAACGATACGTGGTGCATTCAAGTTCTTTGATCACCATTTTTCTGAAAAAGTACTTTCCCCAGAACGTTGAAACTCCTGTTAAATCTCGATGTAATCTCCGTGGAAATTTAGGCATTTTTGCAACTTCTAAAGTCACCAAATTTTTATCAGCGTAGAGAGTAAGTGGAAAGACAGCGTATAGAGTAAGTAAAAGATTCGACCTAAAATTTTCAGCCTAAAATCTATTTTTGAATTTTTAACGTACAGGACGGCACCCTACCGTGCTTAAGAAAAATTAGGGGCCTTAGAACTTTAACACACGTCATTTTCCCAGCGATAGTCTTGCAGGCAAAACATACCCCTATGGAAGTTTCCTCAGCAACCATGAACTGACGCTGACGACATTGTGTAAAATGTGTATGTATTCAAGGAGATTGCGTTGAGAAGTAACAGGCAGCGTCCGGACTTCTACTCTTCCTGATTTATACCAATGACCTGAGCGACGAGATTGATATCAATGTGAGGGTGTTTGCGGATGACTCGGTGATACATAGAGAAATATCTAATGGCAAAGATAGCGTTTCACTGTCAAGCGATTTAGTTCATATTCAAAGGAGGAACAAAAAATGGCAACTTGATTTTTATGTAAATAAATGCTCTGTAGTAAACTTCTTCGAAAGGAAACAATTGAGTCAGAACCACCCATCCAAATTAGTGGAACGAATATATATCCCCCTTACAAATAACTTAAACTGGAGCACACATATTCGAAAAATAAACGGCAAAGCAACTAAAAGGCTCTGTTTTATAAAGCGTATTCCAGGTAAATACAATGAAAAGATTAGAAAGCGATGTTATTTCACCTTAGGCCACATCTGGAATATGCGGCAAGTATATGGGACTAAACAAATGCTCGCGAACTCGATAAACTGCAGCGCAAAGGCGGTACGTTTTGTTAAAAAGTGATACTATTGAAGAGCTAGTGTTATGCAATTGCTCTCAGATGTAGGTTGAGAATCCTTGAAAGAAAGAAAATTAGAATCTAGCATGGGATTACTTAATAAATTCATAGAATATACGTTTGCAGAAGACGTAATCGGTATTATGCGCCCCTCTTCTGCTTCTTCTGCCGATCCGTTAATGATCTTAAAAACTTGTTATTCCTAAGAGAAATAGATGGAAGGACAAGTCGTTTTACGGAGTAATCCTTTCGAGCGATACGCGATAACAATAAGCTAAAGAGGTACTTCGAACGCTTAGTCCTTACACCCCATACAAGGCGGCTTGCAGGGTATTTTTGTAGATGTAGATGTAGCAGAAGTTTTAACTTTCTGGGGAAAATACTTTTCCATGAAACATTTGCAGACTTTAGAACTTGTACGTATCTCGTTTATATGAGTAATATTTTCTTGAGTATACTCAAGCAATAACGTACCTGAAGTAATTAATCCAGTATGATCGGAAATTTTCCTCTATCAAATCAGAGTGCTGACCTTCCGAGCGCCTTTTCCATTTCTTTCCCAACACCTCATTCTCAATTTCACCCACCACTTTTATTCAAATTTCAATTTACTCTCGGGCACTTCGTCCCTTCCTTTCACTATTTACTTACGTCTCCACCTTCGAGCCTAATTGCAGGAGGACGAAAATTAACGGGACTCGGATGGAGAACGGAGTGCTCTCCGGAAGACGGAAACGTTAATTGAAGCTCCCTAACTAACTACGATTGATTCATTCGGTTCCATTCACAGCCACTCCATCTGCAAACACTGGATGGACTATTTCCCTTCCCAAGAAGCACTCGGAAGGCCCGTCTCCCTCACCTTTCATATCGCGCGAATAATATGATCGGCCGAATGCTCCAACCTACGCGTCTATAATGCAATTTTCCCAGTGTCTTAGACTTCCTCCGTTTCCTACTCGTCCCTTTCAGGATAGATTCTTCTCTCGAGGTTGGATAAGTGTTCATTGTATGTGAGGATTGCATATTAGTTACTCCTTAGAGGATATGTGACGTGAATTCAGCGGAGCATGTCCTTGAACCCGGCGCAAACAGACAGTCCAAACAGACTAAGCCGTTTTCCCTTGGATTCTCTTTCTTCCCCGTTTTCTGAACTTCGTCTCCTCTTTGCCTTACTCCTTATCCGCTTTTCTCTTTCGTTTACCTACTTCTGCGCCCTCTTCTTTTTGTTTAATCATCGGATTTTGCAGTTAATATTTTATCAATATCAATATCAACGTTTAGTTTTCTAAACTCGCTGCCAGTGTTTTAAGTACTACCACTGCTGTTGATATAACTATGGGAACTATGGTTACATTTTTTAATTTCCATTGTTTTATTTTATTTCTGTTGCTAACTCTGAATACTTGGTTATTTCTCTTGAGAAAGTGTTTTGAAGATTAGAGTTGAGAATTACTTCCATGTCAAATTTTATGCCATCCTGAATAATTTTATCAATGAGAATTATATCCGGTCTATTGGGTTTAATAGTGAGTTCTGTCATGATTTCTCTATCCCAGTACAATTTGTATATTTTATTTTCTAATAGTTAATCGGTTTGTATTTGTAGTATTTCGTATTGTCAGCTATCATATCTTTAGTAACTGCAAGCCTCTGGGGGGTAATGTTTGCCACATTGTTGTGTATGGCAGTGTAGTCGTAGCTGTCAAATGCAGATCATCCTCCCATGATGTAGCCAATTGATTCAGTTTTTGTTTAAATTATCATTATCATCATCACATTTCTTGTTGCTTCTCCCCCTATACTTTTCTCGTCCGTATTTTTTCATCCTGATCGTACAATTTCTCTAACATTTCTATATTCTCTCTGAATTTTTCCTCCCTGTCCACGTACTCATAGCATAAGTCGTGTTTAAAGTGTCCAGACAAATGGGAAAATACGGCCAGAGTCCCGGACACGTTAGACTTTTTACACTACCGTTTATTCTATAGTTTCTTGTGTTATCTTGAAGTAGTTTTACTCGAGTTTAGTGGGAAATTCTGAAAAGGTCTCACATGGAGACCTTCACCGAATCTTCTCACTGAAATTACTGAAATTTTTCGCATATATAGTAAACTGAACGACTAACTGTGGAATTGTTTAATATTTGAATATCCATTTCATTTCCGCCTTCCAGAAGGAACTGAGTCGGTCACCTTGCCGTTTCACCGATCTATACCGTTCTGCTTTTAGTCTAATTTTAGTAACGACGTCCCGCTGTTGATTTCTCTCTGTTTTTCTTCCATTTTCTATCCTTTTCGTTGTTACTCATCTTCCCCATTTTCTTTCGAATTGAAGGTTCATTATTTATCTTTCATTGTATTTTATGATTGTTCTATCATATTGGTATCGTCACAATACGCGGATATTTTTCCATATATTTATTTTTATTTATTTATGTACCTTTACGGCGAGGTTAGGCCCAATGGGCCTCTCTTACACCTAACCTCTGAGTCAGTGACATAAAAATTAATTAAAATAGAAGTCAACTTACAACTAAAATCTATGGTAATTA
>KZ308442.1:636709-666144 GCA_000376725.2 Ladona fulva
TCTATACATTATCACAGTGAAGATATTTTGAAAATGCGTGTTATCTAGTAGTTGCGTGTTATTTACCAGAAAATACGGTAATATAATTATACTCAATTAAATATTGAGGTGTTTAGAAGCATTCAAAGGAAATCAAATTTAGCTTCCAAAGGAAATTCTTTGTGCGGGTCTCCTCTTCTTCAAATTTCAATTATATATTATAATTCGAAAAATATTTTTTAAATTATATTTCAGGATTTTTTTTAGAATTGGAGAATTTAGGGAAATTAAATTTCCGAAAGGGAAACGAGTTCTTAATTGTTGTCTTTAGGAATCGAATTTGTAGTAGGTATTTCAAAATCAATTTCTATTCCACCGTAATGGATTAAAAAAGCACCTCACTTTCTTCTGTTGCCGCTTTGTAATTTCGATGAACGTTCTTGTGTATCAGAGGTTTTAGAAACGCAACGAAAGCCGTATTTCGGAAGTTGAAACTCATCTGGGAACAAATGGGAATTTCCGGATTACCGATTTTTCTAGGAATTACCCCATGCGCATTTTGGAAACAAAGCTTCCATCTTCAAGGGTGTCCGCTAAGGAAAAAGGTTTTTGAACCTTTATTCATTAACCGTATTTTAATGTTCTTTTCGTTCCTATTTATGTTTCAATAAATACAATAGGAGAAAAATTTACAAGGTAACTGATTAAAATTCACAGTCATCGGCGATGTTTTGTGGAAATACTCCATATTATGTATCATACACCAATGATGATAGAAATCATTCGCTGAAACCTGGTCGTGTCTGAATTAAAATGTCTCTTCTCCTACAAACAAGGTAGAACTAGGCCTCTCTCAGAACTGCACTTCATCGTATAATTATCGTTTTATATTTGCATGAAAATGGATGAGGAATGGAAATTGCCTCTGATACTTAAGTTAAATAATATATGAGTATAATAACAACTCCAAACCATCAGTGTCCTTTCCATTCTATTCTTGGGATATTCCAACCTGGACCAATCNCGGAGTTTTGTCCCAAGATCTCACATATATTTGTTCTTATCCTTAAATCAGAGTTAAAACCTTTCTGTTTTAACAATGATTTGTGTTGCATAAGGATTCGTATATAGAAATCATTCGCTGAAACCTGGTCGTGTCTGTATTAAAATCCTGTGGAAAAAGTACTAAGTCTCTTCTGCAAACAAGGTAGAACTAGACCTCTCTCAGAACTGCACTTTATCGTATAATTATCGTTTTATACTTGCATGAAAATGGATGAGGAATGGAAATTGCCTCTGATACTTAAGTTAAATAATATACGAGTAAAATAACAACTCCAAACCATCAGTGTCCTTTCCATTCTATTCTTGGGATATTCCAACCTGGACCAATCTCATCTATCGACTTTGTTTCTAATTTTTAATCTCATCACTTTGACATTTTCGCGTTCGGCTTGTGATATTTTAATTATGTCCATTACTCAAGTATTTTTAGATATCCTGATCAACTTTTTGAGTGTAGATACACTAGTTAATCGTTTCTTACAGGCAATTTGTAACAATTGTTTTTTTATCAGCTTTGACCTTCCATAGTTGGATCAGAAATAATTGTTTTATGGCTTCAAACTCCGGCCCCACGGCTGATGTATTCGGAACCCTTTTTCTAAAAAAAGTTGATGGTGTGGTGGTGGAAAAATCCAATTTTTTCGAACAACAAGCAGAGAAAATATCAAATGGAGACAAGGACCCCAGGCAGGTGTCCTCCAAAAGCAACAAAAAAGAGACTTTTACATCCCCTTCCATTCTTTCACCCTTTTATTCATCCAAATAACCAATCTATAGTCGCATTTCTCTTTCTCTCCAAACTTCTCAATCTGATTGGAATATGACTGATACTAACAATTTTATGATATAGCTGGTCTGATAGGCTGAAGCAGGTACCCCAAAGCATGCAGTTTCTGTGGGTCGTATTAGGCTTTGAAAAGATTTCGGAAGCCGTAGAAAACTCATGTCTGTTTTATCCACTAAAATTTTCTAGTAAATTGTCGCATATCTATGAATAGAACTACAATATGATTAATTTCCTTGAAATAGCAAGGAGTAACTCTCACGAATAACTTAACATGGAGTATCCACATCTATGATATGTGAAAGAGCACATCGGCTTCGTTAAGAGAATAGTTGGTTCATGAGCGATGTTATTTTGCGTTAAATAGGCCTAATGTTGAGTATGCGTGTAGTGTGTGGGGCTTTGCCGATAAGTGTTGTATTCAGGAATAAGGAAAAGCGTTTTGTGCTGAATTGCCACGATAAATCAGTGAGCGTTACTCGGATGCTTCAGGACGCAAGATGGGAATATTTGGAAGTTAGAGGATTTTAACAAAGGATTAATTTACCTGATAAATTTAAGAAAAGCACGTTCAGATATTATGTAGCCAATATAATGCGTCCACAATGTTACATAGGCCGTTCCTGTACTGTGAGAAAGATCAGGGAAGATGCTAGAACTAACCTATTCAGGAAATAGTTTTTTCCGCGAACGATACCCGAAAGTAATCGAATAAGGAAATAGATTCATGTGAATGCACCCCCTGCCACATGCCGAAAGGTGGCTAGCAGGGTACTTACATAGAGATAGACATTCTTTTACTAGACCCAGTTTCCAATTATCTCGCTTAATACTGATACAAACACTTTGATCGCGTGCCAGCCACCAATTGCAAATCATTTTTGGAGATTCTATTATATCATTTAATGAAAATGAATATTTACGCAAAATCAACGTAATTTTTAATGGAAATTTTCTAATTTATTTATTGAAAAAATAACTAATACGATTCTTATAAAATAATAACATTCTATTCTTTGTATTTAAATACTATTGGTAATGATTAATAAACATTTGGTGTGAAACATCGAAAAAGCGATCTTTATCGTAACAGTCCTCTGCTCATTTGCGCCTAACATTTCAAATGGGTATGCTATGGGAGCACATTATGATCGCATTTGTCAGGATGCAGTTGACGATCGGCACCCGTTTGCGCCGAATCGGAGTATTCATTAATTTTCAATATCTAATGTCCCTCGCCTGGTGGTAAAACTCGCTTTCGGGATTTCGCTCTTGTCACCTCAGCGGCGTATTTCGGTTCCGTAATCCAAGAGGGGGACTCGGCGGGATATGGGATTGGCGGGAGTGGGCCCCCTTAGAAGGAGACCGCAGGACAAATAGATTCGGAAGGGAATAGGGAGTGGATCCGGGAGCTCGTGGAGAATCTCCAACATGGTCTGCAACCCGAGCTTAAGCCACAAGAATCCTCCGAGGTGTTAACGGTGTCTTCGAGAATTTATATGGACAACCCTGCAGATTTTCCATTATAAATTGAAAATAAATCCCAATTCGTCTATCTAAATTATAATTTACAGTGCGGACGTGTTTTTCCGCTTGAAACCCCAAAACCTATAACTTAATTTATTTACACGTTTCAAACTTTGGTCAGTTTCTGTGTTGATTTTTCTACTCTCTGTCTGAATTATACGTTTACGTATTCCACGCTCACATTCGGAAGTTAGCGTTTTTCCATCGAAGTGACCTCGAAATAGTGAAAAAATTAATGTTTTTCGTTGAGTGAATAGTAAATTTCACGTCACTTCGATGCACGGAATATCAATACAGTACAGTAAGTCGCAATTGGTGCGGTGTTTAATTAATTGTATTTCCTCGTTGAGAATCAACGGGCAGTTCAGCTATTTTAAACTGAGAAATAAACTTTAAGGAGCATATGTACTAATGCATATAGGAGGATAAAGGAAACCAGCCGTATAGGCATAATAAGACGTAATGTAATCAGTGAAATAATATAAATTCCTCTTAAAACTTTGGGACAAAGAACGACAATGGTTAGCGGATATGCATTAAGGCGTGATCAGTTATTATAGAAGGAGATTCACTACTATCTCAACATACATTTCTATCTATATCTCAACATAAGACTCCTATAGCCTTATCATTGTGGCAGTTAATACTAAAGAGAGAATTAATTAATTAACTTAAGGACTTGGATGAGCATTTAGTAGACCAAGAAGGGGAAGTATCTTCAGACATAACAGAGTTTCTCGGTGGCTCAGAAATTAACGTTTATAGAATAATGCAGAGCGTGCGATGAGAGCTTGGAGCTAATGAGGAGTTTAACCGCACAATGCTTTTAGCTTCGCTCGCCCACCTCACCGTGCTTACTTAAACATACTTTGATCCTTCCGTCATAGGAACTCCCGACAGAGCAATGATATTAATTTATTAATTAATTCACTCGGTTGGTAGCGCGCATGTCCTCTTTCTTACCTTGTTATACATCAACTATGAAAAACTTCATTCGGCTGAAATTGAGCTCGCGATTTAATTTAATTTTGCAGAGAGTTTGATTTTTAATAGAAATTGTTTTAAAACGCAGTGAATTGGCATGAAACATCTGCTCCAGTTCTATTGCAGAAACCGAGCTCAAACAAAATTAAATAACTTATAAATGCCGGCAATTTAAGCAATATATTTATTTGATGATGCAATAAACATGATGTATTTTTTATTTGATATTTAATGAAATCTGTCAGTTTTTGTAAATTGTTTAGTTTAATCCTCTGAACCTTAATGTACTTAACATTTAGTTTTACTCCCCCACCGTAGATTTGTATTTGAATTCATTCGCAAAAATAAACAGCGGCATACAAGAAGTAAGTGAGAAAAATATAAGATGTGGAAAAACTACAGCGCTAATTTTGAGAATCTACTTGAGAGATAACTAACGAACTTCCAGCGATGGATGATAATTCTGTATTTTTATAGAATACGGGAGAATCGCTGAGTAATATTTTACAATTAATGATACCGGAGTTTGGTCCCAAGATCTCACATATATTTGTTCTTATCCTTAAATCAGAGTTAAAACCTTTCTGTTTTAACAATGATTTGTGTTGCATAAGGGTTCGTATGTTTGAAGACAATATTTTTAATTAAATTATTATATTTTCAAAACTGTTTGGTGATATAATTTAACTATGTTAGAGTCTGAAATGTAAATGTTTCACGGATTTTATGAATGAGAATAAGGTATAACACCTTTAGCCGTACTATGGTGTGGTGGTGGAAAAATCTAATTTTTCTGTGCAACAAGCAGAGAAAATATCAATGGAGACGAGGAAAATCCAGGCAGATGCCCTCCAAAGAGACAACAGAGTCCTTTAGCTTCCCTTTCTTTCTTTCGCCCTTTTTTCAGCTAAATACCCACTGTATAGCCAGTTCTCGATTTCTTCCTAAACTTTTCAATGTAATAGGAATACAACTGATATTGAAGATTTCATGATATAGTTTGTCTGATAGGCTGAAGCAGGTACCCCAATGCTCACAGTTTATGTGGATCGTTTTAGGTTTTAAAAGGATTTCGGAAGCCATAGGACACTTATATATGTCTTACATAGAAACATTTGGTAGTAAATTGCCGCTTATTTGTGTATGGTATTACAAGAATATTCTTTTATTAGCGCTGATTTCCATTTTTTGCTCTTAATAAGAGTAGTATTGCAAAAAGTGCTTCGACAGCTGATGCCACTTAGCTCGTCGGGCCCCACCAGAAAACGAACCCTTGACCGCTAACCACTTGGATATGTGGAAGCCTGATATCAACTGACTGCGATCTGTTTCAACCTGCAATAATTAGATTCCTTTAAGCCGAAATTTATAACCTTATTTTTAATTCCCAAGGAGAAACGGACATGAAAAAAGTCTGACGGAACCGGGACTCGAACCCGGGTCTCCCAATTGCCGGTCGGTTGCTCTATCCATTGAGCTATCCCGCCAGAACATTTCTCCATGCCGTTTGGGAGTCTTTGGGAGGCAAAGTCTCCCAAACGGCATGGAGAAATGTTCTGGCGGGATAGCTCAATGGATAGAGCAACCGACCGGCAATTGGGAGACCCGAGTTCGAGTCCCGGTTCCGTCAGACTTTTTTCATGTCTGTTTCTCCTTGGGAATTTTCCGAGATGCACGACTTTATCGTGCCAAGTCATCTAACCCATTTCCTTGCTTATTTTTAATCTCTTTATATTCCGCTATGAATTAAATTTTACATCTTGTCTATGAATTTAAATCATCATCGTTAAAGTTTAGCAAGTTTAGTTTGGTTCCTAGTAGCTCCTCAAGTCATCCAAAGTTGAACGCGTTGCCCACTTGCCTATTTTTGCGCTTAACTCTGATAGAAACACTTTGATCGCGTTCCAGCTATCAATCGCAAATTGGAAAGCGAGGTTCAAAAGGAAAAAGAAACATTTCTCCGCGGTAAATGGAAGCATGGAAGCGATAAAAGGGCGGCAGTATTTTTGCGCTAGAGCGCGCGAGTAAATTCCAACTTCGTTTGCAGAGTGGAAAGAGTAAACTGCATGGGAACAGAGGTCGCAAAAATATAATTCAGGAAGCGAGCGATCGCACAGAGAAGATAATCGTTGCAACGATTCTTTCCATACATCTCACTTTGTCCCGGTCGAACTTTTGTCTTTCACTCTCTTTGCAGCTGATTTTATCGAGGTTGAGCGGATTTGCCGTTTGGGATCGGGGAAAGAGCGGCTTGCGATGGAAAGATACACTGTGGTCATGAGAACGCCCCACAAACAGCCGAGCGTCACTCCATGTCGTTCCGATCCATAAAGCGGATCGCCGGGATCCATCCCAATGACGTGGAAAGAGGAGAGTACGGATTTAAGGCCTTTTGGTTGCGTTGGCGAAACGTGGAAAGGCAGAGAAGAGGCTGAAGGTTAAGCGGTAGAGCGATGCCGCCAAACTCCCGCGGGAGATTGTGCTTTTTCATGCGATTACCTACTTAGCTCATTTGCTAATAACGTGCACCGAATGCAACGGAGTATCACGGCTGCTCTCATTATTACGGTTTGTCAAGCGAAGCCGTTCCCCTCACTCGTATGCGTAAGGGTTAGGACAATGAATTGGCCCGAAATACAGGGGATGGGATGACCCTGTTGGTTTTGGAGGGTGAGAGGGTGTTGATCGCAGAACATTACCGCAGAGTTGTGGATTTAACTGATTTAGAGGAGATAGGCAACAATGTCGGAGATTTCAATGCGGTAAATTTTAATTACCGTTCTACCATGTATTTTTGTATGAAGCTTTCTATACTCAATTGAGTGATCGAAATTGTCGTCAGAAAAATGTTGCCTACAACCAAAGGAAAACCGGACCTAAATAGAAAGTCTGACATGACTAGCACTCGAACCTGCAATCTTTCGCCTTCCGGGCGAATGCTTTAAGCAATTAAGCTAAAAAGCCAACACATTACCAAAGCCTTTTTTTGGAGACTTTGGAGGCAAGAGCAAAGTGATATCGTACGATTGTGAGGCAACGACCACGGCCCACGTCCTCATTGAGGAACCGGCAATACAAAGTAGTAGAAAAAAGATCCTCCCTTAAGGATAACGCACAAAAAAGGGGTATTGGTAACTTATCACACTTCTTTATTAGTTAGGTTTTTCACAACACATAAGTTTTACACATTTAGTGAAAAGTTACCTATACCCGTTTCCTTGTTGCCTAAACCATTGCGTTATGTTTCCTTTCGCAAAATATTTGTTAATATTAGGGACGTGACTATGGTAGAGGACCTTTCCTATTTTCTTCATTACTTATCAATCAACCCGCCTGTACTGTATTAGTACAGATTTGATGTCATTAGAAGTTTTAAAACATCCGTAAGCCGTTTTATTAACTAATATTACATAATTATAATTACATAGATTAACGACGGTCTTGGTTAACTCAGTACTTGGCTAACGTCATATGGTTGTCATAAAAAATTGTCTCGGGTAACGACGCAGGCTTTGGTTTAATACGCCTTCTGGTGAAGATTGACAAACAAAAATTTCTTTTACCATTATTCATTTTATGAATTATAATGTTTTTGTTGCAAATATAATTGTATAAGTTATATATACCATATTTTAATTACAATAATAACAACGGTTTTGGTTAACGACGACAGTCTTGGAGCAGATTTTTATCGTTAACCAAGGTATCACTGTATTTAAATTTACTTGATCAAATTCAGGTAGTGTTAAGAATAAATTTAGATCCCTTATAGCCATTTACATTAAGATAAAAGAGGCATGCTATCGTCTTCCTTTGTATGATCAATTTTCCTTATAATTCTCCCCTTTCTATATACCTGGATACATTCCTATTTTTGCTCAGTTATACTTCATTTTTACATCTTCAAATGTCAGGCTAAATCGTTACTTAATCCCTAAAACGCTTCTTCGAAAAGCGGTCCTCTAGGGACCGCAATTAAGTTTTGTTTTCCCCTTTTCTCCGTCGTCATATCCATAACTTTATTTGCCCTGTCCCTTTCAATGGGAGCCACTTCCCCTTTCTCACTCTCACCGTTTAGCAAAACTCTCCTTGTTCTCTACAAAAGGAACTGAATTCTCATTACGTAAGTTTAACGCGCTTGCGTGTTTATCTCTTCGCCGGACTCGCCTCCAATTATGTGTCTTATAAGCTTCGCTCTTTTGGCCGTGAACGAAGAAGTTTTCCACCTCCGTATCTTTCCGAAGTTAGGTTGGCTCATTACCTGTGTGTTCAGATTAAAATATTTATGCAGAAGGGTTTGTGCCAGGAGTGCCTAAACTACACTCAATGGGCCACGTGAGAGCCTTAAAGCAAGACTGTGGCCTCTGTAAATAATCCTTTTACATATATTTCATGTAACCTTCCATCTCAAATCTCGATAAATTTATTTTATAGGATTTTAATTAATTTTAATCTGCGGGTCACGAAGTCTTTACAAGAGCAAATGAAGCCCACATGGAGTTACAGGTTGGATATTTCTGGATTATTCTCTTTTGATTCTTCAAAATAGTTTAAAAGCGTTCGCTAGGCAATCATGTATGTATTTTAATGTATTTTAATATTGGAAATCATTTAACCATTATAATGGAAAGAAAGAAAAAAAGGAGACACGGCTGTTAGAATAATATTCAAATTAAATTGACTCCTTAAGCCGTTAGATGTAAGATAATAAAAATAAAACTTATCTTTGGTGTGGTTCTCTGTTGCCTTTGGTATGGTCCAGTTGGTATAGTCCAGTACCTTAATACGTGTGTGCTTCCCTGCAACGTTACTAGACTATACCAACTGGACCATACCAAAGGCAACAGAGAACCACACCAAAGATAAGTTTTATTTTTATTATCTTACATCTAACGGCTTAAGGAGTCAATTTAATTTGAATATTAACCATTATAATGTAAACATGAATGTATTTAGGTCCTGCTTATTAAATTACTGTCTTATTCGTAACAGTTATGGAAGATTCATTAACAACGCGTCCAATCGACACGGGATTCCGAATGTATTCCATTCATAATCTAAAACTATCATTCAAGTATTCATATCTGTATGCGTACCGAATGTATCGTGTCAATTGTGAGAAACCTCCGGTTTTCAAAATGTATGAACTCCACGTTGGCCTTCAATGATTACCACCCTCTCTTCCTTAAACATGGTCAGATATTTTTATTATTTTTGCGTGTTTTCATCGAAAAGCGTGAAAAGTTTTCTCTTTTTCTAGTCAATTTTCATATCTCCTTATGAACATTTCCCATGCCTTGCTATTTAAATGTATCAAAAACGCTCATCTCTCTTATAGCCATATAATTTTGCATGTAATTTTCTGGAGTCAAAAGATTCCTTATCGTTAGAATAGAGATTCAGATTAACTAACTGTGATAACCCTTCATTTGCGCAAATGAGTGTAGGAAAGCGAAGTATATACTTTTAATCCGACTCATTTGATTTATTATTCCGTATTAAATTACTTTTAACCGATTCTAAAATGTTTTGTATCGGTTGACTCCTTTTGGCAATGTTTTTGAGGCGTTTTGGATGAACAGATTCTGAATCCATTCTAAATAGTTCGTTGAATTACAAAATTTTGTGATGGGAACAGCGTGTGTGGTATGTGCCTTTGAAATAGAAGCCGGAATCAAAGTCGCAATGAAATTTATAAGCTCGAAAATGGTGGATGTCAAAGAAATAAATTTGATCAATGGAAGCTGTTAAGTTGTAATTTTTTTGAGTACTACCGTCTGTTGATACGAATCCCTGTCCTACGTATTTCCGGTCGCTCTCACTTTTACGTTTCCGGCAATTTTTTTAGCCAAAGCAGACTCGATTTATCAGGTTTCAAAGCATTAACAGGAGTCAATTCACAAAATTTCATCGTTGGGCACATTTTTCAGCGTTGATAAAGCTGCATTCTTTGGAACTAATCCTCAAGCTGGTTTCCACTTTTCCAGATTTTCAATCAAAATGAGGATTCAAAATCCCTGCAAATCGAGTTTCGCTCCCCGTATCATCAACCGATAACCTTACGCAATCTCTTTTGCAGATAAAATCCGTCGTTCTCTTGTCAAATACCCTTTGAATATACCTCATTGATGCGTTCAAATTAAATTTGTTTTGGGTTTGACATCAAAAAAGCTTTCAACGGGAAGGAAATTAAATTAAGAATTCGTTTTTGTGTATTCTCCCAACAAGGGACGCTTTTTAGGTGAGGGTATTTTTCGTAAAGCTTGATGGTGAGAGATGGCTACTCGAGCCGGTGGTTTACATCAATGAAAGCCTTATCCAAAGTATTTTTCTATGTAAAATCATTAACATTCTTGTGGGAAGGGCATATCTAGCCCTTTATGGACACAAGAGTTGGGGACGTGTTAAGGAAAAGTTGGGCACTAATAGCTTAAACGGATGAGAGTGGTAGGAAATGAGAGATTTATGTATATATCAATGCGTGTTTTGAATCTTTGGTTCTTCAACCTTTCCCAGGGTTTCTCTAGGCTCTCAAAACGTATTCCATGTTTATTTATTGAGCATTTTGTACATACTACTCGAGAGACGTCTTTGAGTAATGTTTAACCTTTGAAGTATAAAAACGATTGTGTCTATCAATGTATGCATCTCAAAGGAAATGGACTGAGACAGAAGTTTCTTTCGAATCGGAATATAGCATTATGAAGAAGTAAGGGAAGAAAGTTTTCCTTTCATATATATCCATGGAAAATGATAAGAAGTAAATGAATACAGATACAGTCAGATTAATTTCTGTTTCTCTCATTCTTTTAGATGTATCCTTACTAATTGAAAGTAGTGAATAGGGTCAAAGCAAAAGATTGTCGTAAAAAAATAGAGAAACATAAAAGTCACTGGGAGACTTTATATGGAAATTCTTATTTCAAATATTGCTTATGGTTCGAGGAATTCATAGCATATAAAAAACTCTCGTCAAATTCCGTCACTTTCATCATCGGTCATCTACACGGCTGATGTCATTGGTGAAGTTAATATTCACTTTCTCCCCATCCTTAGAATATCACGCGGGTAAATGGGCACGTAAGAAATCTAAGATTTCAGGAGAGTGGCTTCCTTTCGAGCATATTGGTCCTCATAATATTTTACGACTATTTTCCTACCAAAACTCAAATGTCGACTTTCAAACACTACTAAGTCTACATATGATGCTTCAGAAATGAGCAATATTTGTCGTATAAAGTACAGATATGTTTTTAGGGTCCCTGGATAGCCAAGTGGGCAACGAGTTCGACTTCGGTGAAAGCAGTCCCGGTTTCGATAAAAACTTTCTCCAAAAGCCTATATTTGGAATTTTAAATTTTACTTGAGGAATACATTTAAATTTTTGCCAGGGAGCAGCAGGTATTTCAGCAAGTTTCATATAAAACGTTCGCTTTTCACCTTAAATATATTTCGGCTCAATTTCGGATTAGATTCGATTTTGATTCAATTTCGAACTCGGGTTCGATTCCCAGTGGGACTCTACTTGGGAAACGACCTCAGCTGTCAAAGTACTTTTAAAATTAGTACTATTTTAAAAATTTTCCTCTTAAGCCCTACGTTTGGCATTCAAATTTTTACTTGAGAAATAAATTTAAATGTGTACCAGGGAGGACCAGGTATTGCAGCTTGTTTAATAAAAACCGTAAAAAAGGTCCATTTTCACCTTGAATCAAATATTTCTGTTTTGTGTATCCGGGTGATGGATATTGAGAAAGGAATTTTAGAAGCCAGGAGAAATTGTATGATGTCGGGTCGTTCATTGTACTAACCTAATTCACTTCACTCTTCCTATTCCTTTCACTTCCTCTTTCCTAGTCATTTAATAAGGATAACTATCGATCAAACATTGTGTCTCAAAAGACTGTTTCCTTTCAATATTCGGTCACACTCTCCTGGTTTACGTTCTACCATTATTTCTGGTGAATGAATTTTTCTTGTAATATCACATCCAGCTTCGGATCATTTTAGTCTGACGTCAAAAATGCCGGAGCAGGAATAGAGGATTTGTGAAAATTCTGTGTCCGTATCCGATAACACTCTGGAATCGATATTAACTAAGCACGATCAAGTAACCGTTATTTATAAACCTGTGCCCAATAATCTAAATCTCACCAAAGGGAATTCTTAACCATTCCGTAGCAAAACGGAGGGAGTCAACTAATTGTCAATACATCGATGGTGAAGATACCAGACTTAAACTATGTTAGCTATGTAAAATTTCAAATGTAACACTATCTGACACAGGACCGCACATATAGATATAGATAGACCATGTAGATAGATATATTTAAACAGATATTGATCACGCAACTATGTAATAAAACATAGAAAACGGGTATGGGTGATCTAGCGCAAGATGGTGCGCACCCAGGAAAAATCCCAAGGAAGAATGGGCTTGAAAAAAGTCTGACGGGACCGAGTATCGAACCATTCCTTTGCCCACAAAGTCTCCCGAATGGCTTGGAAAACTCTGCCGGGATAGCTCAATGAACGGAGCACCCGACCGGCATTCGGGAGACCCGGCTTCGATTCCCGATCCAGTCAGACTTTTTTAAGTCCATTTTTTCTTGGAATATGTAAAAAGATTACTAATTTAATATTTTAATTTATTTTTCAATATATTTTGCCATTCATCTCTATTTTAGTTCTTACTCTTCCGAACTCCCAGGGCCATATACATCTAAGCTGAATTTTATTTGCATCAGCATATCCTATCCATCTGGATCTGCCTTCTGCATCTTCTTCTGTAGCTCCAACCTTCTGCAAATCGGTCTTCGCTTGATTCTATCATTTCTGTCGTGGACTTCCCCGTGATCGCCTCCCTCAGGATTTCTTTTTAACACCTCCTTTAGCACTCAACCTCCTCTTTTCTCAGTATCTGCCCAGCCATCTGATTCTTCTAATCTTAATTTCACTTCTTATACCTGCACCTTTGCATAGGTTTCTGATTTCCCTATTATGCCTTCTTTTCGATTCTTTTTGCCCGTAGGCTTTCCGTAATATCTTGTTTTCAAACAATATCAGCTTTCTATTTAATTTCCATGTTTCGGACCCATAGAGCAGTACTGGATAAATTGTTGTTTTGTATGAAAATTTATTAAGAAAGATATTTAAGTCCGGGAGCGCTTCCAGAATTTTCGCTTGGGGGGGGGATTGCAACTTATAATCCCTTGAGCTCTTTCGAATTAACGTTGTCAAGTTAAATAATTGATTCTCATCATAAAAAGTATTGCCTGTAAAGATACATTTTAAGTGTGCAAACTTCTGTTAATAAGACCATTTAGATTTTGGTTTCGAATTAAATATTTGTTGTAACTTTTGATCTTGTTTAAGTTACATTATTTTTTAATTTAGCTGAAAATGATTATAGCAAATACATTTCCCGTTAGTAGTTTAGAGACCTTCGAAACTTCTTGAACAAATTCTTGACATTCGTCCCACATAAAAATATAACGTTTCTATAGTGTTCCTCGTAAATTCAAATTAGATTGCAACGCTTTATCAACGGAACATTGCTTCCCTTTGTATCTAGCGACCACCTCGAATTTTTAAGAGAACATAACCTTTTCAAGCATACACGTTTGTTTAAGCTTGAGTAAACATAGCACCAGGAAAGAAGCTACAGTACCCATGAAAAGGGGCTTTTCCTTCCTTTTAACGCTCTCTTCGTAGGAATTACGATAACGGCCTTCGAGTGAATGCGTCCTTTTGCAAATGTTACGTAATTGTATGCGAGAAAAGATGGCGATTAAAACGAAAGGGGTTTATTCTAAGTTTTGAATGCGGCAAAACGATATTCAGAATACAAAGAAGCAAAAGATATTACTATAAGACAGAAACAAGGGAGCTGAAACGATAATATCTCCGAGGCAAAGGTAGCGAAATTATACATGCTTGAAATGATATACATATATAATTTTGCGAACATAATCCGTTCTGATAAAATGTTCATTATCTGAATTTTCTAAAAGGAAAATCTTAAAGGTAACTTTGCTCGTTAAGGAAAAATCCCAGGAAAAAACGGACATGAAGAATGTCTTACACGTACAGGACTCGAACTTGGATTGTTCCGCTCACACGGACAGATGCTTTATCCAATTACACTATCGTGCCAGAACAATTGCTTGCAAAGTCTCCTAAATCGGCTTTAGAATGCGTTCTGGCTCGATAGTTTAATTGGATAAAGCATCTGCAGGGAAAGCGGAAGCTTCCAGGTCAGGCTACTTTAATGTCCGCTTTTCCTTGGGTTCTGAATTTTCTGATCATTGATTTACCATATTTTTTTGTGACATTCGTCTAAGCATTCTAGTTTACTGAAATTAAAAGTGTTTAATTTCTTAAAATACTATTTCTAATAAATTACAGTGATGCTTCTATTTTCATCGATCTTGTTTTTATATGGTTATAGGGCGTAAAAAATGTTCAATATCATTTGCTTCTCTCTCTTCTTTTGCATGTTTCTGAAGTAATAATTATGTTATTCTTTTGTAGAGATCCCCAGGCATGTTGCCATCAACCTGATATGTGTGCCGTTGTAGTTCCACTGTCAGGACATCCTCTAACTTCTTCAAAACCTTTAATTATAGAACTCGGCATTGGTCGTTTTTTCGTATTAAAAAAACGAGATTTCTTAAACATCTGGAATCGTTTCCTCTATTTTTTTCTTTTCAGCTAGTTGTTCTTATCGTTTTCCGAATAAAAGAAAGCTTTCGCGTCAATGTTCTTTGTCCGATTTGTTTCCTGACAAACCTGGACGTCAACACTTACTTTCAGTTTCCTACTTACTTACTATTTAAATTGAAGTTGCGATTGTACTTCTATCGCTATTAAAATCCGTAAGAACGTTTTATTTCATTTTTGAGAAATTTCTCCGTTTTTTCTTTTTGTATAAATCTGATTTTAGTAAAAGTCTAGATTAATTCCAAGCAAGAATACATCCAATTAAAAATGGAAGCGTTTGGATAATATTTTAATTATATTATTATCACACTATGAACTACAATAAATATATTATTTTAACAATTTCTATCCTCTTATTAAACTAAGAATAAAATTATTATCTTGAGAAATTTCCGTCTGTAACGCCATAAGAGGGAGGCCAAACAGAGTCAATTTCCGTTTACTTTAGTTTTCAATTGTTTATAATAGTTTTACTGCTACTTTGCTGAGTTAAATCTCAAAGAGTAATAGGCGTAACCTAATTCATACCTACCGTGTCCTTGCATTTATAGCTGTATTTAAAGGGACAAATAATCTTCTCTTTTCATTCTTGGAGGAGGATGTGTATTTTTTAATTACCTTCCTTACTTTACCTTCTAGGATCACGTCGTCGTTTACTTTACTTTCATCTCAACAGTTCTACTATCAAAACACTTAGGATTCAACTAAACCATACGCTGAAAACGAAGCACTTTTTTAGTGTAGAACAGCACTTTCAAAAATGTTTTCCGACACAGCACGCTTGTGTCTTCAGTTCAACCACAGAGAGCACTAAATGATACGATGATTAGTGTTACTCGTCATTCAAATAGACGAAGAATGGAAAAACAGGTTTAAAAAAGAATATTTAAGATTTTCCGCGCGATTTCCCGTTACGCCCAAAACACAAATAATCCGTAATTCTAAGGAAAATAACGTGTATATACAATGTGATATTACAAGGGCACGGTACTGTACAGTATACTGCAAAGCTAGCGCTTAATTTTGGCACGCATAAGTTCACAGTTCTAAGAGACACTTTAAAGTGTCTGTTTCTGTTTAATGTACTGCACCAGAGGTTACGGGGAAGGATCTAAATAACCATCATCGGTTGATGTGGCACGGCCTCGAAAACACTTCACTTCCTGGTGTAAACCTCTGCCTAAATTTCAGCATGTGGTCATTAATTAACATAAAGGTAATACATATTTGTGTGATACAGCATCAGCAAGTGAGGACCAATAAAGTTTAATTTACGGAACACCAGTTCTCATGGAAATCCGTTTAAGAGGCACTGATTTAATAGATACTCCACTATCTTTTCAATCGCATTCAGTTGATAAATTAGAGTTTTAGAAAAGCTCCATAAAGCCGTCGTTTGCAAGCAAACTAACCGTAAGAAAATTCTAACCAGCAAGGGTCATGTTTTGCCGTGGTCGCACTTTGCGAGTGTTGTTTTCAATATGTATTTCGGTAACTACGATGCTATCTTGAGGAGAGAAGATTACTGTATTCAGGATCCAGTTAGTTAATTACGGTTAGCTTACTTGCAAACTACGGCCTTCTGGGTCTATTTCCAAACTCGAATGTATTATCACAGCCGTGTTCCCTTTCTTTATAGGTACTTTAGTTAAACTGTTGATTATCGTTTCCTTTATTCATATTTCTTCGTAGCATATTCACAGTTTTGATCATCATTCTTTATGATTTTGATTTATAAGAAAACTGATAGAATTACCTCGAGAGACTGGAAAAATATTATTTAATAAAAACGTTTCGATTTAATATCCGCAGGAAGGAAGGTATCGACTTGTTAGTAGTCTTGTTGAAAGTGTTTTGAAACCTGAGGTCATTTCGCACGTAGACTTCCACCGGGATTCAAACCCGCGACCGCTTGCATCGAGGTAGAACGAGTTGATCATTTTGCTCTCCAGAATCCGGATCGACTTGATTAATGATTAATAAATTTCTATCAAAGTTTAAGAAGTAGACCGCAATTCTGTGGAACTAAATGGCATCCATAGAGAGAATTCCTTTCACATCTCTTTGTGAATTGTCTGCCTCGATGAGGACCTCTGGCTGCAGTGGTTGGTGCCACTATGTGGTGCGCCACCTTCTTTGCTCACAGAACTTCCCGTTATCGGCATAGTGGTTTGAATATCTGCCGGGAGGGTAAAACACCTGGTTCGAGTCCCAGGTATTTCTCACTTCTGCCTCTCCTACGAAAATTATAATATGTTTCACTAAGCATCCCATAATTATAAGTGAACAGTTGGCATCTAGTTTTGTGGAGTCTGCGATATTTTTATCCATAGAATACATATGTCTATGTCTATGTGTATACCCTGCTAGCCACCTTTCGGCGTGTGGCAGGGGGTGCATGCACCAAGACTCTATTTACCTAGTCGATTACTTTCGCGTATCGTTCNGAACAGTTAACATCTATTTTTGTGGAGTCTGCGATATTTTTATCCATAGAATACATAGTAATAGAAACACAATCAATTTAAACAACAATCGCTGAAACTTATTAAAATTTCAACCGCATTTTCCAGGCAATATACTTAATTTTAAGGCTTTGAAATATTGATAACTCGACGAAGGTAGTAACCAAAGTGTTTATGCATATTTTCGGAGTAATAAATGCTAATAAACACAATTTTGCGAATTAGCTATCGCTCTAGCAAACTTTCATTTAAACTGCTGTGGCGCTGCCTTTATGAAATGCATTTATTATTTCATTATTATTATTATTTTACTCTTTATTCGGTGTGGTTAGTCCCACATCGGTCTCTCTTACACCTAAGCTGTGAAATGTGGTACAGCAAAATAAAAACAATACAATAATAAAGAAGAAGAAAGAATGACTGTGTGGGTAACACCTTCGCGCCTGAAGTCCGTAAGAGGAAAACACAGTAAGGCGTGTAAATAAAGAGTGAAAAAAATGCGAAAACACGGATAGAACTAGATTGAATCAGGTATAAATTCATTTGTATCTCGAATCTGTCAACCTTTCGGTCCCATTCTATGATGTTGTGGTACGGAGTCTACGATATTGACAGCGTCTTATATCTAAATAAGAGAGGGGCAGTAAATCAAAAAGCAAAACTAAGCTTCGGTGGAAAATCTTTTATACAAGCAACATTGTGAGACAGATGGATAGAAAACGGTGAATAAAAACAACACTTCTACCCGTACCACAGTAAAGTTTACGTTTACACACAGTCACAGTTTAAGTTTACTGTGGTACGGGTAGAAGTGTTGTTTTTATTCACCGTTTTCAATGGATTCCTACCACAAAGTCTCGCCTGAATCAATTGATATTAGATAGATAGAATTAAAAGTACAGGAAACGGGTAAGGGCGATCTAGCGCAAGATGGTGCGCACCCAGGAAAAAAAGGGTCCTCGGTCCCGTCAGACTTTTTTCAAGCCCATTCTTCCTGAGAATTAAAAGTAGTCCTATAATTGTGATACAATGATAATAACTATTATTATAATAAGTATCCTTGAATGAATGAATGCATTTAAATGCCAATGAATGCACGGTTGAGATGGAAAACCACTAAATTATTCCATTCCAGTAGTCCGCATCTTCAACTCTCGCGTCCATCATCCATCTTCAATGCGTTCCATGCCCTAACCTTGTTAACGCTAAACTTTCCCCTTACTCTTTCTCTTTTCACCGCAGCCTCAGCGACTTTTCTCACCGTTCGTTTTCTCCCCTGTCGCCGATTTCAATCTCTTTCTGTCCGTTTTATTTTCCTTATCTCACGCATCTCCTTTAGGGGAGAACTTGATTGTTTCAGGGCCCCATTAATAAAGGATTGACGGATTTCTTCCATCTTCTCTCTCTCTCCCCGCCGTTTCACTTCGTCTTCCCCAAAATATTTAATGAGATGGTCGCTGAAGACGATAGATCATTCGGGTTCCTGCTATAATTAAAAGAAAATCCCTTAAATCCGGTATATGAGGGAATTTGTAGCAGAGATTCTCAAAATTTTTGATTTCTCCCTCTTTTCACACATCTGAATACTTTCCTTTCCCGAGACTGCTGAACTGTCATAAATTTCCTCTCGAATGAAACTCACTTAATGGTTTTTCAATTACATTCGGTAAAACTGACCGTTCTAAAATAATAATTCATGAATATAATAAAAATTGTGAGTACAGAAAATAATTAAATACATTAAGTAACTAAACGTCAGACACACTCAAAATGCCTTACCATATTCATGTGTTCTGTAAAGGTATTTTTCCTTCAAAATATTTTAATAGATAGTGGTTGAAATTTTCTTTTGATGATAACTCCTGGACCACTATATGTGATATACTTTATATATATCTCATATAGAACTCATGATAAGTAAATTACCTGCAAATCATTATTAGGTGTTTTGTTATCTCCCATGTAACGGCATTTTAAATAAAGACGTCTTTTATTTTAATCCCCTCTATTGCATTTAGTCTTCCCACTATTCTATCTATAACTTATCTCTTTTTCATATTATATTCCTGTATTTTTACAAAAAAAATAATGTATGATTTAATTTATGCTTTTCTAATGGTATGTACCAATGCAATATATCTCTCATTTTTGCCACTACCCGTTTACTATAACCTAGGCTTGTTCTGGAGAAGTACTAAGTTCTAGTATCCAACAGATGCTTTATGCGGAAATATTTTGGGGTTAATATTTGATTAGATGAATATTTAAAAATTCAGACTTATACTATGCTATTTTTATCATGGTATTCGTCAAGCTTACACTGAGATTCTAATCGGAAATCACAAGAAGGAAGAGAGTGTTAGTAAAATGTTAGATCAGCTAGGATGGGAATCGTTATCGTCAAGAAGAAAGACATTTAGGTTAACGGGTGTATTTAACGCGTGGAACTGTAAAGATGGCTGGGATGAGCTACGAGCAAGATTTCATACTCCAAATTACATTGGGCGCGGCGATCACAGACTAAAAATAAAAGAACGTGAACAGAAAACAGATTTGGCTAAATACTCTTTCACAAATAGAGGTAGACATAAGAGAATGGAACGCTAATCCTGGAGAAGTTCTCATTCCAAAGCCGAAAAATGCTAAAGATTTCAAAAAGAAAATCAAAGTCTAAAGTACCTAAATTGTTTATATATATAATAGCAATTTTTACTTATAATACCCATGTAAAGGTTTATTTGCATATTTTTGTACTCTCTGTATAATATATTCCGTTAAGTTTCATTGTATTTCACCTTAATTTTTTACCAATTATATCTATGTAAAGGTCTATATGTATGCATGTATTTTTTAGTTTTATTGTATTGGAATTCTGAGCTGTAGTGCGACATTTATTGATTGTTATTTATTGTATACTTATTGTATCTATACTGTCCACGGGAGGTTTTTGGAGGGGTTTTCCTCCCAAATTTGGGCAAATGCCGGGCAGATGTCATTATTTTGTCCCCCATGATTATTGCCACCTGGTCCACCGACCAACTTACAATGATATATTAAATAAATAATCATAGCTTATCATTTTGGGCGAAATATACTGAAGTAGATCAGGTACTATTGAAATTCGATAGAGTTAATGACCAGAAAATTAACTTTCATGTTACATGATAAATAAAAAGAGTAAATTATACTTTTCACAGATTTAGCGAGATCATAGTTTCGGTGTGAAGCTATGGCAACATCAGGTACCCGATTTTAAATCGACCTAGTTAAAATAATTTGTTACTTTCTCTATGAAGTTCCACTAAATATCACTGACAAAATCAATTATCACACTTATTGTGAAGTTTATTTAAAATGACAGTCCTTTACTTGAAATTTCTTCTTTTATTTAATTTTTAATGAGGTTTATGTTTATCCTTGTCATTTTCTTTACTCAGTTCACTATATTTATGGTATTTAAGGGATTAATTTTCGTGGGTCCATAAGTGAATTGTGATTCAAAATATCGAATTCTCTCAATCAATATTTTCATGAAAGTTTTCATGATTAACTTTCTCATTTTACATTTTGAAATGTAAAGCTATCTGATACACTAGTTTTATGAAATAATACTATTCATCAATCATTTTTCTTTATTCCTCTTTATTCGTTGATTTTCGTTGCGTTCCGTTGAACTTTTTATCCTTTACCTCCTTCAGGAAAATAAGATAACCGTAATTATGCCGTATGTAAGTAATCCCAAAATATCTTTCATTCTTAGCATACCTTCCATCACGAAGGCTTAGTTCTACGCACATTAATTTCGATTTTCAGCAAAGCGAAAATTGGCACGACGGTTTTTTGGCTCATCTAAAATCTGAGAGGGCCATTCAGCTGCCACCAGCTGGCAAGAAAACCAGTAAATTAATTTCAGTTCAAAAACTGCAGTTTGTTCCTGTCACTAGAGCAATTAAAAGGAAATCTCTCCCGGTAGGGAAATGAGGAATTTAATGCTCTAGAAATGGGGGATATAAAGCGAGACTAAGAACAAGTATGAGAGCTGAAAAGAACAGAAGAATGAGTTAAGTGAAAAAAAGTACAATAAAGAAAATGACCTGTTCGTATATATCATAGAGGGTCCTTATCTAACCATTGTCAGATGAAGGGCTTCCCATAGGTCTTCCAACTTCCCTTGTCTTCTTGTTCCTTTCTCCATATTGCCTCAAGGAATTTGGCGATATCTCTGACCCATCTATCTTTTGGCCTCCGTCGCTTAATGTTCCTTGGTACTCATTCGTCCAACAGAGAGAGCAAAGATGATATTTTTCCAACTCTTCGATCGCCCTCACGTATTCGAAATTGAAATTAATGTTTATGGGCGTTGTAATTGGAATAAATGACCTCAACATCACTGCGTTATTGAGTGCGGATTTGTTGAGTAATGAATTTTTATCATGGGATGATACTGTCCCGATTTTTTTACGGTAAATTACATATCAGTTTATTTTTTCCATAATTATTAATGCAAATTAATTTCTCTTACGCGACATTTATGACGTTTAGAGTTGATTCATTCAGCTATTTTTTAATTCATTATTTCATATGAAAGGTTATTTTAACAGAATTGGAAAACATAAGTAAGCGAACTATTCAAATTTTTACTCTATAGTTGATTTTTGTTAAGTACCTGTTTGGTTTATATCCTTTAATATTCGAGGAATTTTAATATATGTTTCCTTTAGTATTTCTAGTCAGGATGAAGACTTGTATAATGATAGTATGCAAAGCACGTGGTTGCATCTATTCTATGCTTCGTTCATAATAGTGTAAATACTGTAATGGCAAAATTAGTGTAAATAATACCACGGAGGAGTTTTCTGATCAAAAGATTGAGAAACAGTAAAGAACACTGGTGTTATTCAGCACAGCCAATTAGGTCCAAATTAAGCACGGAAGAGTATACATTAATTTGAACTATCCATTAACTTTGATGACTGATGTCGTTTCATTCGTTTATATATTTCGTTTTCATTCGTTTTTCAGTAGCTCAGAGATTTTCACACTAAGATACGTTTTGTTTTTAAGGGGAGGACAAGATCTCGTGTTAAAATTACCCGACCCAACTTCTCTTGAGCTTGAAGATTGCTGTTACTAGCCAAAACTAGTCACCACATATCGTGGACCAGTAGAAGTTATATATCTTTGTTGTTTTTAAACTCTGTTTTATTCTACAAATCCTCGTTTAAATTAATCATCCTAGTAAGAAAAAATTTGTAGTTCGCAATACGCACCCTTTGCGCACTATTTATGCGCACCCTTTGCTCTAATATTATAGTTATAAAAAATTTACTCAGGTTTGAAGGATACGACAGCTTAATTGCTTCGATGTTATGAATTTTAATTTTCTCAGGGAGGACAGGAGGAATTTACAGGAAAAAGCTTACTTTAATGGATGACCTGAGGAAGAGCAAAAACGTTTACTATAATATGAAGAGTTGAATAGAGAATCAAAAGCTATGGAGTTCCCGATGTAATGTATGACCACGGATCTGTTAAAAATACAGAAAATTAATGAGTAGAGTTACGGTTATTAAGATAACACAAATGAAGACGAGAATTTCGTTCTCTTTTATAATAGCAAATTTGGAGTATTACGGGAATAAAACTTTCGCAGCGATTCATTTCTCCCGTAAGTGAGAGGGAACGGAGAACCAAAGGAACATAAAAGAAAGAAAGAGAGCTCAGAAAGAATCGTAGCTTAGAGGGAAATCACGAGGAGACCTTTATTTTTAATATTTTTCAGATTGAGATTCCTTTTCGCAAACCATAGTGTTCGAGGAAAGGGAAGACAGAGGGCTTTCGAAGAAAATGAAGATGGGGCTAAGGAGTGGCTAAAGGGAAAGGAATGAATAATGAGGCAGGCGGAAGAGGACGGCGAAAGTGGAAGCATGAGAGGAATGAAACAAAGAGCTAGGAAGAGCTCCTCAGATGAGAAAAGGAGATAGGGTGCGAAAATGGTCCAGAGAATGGGGATGGGAGTGGGGGAAGGCTCACGTTGTCTCTCTGCAGGGCACTCGCGAGAAACAAAGCTGAAGTGCGAACCAATCTCTGGCGTTTCCTCGTGAGGTGGCTTAGCGATCTAATGGATGGAATGGGGAAATAGGAAAACGAGAAGTATATAAGGAGAGGCGAAGAAAGAGAACGGGGCTTTAGAAAAGGGAATTCTTACGGTGCGGTACATGTACAAGAGGATGATAAATTTTCAAGGGACGCCGGATAAAAAATCCTTCCCTGCGATGTTATTAAAGGAGCGTGGAATAAGTAACAGGTTGTCGTGTATATCTTTACTAGGATATTCGGGTACCTCAACTTTTTCATTTTGCTCAACCTTATAAATAGGTTTTGGTGACGTGTAACGCGTCCATATTGTAAATATATGTTAGGTGAAATATTAATCAATCTCTACAGATTTGTAATCTTGCATTCTCCATATTTGTTTGTTGCAACTCAGAGTATCTGAGTATATAATCCACAAATGTTGATTTAAAAAAATAAAGAAAATGTTTAATTAAACGGCAGATAAGGAGATTCCATTCATATACTCGTAAATAGATAAATGAAGTAGAGATCGCTCAAACAAACCAAAATCGCTGAGATAGTTAAAAGTAATTAGTATTTAAATACTTGAAATATTATGAATTAGATTTTATGGTAAGTATGACACGTTAGGTTGCAGGTAAGAGTGCCTACAATCATCATTATTGGTTTGCAACTGTTCCACTGCATTTTATGAGCTTTTTAAATCCTTTTAAGAAAATTTAAATTCTTTTATTCCATATTTCTTAATCATTCAATGTAACCGGTATATTATTGTATTGTATGTAAGTGTATTATACTTACACATGTAACTAAATGTATATTCCATCACGTTATCAGTAAGTAAAAAGAAACACTCCAAAAGCCATCAAAGAAAGCTTATGTACATTTCGCTCAAGAACAGAGCTCTTCATCAAACACTGTTACCTGATATATACCCGTTGTATACCTATATATACCTGTTGTCTTGTTCTGAAGATACTCTCTTAGAGAGCGAAATGTACATCAGCTGTAGGTTTTCTTTGATAGCTTTTGAGGTGTGTCCCTTATTCACCAATCTAACCATCAGTGGCCTACGCTATTTTTCCACGTGTAATCAGTGTAAAAATTTCGAAATATATGGAAAGTCCTATGTAACGAATATTGAATAACTTTTAATATATCACTTTTAGTATATAACTTTGTGTAATTTATAACTAATAATATTAATAATAACTTTGTATAATAAAGTAATTTACTGCCCACAGGAGGTTTTCGGAGAGGGTTTTCCCTATATTTGGAATAATGTCAGGAAATCATCAAAATTAATGAGTAAATCATACTCCACTCCAGCGTTGCCACCTGGTCAGAAGCCCAAATTACGACGTTTAGATAAATAAAACTCGCATGACGTAGTTGCACTCTAAATTTATTAGTGGGCGGATTGTCGCTTGGGAAAAAATCCAAAAACCTTAGAGAAGAATCGTTGAATTTCCCTCTGGACGGCTGAGTAGACACGATAAGCTAAAATTAAGTGTTAGATACACATACTATAACGAAAACGTGTACTTCTTAATGTTTGGGCGTCCAAACAGTCTGTTAATACACCGGTGAATGCCCACTGGAGAAACGAAAGGTTAATTCCACGCCGGTGTTTCCGTTTTCCATGACTCTCCCGCTATATTCGGAGAAAGGACGATTCGCTCTAGACGTCACACCACTCCCTTGGGTGTCTATGTTGGTCTTACCCTTCGGCCACTTACTCTCAATATTTGCAGTTACTCAACCCTTGTTATTTCTCTTGACAAGAAGGAAGCTTCGTCGCTATTGATCTTTACCGTGAGCGTGGTGAAGCGAGGGAAGTGTCATGGGACATCTGCCACGAGACTCGGATGGAAATGGACTTTTTGAGGTCGCAGGAACATTTTCTTCTATATAATCTGTAAAGGTGATAAAATTCCTTTCACGAAGGTGATGGAAATGTCGAGGTGATTATTTGACTCTTAATTAATCTCGCAAACTTAAAATATTATTTAAACAAGGCATCGAAAGTGTATTGTATAATTCATTAAAGTGTAATTTTAATAAGGTCATGAATTCGTAGGAGTGAACTTTATTTAACCGAAACCGGTCGTTGAATTGTATCTTATATGGAAATTACAGTGTTTTTCTCTTAGTTTATAATTACTTTGCACAAAGTCCGGCAAGCGAGCCAGCGGTGATAGATTCTGTACTTAGGAGCGAATGTAATTTTTAAAACTCAGTTCGGAAATAGATCTTGCAATTACGTACTTAATTAATTAAAATTTTTGTGAATTGAGATATCGCAAGTAGATTGTATAGTTCATTAAGGTATTATTTTAATAGGCTAATAAACTCTTAGTAGTGTAAATAATTTTAAGCTTCGAAAATAATTATGGCAATTTCTTAATCGTTCGAAAATAATTGGACATCGTGTTAATTCGGGTAGATTGAAAAACCATTTTCGATCACATATCTTAGAGGCCGCAATACATTTCCTATATGAGCGACTGATTTTGTAGCTACATAAAACAACTGAAACTGGACGTGTTTTTTCTTTACTTCTAATGGTTGTCGAACCAATAAACAGGAATCGGTTGTTTTACGTAATCACATGAGAAAATGTTCAGCGTTCTTTAAATTACATCCTGAAGGTTATGCTATATAAATGCAAAACAGAATGTTTGGTTGCATAATGTTAAGGGGCTAATTCCTATTATTATCATTGAGAAGCTAATTAATTCAGTGCTTTTTTTTTAATATTCTTCCTTACTCTTGTATAATCCTACGATAGCCAAATAATTAAAACATCATGGAACACTGAATCGAAAGCTCAGCCGGTGCTCCACTAGAAGCATTATTTCTGAGAGGACATTTATCTGTGTTAGATATAACTCATACTGATTTTATCATACCTGCCGTTTAACTTTTGACTTTTTAGCTTTTTACTTTGAGCTCATGAAATACTAATTGAGTACAGTTTCATTACAAATCTCGTATTATATTTCCTTCTTATATCAATCTTGAATGCATCAGAAAATCTTTGATGCAATTTTATTGAAAAACGTCACATTTAAATTAAATCGACATATTCAGGTCAAACTACAGAGTTGTGTCAAACAACGATAATTACCTATTTTCTCTTCTCAATAAAATTGCTGTTAGAAGTATTTTAATGTATTAATTTACAAATATCAATGCCTAATTATGTTTGATTCGCCCAAGTAGCGGTGTTTCTATAACTTTTAACAGCTCCATCACTCGCGTCATATCGGCTTCTTTAGTTATTATCAGAGTAATTGCACATTGCACTCAGTTTTGATCGAAACTTTCTATTCAAAGTAGCAAGCATTAATATTGTGTTATACTCACGCTTCAAATTTCTAGTTTTGTGGTGGAATTTAAGAGTAGGAACCGCAATAAACTTGACAAATTTCTCTTGTTCTTTAAAATAATTGTGCCAAATTAGCCTAAATTGGTACGAAGTGTGTCAATGTTCACGGTGAAATACACCATTTATACCATATCTATTATATATACACTATTTAATATTTCGGTGGAATTCATCTGAGATTTCTGTTTAGCACAAAGCACCATTTTCTATAGAATTAGGTCGGCTTGATGTTCTTTTCAGAATGATTCACTTCCTTTTATATCATGTTCCGCAAGGGTGTAAATTCAATGTAGAAAATAGGTTACCTTTAGCACATAGAATAGTATTTATATTAGCATATGAATCCACTCTTTCGCTTTTGTGTGAATAGAACGAGGAAAAAGCGCCGGAAATGAAATCACGGAGTTTGTAGTTCAAGAAACCGGTAATTTGACAGAATTGTCTTGGGTTTTTCGTCGCAAATGGTTTTGCGGTTTGATGGGTTGCTGAGATATGTGGAGGGAAACACAAACACCGACGAAAACATTTCATGAGGCGTTTTCTTTGAAACGCGGGAGATGAAGGTGAGATTAGAGAGCGAATCATCCGATTAAGGAAGGAACCGTGGGTGTGGAACGGACTTCAGGAAAGGTACAACATGAATAAATTTAGCGCAGGAACAGCGAAACAAGATTTCCTCAAACAGTTGCGCATACTGTTTGAAAATGGAAAAATAAATAGGGGAAAGTGAGTGGGATTGAAATTATGGGGAAAACTAAGGGGGGAAAGGGCTTAATATCAAATAACTTCTCAAGGAAATTAATTCCGCTATGAGGAAAATTCCTAACCCTAAAACAGAAATGAGAATTTTTAAAATTTAATTTTGGGTTGAAATAAGTCCATTCATTATACTCGCGAGAGTTATATTATTTTATATTTCCACTTACAGCGAAGAGAAACGTAATGATATAATTAAGTATGCGTTGATACACTCATATTTCTGAGAAACAATTATTGTTATTATTGCATGCATGGCTTTAGTTCTCATTCACCTCTATAGTTTGATTCTAATTATTTCTTAAATAATAATAATAATAATAATAAAGATTTATTACATATTTAAAAATATTGTACAAATTATTGTATATTGAATACAAGGTCTCAGATAAATACATAAGTCATCCAAGCAATGATTCGACTCACAAGCAAATATTTTTATATGCTAATAATGTTAATAAATTACATAAAATCAAAACATGAGGTTGATAATGCAAAGAAACAGAGATAGAGAATTATATTTAGGTTCCCTTTGAGCCGCAGAAAGGCTTGTCAGAAGGTACCATAGAAATAAAACATTTTCAATTATACAGTTCTCTATTTCTTATATTGATCAGAGAAAACTTAAGTATAAAAGCATATTAACCACAAGGCTAAACACTACGCAATAAAAACGCAATATTTTACGAGTAATCTCCAATGGCTATATCAGTCTTCCAGCAGGAATTCAATTACAGTAAACATAAACATAAAATCACTAAATGATAATAACAATAATAATAAAAAGTCCTCATTGAAGGGCAAGATTGGGACTTCTTAGTCCTTTCTTACATCTAACCCTTAAAGATACAGGATATGATAAAGCACCGTTTTTCTCCTTTTCAGTCTCCTAATTGTTCTGTTGATAGTCTAATTTTTTAATCTATAATTATAACTCTCATCCATCATCATGAAAATCATCAAAATCAACCATGTGTCAAATTTCCATGAAAATATTTACATTTCAAAGAGATTTGAACTTTTTTTTATTTTAGAGAATAACTATAGGTAGCAGATTTAGCAAAAACCAGCAAAATTAACCAGTTCCATTTTATTTAAGAACTTCTAATCAATGGTAAGAAATAGTAAGTCTGAAATAACCCAATGATATTTTTCCTTCTCCGGTTTTATAACTCCAATCGACCTTCACTTAAACTAAAAACGATTTTAGCTTAATGGTATATTCCTCGATGACGATTTTAGTATAAATTGCATTACCGCTCTCCGCGGCCAAAAACTATTCGAGAGGTGCATTTTGCTAATCATTTAATGGATTAATTAGGTGATTAATAGGCGAGCCAACCTGCGCGTAAATCTTAATTTCCATGCTTCATTGGGGAGATATTGAATTTCGAAAGGACCCTCGAAGCGCTATGGGGCGTAGCCTCCAACGGTGGAATGTTTCAGCTGCCCCATCCCCAGGATGGGTTTATTCGATTTTTTATTTTTGGACCCAATTACTCTGACAGTTTTTATTACTGCGGCTGCATAAACTTTCAAGTCATTAATGTTGCAGTTATTTTCTGAGTAAAGAGGCAATTTCTCTTCACTTTTCACCAAAAATATAACTAGGTTAATTACTCTCAGATTAAAGTGCGATGGAAAGATTCCGGTTGCTATTATATATATATATATAGAAATGGGG
>KZ308442.1:666161-814528 GCA_000376725.2 Ladona fulva
TGTCCGTCCGTCTGTCCGTCCGTCTGTCCGTCCGTCTGTCCGTCCCCCTATTTATCCCAGAAACGGCATGACTTAGAGATACGAAACAAACTTTTTTGTTTCGTATCTCTAAGTCATGAATTGTGTTTCTACTATGCTGAAACCCCCAGGAAAATTACTCTCATCTCTCTGAAGGTCCGGATTCAAACTAAGCGCCCATAACGTTTCCATAGGGGATGTACGTAAAGTAAGTTTTCGTTACCTGCATAGGTTGTTTCTTTTACAGAATTAAATTACAAATAATGGTCTTACAAAATTGAGACAAATGTCACAAGAAAGGAAAATAATCATATAATCTTATTTTAGCCGTGATCATTCATATAATTTCGCAATTGCGAGAACTTCGATAAAATACACGGAAAATTTGTATAATGTTTAGGAAATAAACAACCCATCCCTTTGACGACCAAAGCAATTGTTGGACATTGATTTCATGCGTTATCTCATAGAAATACACGAGGATAATCAGTTAGTATACTTTTCCATAAGAAAGGTACGTAAAATAGGTTTCGTCACCTGCAGAGGTGGTTCCTTTTAAAAAATTAAATTAGAAGCAATCGTCCTACGAAATTGAGACAAGTGTCAAAATAAAGAGATTTGATCATAAATTCTTATTTTAGTCGTGTAGTATTGATATAGATCCGAACTTATGAGGATTTTCATAAAACACACGGAAATTTCGTAAAATTTTTGGAAAATAAACAACCCATCCTTTTGACGACTAAGGCCATGCTTGAATGTTGATTTCATGAGTTTTCCCATATAAGTGTACGGGGATAATCAGTTCTTATAATTTTTATAAAACGTTTACGTAAAGTAGGCTTACGTGACTTGAAAACAGAAGAATAAATGTCATAAATAATGGTTAGAAATATACTGAGTTATTATGATCTTATGGAGGAATGTTTTTCTGCTTAGGAGGACCAGATATATACGGTAATAGATATATTTTAAACTAAATTACGTTCCGTCATGCTTGACGAGGGGGTGTTTACTAGTATTACTAAGAAAAAACTTTGAAGAGTGATATACTGGAAAAGGTAAAGTGTCTGAACCAAGTTTTAGATCTGTATTTGCGATAACTAATACGAAAGTTATATGTACACGAACCAAAAATTCCAGATGTATGCGTTTTTTACGTATATATAATAATAATAATGCAATAATATTCGTCTATATTTGGGCGAGATTGAGATTAAAAGTCTCCCCTTCCATCTAAACTATCGTCATATTCTACGCAATTATTAAGTAAACTGAAAGGAAGAATGAAAATGTGCAATTAAGAAACGTAAGGGATTCTTCGGAAATGATCATCCGTTAGGAAGGGTGTGTGAAAAACCTGCGCAAACCTATGATAGTAATAGCTAGTAATAGGAACAAAATGCTTATAATAGATACATATAGTTGTAATAAATCAATAGTAAAGAATTATAAATCGATAATTTAAAAAATCAACTTTACATGATAATAAGCCCACACATATTTGTATATGAAGCACATTTATATACAAGTACTTACAAATAAGTAAATAGTTGGAGATTAGATATTTAGGTTCCCTTTGAGCCGCAGAAAGGCTTGTCAGAAGGTACCATAGAAATAAAACATTTTCAATTATACAGTTCTCTATTTCTTATATTGATCAGAGAAAACTTAAGTATAAAAGCATATTAACCACAAGGCTAAACACTACGCAATAAAAACGCAATATTTTACGAGTAATCTCCAATGGCTATATCAGTCTTCCAGCAGGAATTCAATTACAGTAAACATAAACATAAAATCACTAAATGATAATAACAATAATAATAAAAAGTCCTCATTGAAGGGCAAGATTGGGACTTCTTAGTCCTTTCTTACATCTAACCCTTAAAGATACAGGATATGATAAAGCACCGTTTTTCTCCTTTTCAGTCTCCTAATTGTTCTGTTGATAGTCTAATTTTTTAATCTATAATTATAACTCTCATCCATCATCATGAAAATCATCAAAATCAACCATGTGTCAAATTTCCATGAAAATATTTACATTTCAAAGAGATTTGAACTTTTTTTTATTTTAGAGAATAACTATAGGTAGCAGATTTAGCAAAAACCAGCAAAATTAACCAGTTCCATTTTATTTAAGAACTTCTAATCAATGGTAAGAAATAGTAAGTCTGAAATAACCCAATGATATTTTTCCTTCTCCGGTTTTATAACTCCAATCGACCTTCACTTAAACTAAAAACGATTTTAGCTTAATGGTATATTCCTCGATGACGATTTTAGTATAAATTGCATTACCGCTCTCCGCGGCCAAAAACTATTCGAGAGGTGCATTTTGCTAATCATTTAATGGATTAATTAGGTGATTAATAGGCGAGCCAACCTGCGCGTAAATCTTAATTTCCATGCTTCANATTATTATTATTATTATTAATGATGACTAAATTATAAAACGAAGAAAAGGCGAAGCGAGAAAAGAATGAAAAATAACTTACAATAGAACTATATGGCTAAAAAATAGAAAGTTCAAGAGGATTCATTATGATAAAGCATGAGCGAAGGACAGAAGTATCATATTTTTAATCAATGCAGCAAGGAATAAGTTGGGAAGGAGCTTGGGAGCAGGACGAAGTAACCAGGGAGATAGGGAGAAGTAATCATTTTTAAAACAAAAAGAAGTAGAGGCAGATGGATGTTCTGGTTTAGAATCGTCTGCAGGACTTATTCTAGTATATGAAATGAATTACAAAAATCCCCAGCACCCAATTTACTTAGTCTGCAGACTACATCTCAGAGTAATTTCCTATGGTGATGCATTTAGAGGCTTGGGCGTCGGCGAACCTCCTCTTATACCCATCAGATAAAAGATCCGGAGATTGCTCTGCCATTTTAATATAGACAAAGTAGCATAGTTCTCCTTGATATAAAGAGAAATAAGACCATGACGCAAGATTCCTATCCTGCTTACACTGTTGTTCTTTTATAGACAGCTGAAAATTATCCTTTATTATAGTTATAAATTATTAATTTGATGAGTAGACTAGTACTTGAATTTTTCATTCCTACAAAGCATTATTTAGACGCCCATGTTAAAAGATCATCAATGAGTAATAAAAAAATGTAGAGTTCGCCTGAGATATCATAATTTACCTTCTAATAAATATTCCGCATAATTTTAAATCAGTACTCCTCAACAGGAACGAAAACGCACTATTAATTCCAGTTAAGAGGGGACGATTAATAGTCAATTACTTTATTGTACAAATATAATACAAGAATAGAAAAGATTGATGATCCCTGCTTTGAATTGAATTTAATGTAATTTATTTACAGTTCAAAGGTTAAGGCTGAATGTGCAGAATTAGAAATACTTGATCGTGAATTTAGGTCGTAATTGATTGCCTACCAGTTCTTGTTTCATGAATATCATTGATTTTCTAGGCATTTTTAGTGATATTTCGTCGACCAAAGTATTAATTTTACTTCTTATGTACAATTCAACTCAATTTTGGAGAGCATATTTTTATGCTAAAATAATAATGAGTTAAATATATGGGGTAGTATTGCTTTCGAATTGGTTAATGTAGAGCATAGACATGCTTTAGTAAATCCTAAGTCTCAGGCAATGTTGAAAAATTCAATTAAAAAAAATCCAATCCAATAGCTCCATCGTGGATTTCCAAATTTTGGCCTTCCTGTTCATTAAAGATGAAGTACAGAGAAGCTAATGATCTTAAATCACGAAAACTTCTAGGCTAAGATTTTACAATTTTTCTAAGATGTAGATTATGAATAATGCAGGGTTAGATGTAAGAATGTACTAATAAGTCTCAATCTTACATTTCTATAAAGACTTTATTATCATCATAATTATCATCATCATCAACGTCATCATCATCATCATGATCATCATCATTATTATTATTAATAATGATACCGTTTATTTTTCTTTTTAAGTGATCATCAAAAGCATATTTCATATATTTTATTAGGATTTTTAGATAGTTTTGATTATATCCACGTCTTAAGTAATATTATCGCGTCTAAGACCATATTAGACTGTACGAAAACTTAAATTACTCAATACTCTTCGGATTTCCTGCAATTATCTTTATAGCAAGCAAAGAATCTTTAGAGCAAGCAAAGGATAACAGCATGAATCGAAAGAGGAAGGCGTCGGTAAGGAGTTACTTGAGAGGGATCTAAAGTGAGTGAGATAAAACGTGCGACTACATATATCTTAATTAAAACTTCCTTTAACGGGGAACCAAGTCCAACCACTTGAGAGAATTTTAATCTATTTCCTCGTTCCAGTCTCTAAATTTCCGCCACTTGAGTATATCGAGCGATGTCGGGCATTTCAACGGTTTCCAGACATCATTACCTCATTTCCTCCGGATTCGACGTCAACGAGAAGAAGATTTCGATTGCCAATCTCTGAGATGGTTATTGACACAAGATCTCCATCAGGAGGGTTATTCCCCGTTCTAGGCCCGAAGCTTTAATCGTGACGAGAAAGTAAGGAATCGTGACAAATATTGAAGTTCGGCTCATTTCGTTCTTATACAAGGGTTCTTAACATAGGTGCAAATATTGACTCTGAGAATGACAGCTTTGGGGACGACCATTTATTGGAAGGCTGTTGTCTTCTTCTTTTCTAATTTCATATTATCGGTGTATTATGTTTGTGATACTTGTCTACGTTGAGGTGAAAATACTGTCTTAGTTACTCCTTCAAACTACAAAGGAGTAGGGGCTTCCAGATAGCCAAGTGGGCAACGCGTTCGACTTGGGAGAAAGCGGTCCCGGGTTTGATTCTCGGTAGGGGCCTACGTGCGGAATTACCTGTGCAAAAGCTGTCGAAGCACTTTTAACAATACTACTACTACTACGAAGGAGTAGAGCCTGTCACTGCTTTCGGTTTGTTTTCCGCTACAAATTCAGACTGCAGTGAAGGAAACAGCAATATTTCCATTTTAAGTGTTTACCCAAGTTGAGGACGTAAACGTCTGCCGTAGCCGGGACTCGAACCTGGATATCCCAATTGCCGGTCCTTCGTTCTAAGCATTTGAACCAGCTTCCACGAAAGAGCAGAGTCAGTTTTTGAGAGAAATCGACCAGTAATTGGAAGATCCGGATTCGATTCCCAGCCACGGCAGACTTTTACTCTTTCATTTCTTCATTTAATCAAGCAAATGAACTATTAATAATAATAACTTTATTATAATACAGCTACCCCTAAGAGCAGCAAAAAAATTACCTCATGGCGTGTATGCACAATTCCACAAAATATTATGTGACAACAAAAAAAAATAAAATTAAACAATATTGCTGTTATATCAAAGAAAATACATTGCATAACAATATCAAAAATAAAGACTATTAAAAAAAATAAAGAATCGGTATTACATAATCATATATAGAATATATATATTATATACAACAAGAAATGCATGTCCATACACACAAAGACCAGGCACTACAACACAGTAATCAAACTAGTGGTACTATACGCAAGTGAGACACTTATACTCCATAGAAAAGGCGACATGGAAAACATTCTAAAAGAAGAGCGCAAAATCATGAGGAAAATTCTCGGCCCAAAATTAACAGAGGAGGGATACAGACTACACTCTAGGAAAACCACAGGGAAGATGTCCAACCTAGCAGCAGACATCAGAAAAAGAAGGTTAAAATTTTACGGACACATCAGTAGACTCCCATCGACAAGACTTACCAAGAAAATAGTTACATACATACAAGGTGTCAAATCCACAATACCATGGATAGTGCAAGTTAGAAGTGATCTAGAAAGGGCGCGAATAGACTCAACAGAAATTGAAGATAGAAACACGTACAGAAACAAGGTAAACAAGTGGAACGTGACATCAGAGAATGAAATCTCAAAGAAACCAGGGACAAAGTGGACGGAAGAAAGGAAAAGAATCCACGGGGAAAGAATGAGAGAAGTTTGGAGGGTCAGAAAGAACAGTAAAAAATGAGTCAGAATGCTTTTCGTGATCTAAACAGGGTCTATGCGCACCTAATAATAATATATATATATAATACATCTCATTTAAAGGTACGTATTATGGTAAATATGGTACAGATTAAACTCTTAACAGCAAGTTATTGTAAAGCTTCACCTTGAAGTTTTGAAGGATTGCAATGGCTTTGAGTGGAGTAGACAACAAATGCTACATTTTTCATAGCTTATTTACTAAGTATTGAGTTAAAATTTTAAATGTATCATTTAAATTCTCCTGAAACCATGGAAAAGCTTAACAAAGTTAACTATATATATGATAGCTGGGTCAGGTATTAAGTTTTTCAGTTATATGGCTGATGGGCTATACGCCGAAAGATCACCCACTCTTACTTACCAATACTTACAAAGTGAAACCACGAGAGTTGCTCTTCCGATTTGAACGAAATATTTTTCATGGCAGAGCAAATGGCAATAAAAGTGAAACGGGGTTCGTCTAAATGGGCCTTAGTTTTTAATAAAATTAATTTTCTTTTCGAATTTCTCAGCCAGTTAGTCCCATAGTAGTATTGGTGGAAAGGTTAGAATGCAGAGGGATGGGGTTCAAGTCCGATTCGTGACTTTTTTTCACTGGTCTCCACCTCTCCTAGTGCAGAATTGAAATTTAAGCAAAGATTTAATCAACGGAATGCTTATTATTCTATCAGTGAGTAATTTTATACACCTACTTGAAAATCTGAATGCAATGGAAATAAATAAGTGTAGAAATAGAAACGTCATACATCGGACCCAAACCCTGGCTCTCTACGTCCTGTCCCTCTGGGTGGGATGCTAGGGCACCATTCTAAATGCTAGGCCAATCTAACCACTACACCAATCAGAGTCGCGCCGTCCTGTGGGTGCATCTCACCCAGAAGCGTAGACAACCAATATTATTATAGTTTTATTCTCACATTTTATGGTATCTTTGAACCTGTGACGGGTATTCACCAAGTTACATGTTCCTATATTGTTATCATTTTTATGGTATTTCTTATTATATTGATTATGATTGCTGATTACAGAGAAATTTTCTCGTTATCGAGCAGGTGTCCAGAATTACAGATTTTGTAGGGAGATATAGCTTTTTGGCCTTAAGCCTATCTCCATTAAGCTGTTATTANTTCCGGAGACTGTTGCTGCTAAGATAATTATACTCAGAAGTAATGTGAACTATTAACACATACTGACCATTCACAATGTCAGCATACGGAATATGCATAATGAATTGTTTATTGACTTTTGGTGATCAATGTATGTCGGGGCACGAAATCATTAAACAGTGGTTTTTCAAATTCTTACAAAATAATTTTTACCTGCAATTCAGGATATGTATGGTTCTGGTATTTAAATTTAAGGGGCGGCAAATCATGCTCGCTCTCCTGCAGCAGATAGGCTGGGCGCGGCTCTGACACCAACTCATTCTTCTATGGACTATACTTGCTGAATAATTTACAAAGAAAATCACTGATTACTAAAAAACTAAGGCCCATTTAGATGAACCTTTAGCTTCATTTTGTTTAATTTCATCTCCTCTTTCATGAAAGAATATTTTGTTCAAATCAGCGGGGTAACTTGTGGTATCTCCTTGTTAGTAAAGGAATTACGAAATACATCGAGAATGGTCACACTGCGATGACCTTTCAAATTGCTATTTTTGAGTTTCGACCATTTTAGTTTTATACTCTCCTTGTCGTTTCGAGCGCTCTCGTGTCTAACACGCGTAAATCGAAAGGATGGAGTGATTTAAACAAAACGCCTGGGAGCCAAATCCTCGAGAAATATTCTCAGCCCATTTGAAGAAAAATATCGTAATTTTGCGAGAGTAGCGACCGTCGGGAGGATCCGCTTCATCTCTTTGCGGAAATTATCCGCATTTTCGCAGACGTGGGCCGATCAATGGGTGTATTGCGAAAGAAATCCCGCCGCTTTCGATTACGCGGATGAATGCGAGCAAGTGACCTCTCATCCCCTTCGTGGATCGGAAAAGAAAGCGGAGCAAGGAGGAAAGAATGAGGGTGGGGGACGATGAAAAGAGAGGGCTTCTGAGGCGAAAGAAAAGACTCGGGAAAATCGCCGAAAACACGGGCGCGCCGGAAATTCGGGATTGTAAAAAGGAGGGAAAGGAAACGGTAGTTTCTCGAGGAGTGGAGATTAAAAGAAACTGGAAAGGGATGGAGAAAGATCAGAGGGAAGAAATTGGCAAAGAAGTAAAGAGATGGGGTTGTGGAATAAATGAAAGGGAAAAGAGTGGAAGTTGGAGAAGATGCAAAGCACAAGGCTCTTTAAGGAACGTAAGGGAAGTCTTTATTAAGAGGAGATTGAGACCCACTCTCACCCGCGAGACAAGTGAACCGAGGCGGATGTGAAAGGAGTGAGCGTTCATTGTTTCAAGAACTGTGCTTTTTTCTTGGCTCAAACACTCCCCCGTCCCCTCCTCTTTCAAGTCTCCGAGGAAAAAGATGAGGAGTGAAATGAGCGAAGTGAATTACGGCGATTTTTATTTTGGCAGCCTTCGATAGGAGAGGCGATTGAGTTTCAGGAGCCACAGCTCTTAATACGGTTTTTACGTATATTCTGAGCAGAGGATGACCTAAGTTTGCTCTGGGACTTGTTTTTCGGTCTTTCTTATCCTCGGAAATCATCCGGAGCGGATAATTCGAAATATTTTTTGATAAACACGAGAGCTTTGGGTGAGTTAGCTATCACGGTCTAATCTTTTTATTTGTTGCTACTGAGCATGAATTATTTTACCAGATTGGGGGTATATTGGAATTTAGGGGATATGAGAATATATATACATATATAAGGGAGCGGGACGTGGGAAAAAATCAACCATTCTCGTCGCCAGAGAAGAACTGAGGGAAAGGCTGTGGCTTTAATATTTTTCTGCTTTTGCTCTATGACATACTAATTTCTCGTTGTTTTCTTCATGGTCAGTGGCTTATCATTCATTTCCTCTTGCTGCTATGGTCAGTTTAGTAAGAACATTTTGAAGACGAATGTTACTTTTGAATAATATTAGGTTAAACTATATTCAGTTCAGTACTTTAATAATTATGTAAGTATTTTCCATTAAACTTTATACATATATTCTTGAAGCTAAAAATAAATAAATTTTTGTTGAAATATCCGTCTGATACATATATGTCCGTCTAAATTTCCTTTTCCTCTCAATTTTATCTTCAACATTGCATTTATCACCGTATGGTTACGTATGCGTTAATCTTCTCCTGCATAACTGCTTGCAACTATTCGGAGGATAAAAAGTTTACCTAACATATCATTCTCCTTTTCGCTCGTTACCGTTGCGTGTAATCGGCGCAAAATGTTTTGCAGCAATGATTGTTCGTCCCCTTTAATAAATGGAAATCGCCTGAGCGCGCGTGATGTTCCGCACCTCGATCATGATCAGATAAACAAATCTTTCTTCAAGACTTTCTTGGGAACTTACTGCTATCTCCTCCTCTTTTGGTCTAACGATTACCATCCGACATCCACCTTTTTTAAGAACCGTCGGCAGCGCTCTCTTTTCCAAAGCAGTATTCAACGAACAGAACTGCATTGAGTATTATCATTCAAGCTCGTAATTGCGGAGAAGTATAGCATAATCAAAAGTACTCTTCAGACATGAGCCTTTTCCGTATTTATTATTACGCTCTAGTCTGTACTCTCTATTGCCCATTAAATATTGTACAAAGGAGCTATTTATATAAAGTCAAGCTATTTATATAAAGTCTTAACATTAGCCAATAACCATCATCCTTACATCACAAGACAAATTTTTAATTTGGGAACTATTTATTTCAATATCTCAGCTTGCAATGTCTGTGACGTTGTGATCTTGTTGTTTCTAGTGTACTTTTTGTGTTTGTAAATATTAGAATACCTTCTCAATATATAAACTACATCTATTCTTCTGCAAAAAGAATATGATGCTGCTCAAAAATGACATTCGGTTCAAGTATTTATTCTTCATTTTTCTTGTTAACATTCGTGCAGATTTATATTTATCTATCTCGTATTTCTTATACATAAAGTAGAAATTGCATTCCCCACCCCTCAAAATAAAATGGATTTGGCACAGTCATTAATGGAAATTCCTATCCACCCTATAATTCTAATGAGCTATACAAATATTTACATAACATTTGTCTCATTATAATTAGCTAATTTATCATTTCGCTCATGTCAACATTTCCAGCCTAAGTCAAAAAGAGACACTTTTTTCCTAGCGTTACATGCGGTTGCTGATATTTACAGGAATTTGAAACTAATTATCCTTATGCAAATAATAATTTATCACTGACCGCTTTGAATATAAGATTGACTTTCATTCCTATTTATTTTCCCTTTGAAAAATATCGACTATTTGTTCTTCTAAAAAATTAACTAAACAAAGAATTCGTCAATATTTTTCAATTACTACGCATTTTTAAATGAAGATTGGATACTGTGATATTCATTTTAATTAAGGATCGCATTCTATAGATACATTAAGTAATTTATCAAAAATCGTATAGTGTTATTCTGAAAGAGTTTTAAGATATCGCGTAAATGAAGCTCTATTAGAAAATAATGACTGAGAAAGTGTCAATAGAAAAGCCCGTCTCTCTTATCCGCAATTCTAGATTGAATGAAAAACCAGCCTAGGAGAAATAATATCTCGTAAATTATTGTTTCTTATTATTGCATAATTTTCATATGCCAGAATGATTTTTTTGCCTTGATAAAAAGATATCAACTTTAAAAAGCATAGCTTTCTGCGAACGTCTAATTATTTTAGAGCTACTCCTATAAAGTAGGCTAAACTAAGATAAACGAATCAATCAAATGTTGATGCTTTAAATGGAAGTGCATTTAGGTAATGAACTTGACGTAATGGCGCTCTTTGGTCAATTAATCTTCCGCTAAGTGGTGCCGCTCAGCAACTCAAACTCATATTTGGTTAGTCGGCCGTAATATGACTAAAGGCATTATCCAAGGCATCAATTTCAATCGAGGAATTGAGTCTTAAAAATGCGAATTCTCTTCGTTGATCCCATTTCTGTTTCGCTCCAATATTCTCCGGAGCAATGCGACACGAATAGCTGAAAAATCGGTATCCTTAAAGTAGGGCGTAAGTCATTTTTTGAGACTATAATTAAAGGCGTAAGTCATTTTTTGAAGCCGTAAATATTTGGTATTGATAAATTCGATGTGAAAATCGAGCCTATATCGACTGTTGACGAATAGAGTAATTATTTTTAATACTATAAAACTGTAAATGTAATCACTCCTTTTCCCTTGTGTTGACTGCATCTTTCGGAGGTAATGTTACATTCACAATTAGCCTCAAAATATGTTTATTTCTGTTGTTTTATTAATATACAGTACATTCCTTAGAAGAAATTGAAATTGCGTAATTCTAATCGATCACTATTTGTTTAATAAGATTGTATGAAGGTGATAAATGCTTTATATTATATGTATATTAATTCTGTATATATTTTTTTTTTGTAATGACATTGGTCTTAAGTTTCTTTTATTTTCTTCGTTATTTTTCTATTGTATTTTTTTAATTCCTGAGGAGTCGGTAAACCCGAAGCTGGCGATTATCATCAATGGGGTACCTATCTATATATATAAAGCAGAAATTCTGTGGGTTTGTGTGTTTGTGTGTCTGTTTGTTTGTCCGCGATTGGAGTTCACACCGTTTGTCCGATTTGCATCAAACTTTGCGTAGGTGTTCTCTGTGAGCCGGAAGGAAGTGCTGTCAACTTTTCATTCGCAAAATTTGCTGGGTTTGAACAAAGATCGTTCAGATAGATTTCCATAAGAAATACATGTAAAGTTCGATTTTACCGGTTGCAGACTTTATATCTTTAGCAAAATTAAATGAGAAGGAATAGTCGCATAAGATCGAGATAAGTGCCAAAAAAAGGGAAATTGAATACAGATTCTTAATATTGCCGTAGAATAAAGTTTTCGTTTCGAAATTGCGATAATTTAGATAAAATATGCGAATATTTTGTGAAATTTTGAGGTTGTAAACAACCCGTCCCCCTGACGACCAATGCGATTGTTGATTCCGAGTTCAGGCGTTTTCCCATAAGAATGCATTTGTATTTTGGCCCATTTAAAAGCAATTGACGATATGAAGAGGATGAACATTTTCAGAGATTTTAATTATATCAGTCACGAACAATTTGTAGTGATGAATTACAGGGGCAACAAACATGCGTAGCACCGTAATAAATTAGTGGAGATGGAGGAGTAACTTTTTATTTATCATTTCGGACTCTTGACAATTATACGATTAAAGTTACCAGAATCGGAAGTTGAAAATCTTGCAAACTTAACCATTACTTTGAGACATGTTAATAATAAGAGGGAAATTCCATAATGATTCTTATTTTTGATTGTAGATTTCGGCCTCGAACTTTGATTAGAAAATTTTTGTTTTCAATAACCTCTTCCATTGGACTAAACTAAGATGCAAGATGTTATTTTCTCTTATGTACAAGTAGGTATACTACATTTAATCCGACTTTTATCTTCCCCGTTAAGAATCAACTGGCACTTCAGCTAGTATTCCTATAAAGGTAATATGTTTTGTTTGTAATTTGATAAATGTAAAGGAATAAAAATTATTATTCTTATTATTTTTATTAACAGTATTATTATTATATGTTCTTGTGAGATGGGGTTCCTCTCAGTTAACGCCTCCTCATTAAACTACATTGGTATATAGAAAGTCTGTCTGTACAGTCTTCAGTCTATAGGTTAGTTTGAGCCTCATCCCTCCCACAGAAGAAACTGAAGCTTTAGAGAGAGGACTGAGGCGACTAGGTAAAATGAGGAGTGAGGTAGTTTGCCATTCCTTTCCTCACTGAGACAGAATGTTATAAACGGAATAAGTCCACGCATGTGAAGCACAATGACTCTACAAGTAACACTTTTCGTAACATTCTAAAAAGGAGATACCTAAATCAATGTCTTATTAATTATTCAGCATTATTCATACCACAGTAGCTTTCATATTATCTCAGCCATGAACAAGAATGAGACAAAAGTTAATGAAAGCTACATTTTTTTCTATGCTGTACCAAAAGGCAAATGAAAAATATTCCTCAGAATATGGTGGCAGGACCTATATAGAAAGTGGACTTCTTGAAAAAGAACCATGAAAATATATCGAGAAATTACTTTCGGTTTACTTAGTCACAAAACATTTACACTCGACGCCTGAAGTACCAAGTTTGTTTGAATGAAGAAATTGAAAGAGAAAAAAATTTCTTCATCTAAATTCACGCATGTGAACCATGCGTTTCTCATCGCTTTTCTACCAAGTTTGTTATAATAGTCTTTCGACAAATGGCCATAAATTTTTGTCAAGAGGACAAAATAAGCGGCTAAATAACTTTAAATATTTTTGAAATCGAGTTTTCTGAAATCGCAAATATCGAAAAACTAGTATCTTTTTCGGATGTAAAATTATCTTCTGAACACAAATGAAAAGAAAATATATTTTTGCGATATTTCCGATTTCAGAAAACTCAATTTCTATAATAGTTAAAGTCAAATTCCTCCATTATTTGAAGAAATAGAGCAGAAAAAGACGTCAGATTTGAGTTCAGGAGATCAGTTTCTATCGGGAAAAAAATATTTTTGCGATTGTTGCGATTTCAGAAAACTTGATTCCTAAAATATGAATATTTAGTCTATTTTCTCCCTATTTGGAAGAGATAGAGTAAAATTAACGTCAGATTCGAGTTCAGGAGGACATTTCATATGGGGAAATCATTGTAGATTTTTTTTCATTTCTATTTCACGGACAAAATATTAATGACGATCCCATTCGTGGCGCGGTTCAGTCATCACGTGACATAGGCTCGAATTCGCTAACGATTCGGAAATATCCGCAGAGTGATTCACCTTGATTGAGTGGTCTCACAGTTGTGCATGACACATTTGGAGGCCTTTCCAGGAATTCGAAAAAGGGAGTTTGGCGGCGGTAAACAACTCATTCTAAACCCATTTGTCGGTCATTTTCCAAACGCGTAGCCTCACGAATCCCGGAGAAAAATTTGCTTTAAACGCCTCCTCAACGGTGGTAGCTTCGGAAAGGAGGAGAAAGAAAGGAAAACAAAAGTCACGCAGCTTAAAAGCTCAGCTTTAGTTTCGAATAGTCATCTCCTGAAACCATTCCACTCCGTAATTACCCCCGGGGAACACGAAAGACTCCAGTTACGCACCTAGATGGAAGTTCGGAGCGATCTAAAAGCGTCTGAGAGCCTCGTCATCCTGGAAGATGCTCGTATCGGAAGAATATAAGGAAGAAGCACCCCATTTCCCCTTCTCCATTAATTGTAACTGCGCCGGGCGCTCTACAAAATGGACAATCGGGCAGTGTGTATCCGTTGTAGTTACGTTGCAAAATTCTGCGCAGTGCTCCTCATTACGTTCCTCTAGTTTTCTTGGACTGTTATAGAAGCTCGATTTCGTCGAGTATTGCCCTATCCTTAACTATTATCACGAGTGATGGAGGGAGTGGGCACCAAAGAGAAAGTGCCGCTGGTTAATGGACCCTTAAAGGTAGCGAGTGAGCGAGATGTAATTATCGATGGGCGAGATGAAATGGAGAGAGAGTGTCGAAATGAGGGATGGAAGGGGCGAGCTCTCGCTAAATGGGTAAAAAAGGCGCTCTAAGAGACGAGAGATAGGAGCGTCATAACGTATTACGGGAGCGGCGGTTTCGTCGGAAAAAAGGGACATGAATATTTCAAGCCTATGAACACTTACGCCCTTTTAAATATTTCTTGGGCCGCTCGAATGCCCCCTAAAAACGTACGTCATCATCAAAGCACCCGGCGAAGGGCATTATCATCGCGGGCGGGGAAAGTCTGGTCCAGCGGTCCTCTTCAAAGCTTAGCCCACATGAATCAACCACTCGGTGATCATGCACGTAGAAATATCTAGATAGGACGATTTCACTGTGACGCGGCTTTATCTTCCGTATTTTAAAATGGCGTATTTAATGGCCGAAAAAAAATTTGGAAATAAAGTTTGAGAGTGAAAGCTGGACATAAGTGAATGATTGATGAGGGTGAATAAATGGAATTCACGGAACGCAAATCATTTCAACGTAACCTTGGAATCACCGGTGATTTTTTTTCTTAATATTTCCTTTATTGACTTCTTTTGGCAGTTTATGAAATATACTCAATCTTCGATCATAGATTTTCCTACGAACCATGGGGAAACAAAGACCATATGAATTTTTCTCTAGGTCAGGTCGGCCATACATAGTTGTATAGTTCATACCCAGGCGTTTGACAAGGGGTATATGCTCCATGACTTTTCTCCCGTAAACGATAACCTACGCGTGTCATTCGCAGAAAAAGTTAATTCTTGAAGCGTCTATTTCTAGCATATATTTCCTTGATATTCCTTGAAGTATCAGAATTGCCTATTTAACAGAGAGGACGCCTAATACCATCCACATCTTCTATTAGATGTTTATATATCAGCTAAATCTTCTTACTCTGAATGTATTAAGTAAATATTTGTATGATACCATGAATTTCCACAATATCACGGCCACCTCCGTAGATTTTAGTATTAAGTAAATTAAGCTTTTTTTCAAATATTCTCTTCTAAAGATTTTCATCCTGCTTCCTGGAGCATCTAAGAATCTGTTATTTATTTGTCGCTACAAATTTTTACCTGACATACCGCCTTATATTTTAACTACTAATTCACAAATTCAATACTATACGCACACTCAAGGCGAGGCCTAACTTGCGCAAAGTAATTTCGCTCGCGGAATTTTACTCTGCGAGATCCCACAGACTATTCTCCTCATAAAACCGAGTTTCTTAAATGCTTGTCCACATATGTGATGTGGACTGATGGTAATTTCTCCTTAAATACTCTGCGCCTAGAACTGATAGGAATCTCAGGCTGAGTAACTGGTGTAAGATAGGAATCTCCAAAATGCAATATTCATTCGAAATTCAGTAATTTGCCGTAGATTTGCCCTTCGGTCTTTCGCCATAAATCCGCGAATACGGCGTGGATAAATCTTACGAATGTTCTCTTGTAAGAAATTCAGCCATAAAGAGAACAGCAGCTCTTAACTTCGAATATACGCGTCTTGCGAAGAAAGGTAAGGGCAATAAATATTTAAGTACTAGTAAACGCCCCCGTCAAACATGACGGAACTTAATTTAGTTTAAAAATATATCTATTATCGTATATATCTGGTCCTCCGAGGCCAGAAACAGTCCGTCGTAAGATCATAATAACTCAATATATTTCTTACCATTATTTATAATATTTATTCTATTGTTTTCAAGTCACGAAAGCTTACTTTACGTAGATTTCTTATGGAAAAATATAAGAACTGATTAACCCCGTGCACTTATATGGTATGGTTCATGAAATCAAGATTCAACAATGGTCTTAGTCGTCAAAGGCATGGGTTGTTTAATTTGGAAACAAATTTCGAATTTTCCATGTATTTTATCAAATTTCTCGAAATTTCGGATCTATATCAATATTTTACGACTAAAATAAGAATCTATGATCAATTTACTTTCTTTTGACACCCCTCCTGATTTCGTAAGACAATTATTTCTAATTTAATTCTGTAAAAGAAACAACCTCTGCATGTCAAGTAAACGTACTTTACGTTTATCTTTTATGGAAACGTATTATGGGCTCCTGGGTTCGAACGCGGGCCTTTACAGAGATGAGAATAGTTTTTCTGGGGGTTTCAGCATCCTAGAAACACAATGCAGTTTGTTTCAGATCTCTAAGTTCAGCCGTTTCTGATATAAATAGGAGGACGGACAGACAGACGGACGGACAGACATTTGTTTGTTATATATATATATGATTGTCGTGGATTCAGGCCTCTTTGTATTAAGGTGCATTTTCGTGTCTCAAAGCTTCATCATCGCGATCCGAAAGGAAATAAATTTCATTCGCGAGTTCTTTCCCTCCACCCCTTTCCCACGGCGCTATCGGCTAAGCAATCGCAATCACTCCTGAAACCCAAAATGGGCTCTCTTATCTCAACCATCGAGTCGCAAACTCCTTGCACGAGAAAGAGCCCTCGATACAGAAGCTTCGGGAGGCCTTTCTCAGGTTTCGAGGGATACGATCCGCAATTACAGCCTTTTCCTCGGATATTTCCGCTACCGAAGTCCACTTTATGCTCCTTTTAAGTCTCAAAAATACGCGATTTGAATTAATCTGCAGAAGACGCGTTATTATCTTGAGGTCAGGCAAGGATCTGAATATTGAATGAAGAAGAGGCGTATATCTTGCATAGGTGACTCCGAGATCCACGTTGGAATCGCTATTTCGGTGTGTCATGGCTAAGCGGAGCATGTGAATGGACGGAGAGGTAAACCCCAGAGGGGTAAGACTGGGAAAGGGGAGCTCTTACGATCCAATAACACGCGAACTTATTTGGCGAAATGCCATTACCTCTGTTTGCCTAAGAAATGAAAGGTCATATACGCCTTGTACTTATTCGTCCGCGAAATTTTCTAGGAACCTGAAGTAAAAATGGATTGGGCTTTAGTTCCGAATACGATTTGAAATACATATTCTACTTACGAGTTACTTACGTCTTACTTCATATAAGTATAATAAATTCCTGGCGACGAGAGATTCATTCTAGTATAGATGTAATTTTATTCATCTATAACCAGAATTTTAGTTGTTTGTCTTTAAGAATATTTATTTATTTTCCATTGCTAAAGACAGTCCTATCAAGTCATGGGACTTACTATTTAGTCTTACGACTATCTTTTATCCACAGAAATATTATCGTGTCCGGACTCCAGGATAGCCAAGTGGGTTACGCGTTCGAGTTTGATGAAAGCGGTCCTGGGTTCGATTACCCGTGGGTGCCCATTTGTGTGAAAGGACCTAAGTTATCGAAATACTTTTAAAAATACTACTACTAATATTATTGTGGATTTATGTACACCCTAAATTTTGACTTCTACCACCTAGCCGACTTACTACTCATTACTTACAAAATATTTGAACACCTTCCTCTCAATTATTTTTAAATAAACCAGTACTATGATGGCATTAAATAGTTCATTTACAATTTCAAAAGTGATGTCATACATTCATTTTTCTGTATTCGTTACTAATCATAGTGTTACCTAATACAAGTACTTTTTTCCACCCACCGAGAATGTTAAAAATAAAAGAAGCTATAGTTGACACTTAAATGAATGTCTAGGGATACATATGCTTTAAAATCATTTGTAGGCATTTTACAAATATCGAGAATACGTATTTGTCATGGCTGTAGCTATCGCCCAGAAAGCAAAAAAACCCGGGTTCGAGTCCCAGCGCAGTCAGACTATCTCACATCCGCTTTTCCTTGGAGTTTTCCTCAATGTACACCTTCCATGCAAAATCACCAGTCACTTATTCCTGGTGTTTTTGATACTTCCATTCTGTTTACTAAATTTTCTTTAGCTGTATTTACTCAGTATAAACATCGTAACTACGTTCCAGAAAAGTTGGTACCTAAATCGTGAAGATCCTAGAGCCCTTTCGATGTACCTAAGTTCTATTTATAATTCTTACCACTGTCCTATTTGTTTTCTGCAGGCTTTTAGGTATATTTTAAGAATGTCATACGAAAATAAGCTTTTTAGTAATAGCTTCTCCGACCAGAATTGGGAGAAAAATGGAAATTGAAAGGTTATTTGGTGAGTAAATTTGGGACCTTATGGTTCTGCATTCGGCTGAACAGATATTAAATTTACCAATTCCGTGTATCCCCCTAAATCCTCAATCCTCAAATTTTGAGTGATTTTATCGTATATTCGTGTAGCAGAGCAATCAGATTTTCCACAAACTTCTACTACCTTACAGATTAAGCCTTTTGACCATGCGGAGAATAAATTGTCTCAGACAAATTGTTTTCCGCAATGACCTGTAATATTTATAGATATGTCTCTAAATATATAAGGTATATTTATACATTTTAATGAATGAATACAAAAAGCAATTACCAAAAAAAATAAGAACATTCTTCCGTGATCTTGTAAACCCAGTTCATAAGTTTCAAATTACTCCGATGTCATAATACAGCTGTTTTGAGGAAATTCTTTTGAATTCCATATGAACGTTACGTTTCTTTCCTTTTCATAATTTAAGCATCATGGCCAAATGCCTGCATTCAAAGGTCCGTTGTTATGTGCCAACCGTAAGCAGTCATCAGGTTTTATTAAAACGTTTTCCATTCTGAAGCGTTTTAAGTGATGAATTCTAGAAAGAAACGGCCTGGAAACGGATTCCCGTCGAAAACTCGGGGAAAACTCAAATTAAGATTATGAAAATGCTAAAATTAAATGCTTTCGTTTCTGAGGAAAAAGGCTCCAAGATGGAACAATAACAAATACAGGAAATCCTCTGCGCCGTTTTTCTCAAATGATCATTCCAGCGTTAATTTCGTCCTCCTCTTTTTTTCTAATTTTTTTTTCTGACGAATAATTTATTTCCGCGCTTAAGCCCTCGGGAATCCGTGGATAAAATGCTTGGGTTGTCCGAGCGGAACGAATCGGTGAAATAAAATAAGAAATACATCTGTCTCCGCATTATGGAGTTCTCTCTTGGATTGTTCAAAGGTAACAGAATGCGTTTCCGTGGAGAAAGATTCGTATTCGCTCCCCTTTTGGACCTGACGTTAATTTGCTCTTGCACAACAGTTCCTCAGCAAACAGAGTTCTTGCTGGGATGTTGAAGTGCCTGTGGTCGCTATATTTCCCTCCACCTACCAGTGAGGCGTTCCGCCACGGTTAGAAGGGACTGGTTTATCCGAAGGCGCTGTTCTGAGAGAGCGGTATATATTCTGAGAAGATAGCAGGAAAATGTTACAGCGAGGCTCGTGATCTATGATGAAGTTGGAAGGGGAAAGGTATTTTGCGTTGCTAGACAGAAATTATTCACGTGAGAATGAGATTTATTAGCGATACATTCGGAGAGGTAAAACGAGGCGTCTAGATGAGGTTTATCATCTACAACGAGCAATATTCATACGTCTGAGATAATAATCACCGTCACGTATATAAATGTGCATCCATCGGTCAATGACCAAGTAACCAAGTGACCAAGGTCATTGACCGATAATGCATGTTAAACTAATTTGTCGTTTCGTTTTCAGACCTCTATTTTGCAGTACAATATAATTGGAAGCAGCGATCGAACCGAAGCTGGAATGGCATAATGAAAGTTACTTTAGGCTCTTATTATTATCATTAATTATTTTTTTCAGCCGATATTACGAAATCGTCGATGAAATATTGTGATTTTTCGTAAAATTTTGCTTTCTTCATTAGCAGTCCCAAAACCACCAACACCTATTGTTGAAATCATGATTTGGCACACAACTAAATATGTATTACAACGGTCTGCGATGAATAAAGAATATGAAAATATCTATAATCAATCTAAATAAATAATAGACAAAAAATTGAATAAATCAATATAGAGGACGGTAATTTATTTAGCGGTTTAAAGTTAATGTATTACTTATAACAGCAAAGCACATACGATTGTATGTAATGTATTTATAATATTGTAAGTATTATTTCATAAACTTAATATTATTTAATATAATTGTACTTCAAATGTAATTGTATTATAATGGTTAAAATGGTAAAATTTTATATTTTCTATATATGCGTATGTGTTTCTTTGGAGTAAAAAATATATTATTATTATCAATATATAAAAATTTTATTATACTGAACTACTTCATGTTTTTGTATTTCTTACTTACTTAAGGATTTGATAACAATACTCTTTTTGACCATCCGTGTTCACCTGTATATGTCGTTTTATACGTTGTTAATATATATTGCAGTCATTTAAATTAAAAGTAGGTTTTTTTTAATTCTCTTAAAACCATTCGAATGAACTACTTTGGACAGTGATATAGCTTGGAAATACGATAAATCTCGCAATATATCTCTCAAATCATAACGTGCGCAGTTCTCTCAACTCCATAAATGCGGAATAATTATTAAAACCTATCCTTTATGATCAATCTTCTCCTTTGTTTCTGCCGCTTTTAATCTCAACGAGTCTTTAATTATTTTTTTAATCAAATTTTATTTATGCTTTGACTCACCTCTTATTGTTATGCACGCATGCGTCACCACCTGACCGTTCACGCAACGTTCACCTTCTTCTTAACCCCAATCCGAATCCAGCTCTCAGGAAAAGAAATTTTTCGATTTCTTACCAAACACAACTGTGATAATGATTCTTATGAAGAACTGTCTAAAAATAATTCACTAAAACCGCTTAAATATTTCGTAAATGGAACTTTCAACGGATTCGTTCATTTGTCAACTCACGAATTCTCAGATATTAACGAAAGTAACGAAAATATGACTGTCAGATATGACAATACTATATATATCACAGACTTATGAATACCGTACTTGTTAGCAGTGATTTAGACCTTACACATTAATCGTCTTCAGTTTGAGATGCCTGGAATATACGCCATCGAATCTTTTTCGAATATGAAAGTGAATCACGCATTCCCAAGGCTGTCTGAGACATTTTACATCATTAAACTAGCATAAATTGAAATTATAAACATCTGTTGAACTTTCTCTCAAACCCATAACGTGCTTTAAGAAAGTCCTTTATGGCTACGACGTTATGCCAGATACCGCTGTGGCGGTGACAAGTAGAGTGTTTTCAAAATAAATAAGCAAAAACTAACAACCATGCGACCGTTTCAGTTTGAATAAAATGTGTGGGTGAAGTTTCTTAAATAATGAAGAATGCAAAACAATCTGAGCTAACTTGTTCATTAATGAGCAGGATTACCATAAAGGATAGAATTAATATTTTTCTAAAAGTTTATACAATAAAAATTAATTAATTTTACCCCTCGAATTCAATCGTTATCCCTTAAATCTTATTTTCTACTCAGAATTCCAGAATCGGCTAAGAAACCACAATCCGAACATGATAATCCTACGGGCGTCAATCATTTAAGAAAATATCCTTTTATAATAGCAAGATTAAATATTAGATATTATATAGTGGGATATATTATATGAATCATAGTAAATATTAACTGAAAACTAGTTACATCTAGCAAAACTGTCAATTTTAATATTTCTTTTCTTTCTTCCTAGTTTTCTGTTTCCCATATTGATTATCTTCTTCGATTGATGAATCTTCTTTGCCTTAGAGTTCTTTTTGATTTTTAATGTTCACATTTCTGTGAAATGATATTGTTATTGGGATTGAAACGTTCAGTTCCTATTAAGAAATTTAGTCCATATACCTTGGCTGTTTCACATTCACTTTAGAAACGCAAAAGTAATTAAGTAGTTGTGGCGTCAAAAGTTGTAGTTTTTGGTTAAATATATGATGGTAAAATATAAAATCCTTTGTTATTAGGGCATAAAAAGAGAATGACATATAAGAACCATTAAAACTATAAGTATTTGCAGTCATTTAAACTGCAGTTTAAAATCTCTCCATTGGCTTCATAATGAAATAAAAGTTCGTTTAATGTTGTATTTGTGATTAATCCCTCTCGGCCTGGACGGTATACCTTTGATATTACAAGGAAAATATTTATCTCACAAAATATACTATTCAAAGCTATTAGTTGTTTAATCATTTATTTTAGAATTAGGTGTTTAATCATTTTTTTTTTTTTAATAAATGATTAAACTGGATTTCAGGCGCAAGGATGCAAAAGCCTGTCTGCCCATATTTCCTATCAAATAAAAACTACCAGAGAAAAGGAAATCAAGCACAGATGTAAGAATGAAATTCGAGAATTGAGAAAAATAGAAATGAATCGGAAGAAATAGAAGCTGGTTGTGAGTGGAAATAAAAAGAACAGAGTGGAAAATGCGAAGGGAAATCAAAGCTAAAGATATAATAGACAGAAGAAAGATTTACTCCCTGAAGGAAAGATTAAGAGAAATAAAGCTTGTTTATCGAAAAGAGTAGATGCTCGAAATCTGTTTTGTGGAAATAAGAAAGGGCACTAGTTGTAGACCGTGGTGAACACCCCCACTATATTATGATAAAGAGGAAAAAGAAGATCTAAAGTTAATTAAAATGAAACCTGCTTTTAAAGAATATCTTGAACATTATTTAAGAGCAACTTTATGGAAAGATTGCATCATTAGAGATATGCATAGAGAACTATAATAGTAATTACATATAAATAGCTATTTCATTAATAACTTTAATGATGGATCGTCAATTATTTATCGCTCCGATTCAATAGTAGATGTTTCCGTAATTTAGATAACGAACAAGCTAAAGTTTTCTGAACAGCTCACTCGAGCAGAATTTCCCATACTTCAGCTCAAAATGAAACATCAGAGGAAGTTCAACAGGTGAGTAATTAATGGGCCCTTTTTAGCATAGTTAAAGGCAATGTACGGCAGTTTGCGTTTACTTCTGAGGATAAAAGACCAAAAGTTTCTGAGAGCTAGCAGCATATTATTTTTGAAGATTCATGTCTCTGCCTGCTCCGACACCACTCGTAACTTGTTTTATGAGTGTGTTTCTCTTCTATAAAGTGCCATAATTTTTTTCCTTTTGTAGTGTGTCGCTTTATTACCTGAGGAAAATATTCGAAAGAGATCCCAAGGTATTTATGTCAAATGTAAACTGACGCTTAAATCACACCGAAGAGATATGAAATCGAATACTTTCGTGGATTTTATTTCCGTTAATCCGGCTACTTATAAATAATGTTTATCATTACTGAGGATTCCAGATTAGTTGCTAAGAAATGTTTTCCGTTGGCACAATGAAACTGCAGAGATTTTACTGGTTTTAAAACGTCGATTTATTGATTAATTATTATTAGGATCTCGTAATTAATTACGAAATTCTCAATCTAACCATCAAAAACCAATCAAAAATTACCACTCTGGAAAATATGACGCAATTATAACTACCTGATTAAATATTACATTCATGCGATTAATATAGGCAAAAATCACTTTATTATTATGGAGCATTCAATTATCGTTCTTGCATTATACATTCATAGATATAGCTCTATCCAGATGTATTTAATGAAGCGTTGAATGACGAAGTTTTCCTTGATGAATATGAGAAACGAGACTCATCTCTGAGATTTCAAATAGTTATAGATCTCATTTCTAAAGCTCCCTCACTCATGCGTTCTCGAATACCTGGAAGTTTCGAATCGCAAATCCTAAGAGCATATGGAATATATCTCTCTGCATTCCAGAGGAAAATGAGAAAGACCGTCGGACCGTGAAAAACCGTGAATTTACTGGAATTTTCGTATATTTCGAAACCATTACGGAAGACTCTCTATAGTCCGTGAAATTTCAGTTATTTCCTCCGCTTGCCTTTTGTGCTGAGCAAATATCGTTTGACGCATGAATTAATATCTTCAATGGAATTAAACCATTGGAGCATAAATCAAATCATCATGAGACTGCTTTTTTCTAATGCTCGGCTGCTGTAAATTTCCTTACTAATCTCCATTTTCCTTTACTAAAACGAGCATCCAAAAATAGCTGCCAGAACATTGTGTCTTCCTCTAGACCAGCCTTTTTCGAACATCTTCCGACGGAGAACTGCAAATTTTGAAATTTCTAAGGAACATCTAGTTTACTTTGAAAAAGAATTTTGCAACGATCAATAATTAGGTGATTAAATAAGCGCAATCCAAATACAATGACGACCGTCATAGTACCAAACATATTTCAGTTCAACGAATCATAAGCAAAAGTTCGAGAATTGTATCAAATTTCGTAACGACGAATGAACAATATCTTACCAAATTACCACAGAAATACAATTTATTGCCGGTACAAATTCCAGATATGTATAGTTATTATTAGTAGAACTATTAATAGAATTGATTTTTTGGAAATAGTGTGGGCAGCTAATGGGAGCGTAAGTAAATTCATTATCATTAAAACATTTTCACAATGGAGCTTCACTGAGTAAGGGCTTCATCGGTAGATTTATTGAGGGTTTCAAGTTTCTTAAATACTCTTCCGGATATATTACGGATGTTGGTACCCCTTTTTAAGTTTGTCGTAAAGGTTACTAAGGGTTGTGATATATTTCACCGATTCTATTGTTGATAAGTTATTACCTAGGAGGCTGTACAAATAATCATTGGCAATAGATTTTCTTCCAAAGGCGTTAATTACTGAAAAATTGTCTACCTTAAGTTCCGATTGCGATCTCACCGTTTCATGATTCTGTCTAAATCATTGCACAGGATTAATCTATCCTCTCGTCTTTCTATTCCCTAAAGATTCCATGTCGTCTTCAAATATATTAATTTTACTATAAATGTTAAAACTAAGACTTGATGTACACTAAATATAGTAACGGTCCGATTACGCTACCTTGCAGGACGCCCAAGTTGGAACTAATATCAAACCAAGCTTCGAGATGATTAGGAGAAGCTGACAGAAATTGTTTTCCTAGCATCTTCCTTATAATCACTTGGAATACCGATCTTCGATCGGTTTCTCATCCACTAATTTCTGTTTTATCTACTCATTATTTCTCCAACCCAAACCCTTTTTCTCCGTTCCTCCTCAAAACATCCTCCCTCGTCTGTTTCCCTGATGTTTAAAATCACTTTTCTACGCTTCTATAGATCCCAATCATAATAGGCCTCCCATATTTTAAAATCTTTCTCTCCGAAACTCATTAGAGATTTAAAAACACCGTAAACCGTATGTCGGCAGATGGAACTCACGTTTGGAGATAAACGGAAATTGTCGAATTTGGGCGATTCCTAGAAATCGGTACTCTGGAACTTCCCATTAAGTCTCCAAACAGGAGTTCCATCAGCCGACTTACAGCTTACGGAGTGCTTTTAAACCTCTAATTAATTAACAGTCTCGTTCCAATTTTCTTTTCTTTCAGCTCGAAGTTTGTCATGCATATGGCTAAATTTAAAGTCACCCTAAACTAAACATACGCCCTTTGAGTTTTCTCATTGAGTGTTCTGATATTTCTAAATCTTATTAATTCCAGATAAAATAGGATTCTAATGACAGGAGCATTTTAAAGTTTTTAACAGAATCAGTTTTACAAGGCCTGGTTAACAGTTTCCATCTCTGTAGCGTAGTTTGTAATAGCGATTCTACGAGGAAGTAAAAGATTATCTTGAACATTCCGATGCATTAACCGACGCCTATAATTTATGTTTAAGAGAAGTTCGGTAGAAATTCGTTATATTCCCTATCAAATTACTGTAGAGTTTCACTAGATAATTTTAATATTTTATGGGGGTGTCTGATGAGAAGTTTCGATTAACTTGTTTTTGGATTCGGTTTAGCTTTCTGCTCTGAATTTTCCATGATCCTTACTGTAATCGCCAAACATATTGCCAATCCTCTTCTAGAGCAGTATCTATATGCGGAAACTTTATCAGGTAACCCTTAACGGAATGTATCGCAGGGGAATTTGGCCGAAAATGTGTTCCGTTTTTTCCTCAAAATTCGTACCGTGATTGGAAAGAGGGATGATTAAACTTGGTAATGGAACGGAAATTGAAAATCCACTCATAACATGAATCTTCACTGCTGAATCAACGTAGCAATGAAAATTCATTTTCCCTCTGATAAATCGCCTCTGTCAAACAATATCCATTCACTCATCGCTATATTTCCTTTATCCTTTTATCTACGAGCGTTTTCCAAGCTAAAATACATAGCATATCGCCTCCGGATGCGAGGGTTGGTCACAAAGTAATGCCCCACATTTTTTTTTCTGCAGAAACATTTATTATACAAAACATTAATTGGTACTTATGATGCTTTATCTACTCAATCGATTTTTCCACATAATCTCCTTCAAGTTCTATTGCCTGCCTCCATGATTCATTGGGGCATGTATGCCCTGTCGGTACCAGTCCTCGCCTTGGTTATGGAGCCAGGTTTCCATTCTCAACTGCCTTCTGATTCACTCACCATAACCGGAAAGCAAGTGTACTCCTATCGATTGAAAATTTTCCATGTACTCTGCACAAACGTCTGTGAATATTCCCTACTCCTTTCTCCGCACATAGAAATTCAATCATAGCACCTTGTCTGAAACATGTATTACCGTCTGACTCCATTTTGAGCTATACTATCCGCAGGGGAAAACTTTAACTATGCACATACACGCGCTAAACGTCAAAGAGTTGGAACCTACAATTCAAATAACCAGCATTGGTTTTGGCTGAAAATAAATGTAAGGTATTGCTTTCTGACCGACTCTCGTACACATATGAGGGTAGCATGTTCGTCTTCGGTGGAAACACCGGGTCGGTTCCCGATCGGGGTCTACATTCATCGGTGTTCACCCAGCATGGTGATGGGAATGGGTATCTGAATTAAGAGGTAACGGGTCTAGTCCCTAGAAGCCAAACATGGCAGTGTAGAAAGCGTTGACTATGACCACTTTTCACCCACTGTAAATTCCGGCGGGCTAGGCTCCTATCCCTCAAAGGGATGTTACTGTAGGGCTTTAAATCGCTCAAGTTAACACTTGTTTGTATTTTGTTCATAAAATTTTTTATCCATATGCAAATTAAACTACTTTGTTTCATACCGGGTGTAACTCTGATGAGTTGTTTGAGTAATTAAATATTTTGATCATTCTTCTATGTGTTCTTGTTAAATTGCTCTCGTATTCCTCCTTCATTTTTCCTAAAATTCCAGCGATAAATTTACCGAAATGTATCACCGTGATTCAGCCAATACCTCTAAATCCGAGCAGGTCTGTGTTTTTCCATCCAGTTGATCTCATTCCGTATCGCCTTACTTCCACTAAAATGTTTGAACATTGAGTAGAACAAAAATTAGTGCAAGCAATAATTGAAAATCTTGATGAAACACTGGAAAATATACATGGAAATGTTTAAATCGCACTGTTAATGACATTTGGAAAAATAAGTTTTTTCTTGTTAATAATTAATAATATATTAATAAATGCCTTGGTGGTATTTTATATTAACAATTATGATAATACCCTACAATTCAGGTATTATCAGCCTTAAGATGTAGTTGCGAGCAAATGACTGTCATAAATTTAATATAAGAAAGTAAGCTATGAGATAAGTTGGAATTTAACATAAATATCTTAAAAAAACTGTTGTAAACCAATTAGTAGTTGAAAACCTTCTTCCATGACGTATAAATACTTTCAACAGGCTGTAAATGAATACGTAAAGTAAAAAAAAATGTTTGGGTGTGTAGTAGAACAAATTATTCTGAGTTAAGCGTAGTTTTATCCAAAGTCTTCGTACAAAAGGAAAGAATGACACATGGTGCTTCCTCCACAAATGTAAATACGTATAAGGAATGTGAGTAAAACTTATTTATCATTCTTCCATATTGTGTATATAACACGATACTTCTCTCTCTTTTATGGGTACAAACACCCTTCCCTGCTAATGTAGATCCTATAACCCCGTGTAGTAATAAAGAGTTAAAATAAAAATGTTATCCTTTTCAATTCTTCTCTCTTCTTTTCTTTTTCTTATTCTCTCTCCATCTCACCCGATTCATCAGCTTTATTTCCCGGATTCATGCTTGCCCATACCTCCTTTTAACCCAACCTCCTCTTTCCCCCTCCGAATTTATCGTCCCTCTCCCTCTACTGTAAACGAGAGGACGATTTCCTCCGTCCTCCGGACCGCTTTTAACACAGTTCTTCCGATCTTCAGATTCGCTTCGGGGGAGATTTTCCGAGATAAGCTCGTAGAACTACTCTCGTTAAGGCTCGCCACGATAGGGAAAAGAAATTTTCCCTTATTCTCTCCTCTGAATCGCATTTTCGTGTTTTAGAAAAGGCGTCCCTCCGCTTTCCCATGCGTTCTGCAGGAAAAGCGTGGGATCTTCTGGGCAACTCATTAAATTCGACTTCCGACGCATAACGATTTTCGGCTCGTTCGAGCCGTGTTTAAATATACTCATATTTTCCCGGAACAACTCCGCTAATCTTCAAAGAACCCTTTACGAGGTTCACCTCAGACCTCCGCGGATTCCTTGCGATTATTTCGGGCGGATGGATTTGAATGTGCATAATTTAATGTGTTCCAGCCACCTTCGACCTTTAACGCAGTGATTGCTTGGTTATTACAAATGGTGAGCATACAGCTTTAGCTGTTACAGAGTTTATTGTGATATTAAAAGATAATTTGGTGATATTTATATCCCTAACCCTCACAGAGTTATTATCCGCCCGTTAATGCGAAGACTTCCTATGATTTAATAAGCACGGCTGCATCTCTTAGACCCAATTTTTGACTAATATGAAGGATTGAACTCAATATTTTTATTCACTTTTGTGACGCCGTTTGTTCGTTTTATAAAATTCTTAAAGTTAAGATTGTTCACCGGATAAGTTTAATTACAAACGCAAGTAAACGGATTTTATCGTGTAAGATCATATTTAGGTGAATTAATTGTAAATCTCCAAATTTAACAAAAATGTATCAAATGCGTAATTAATTATAACAATAGCATAGGAACTTTTAAACAGTAATAAAAGTTTAGATAAATGTATACCGTATATTCTCGAATCTAACAAGGGGAGCATCACCTTTGCGTTACACGGATTCACTTGAGACTTTCGATGAATGTTCCTGGCTCAAAAATAACAAACACACGTACGACCTTTGAACCCAATAACCCTTTGTTTAAGCAAAATTCCCATTTGAAAATCTGAGTTAGGCAGTTTTTCATGCACGTGCCAAGTAGATAGCGAAATTTTCTACGTAAGAAAACATTTTCTACCACTTCTTAGACAACTTTTTTATGGCCATTAGGCATCAACTTCTTACCCTCCAGAAATGCTTTACCTTTCTCGTCAACATTTATTGAAATATATGTTAGTTTAGTAGTAGTATTGTTAAAAGTGCTTCGACAGCTGAGGTCATTTCCCACGTAGGCCCACACCGGGAATCGAACCCGGGACCACTTTCACCGAAGCCGAACGCGTTGCCCACTTGGCTATTCAGGAGCCTATATGTGAGTGTAATATGCGTTGATATTCTGAAGAGTCATGTAAGGGGAAGTATAAATAAAGTGATTGCGAGACCCGTGCTGTATGCCGTGGTATATGTCTCAACACATAGGATAGGCTTGCGATGGAACAAGCTTGGGTGGTGGGGTGACCGGGAAATTAGGGCATCTATCACCCCATGCGGACAGCCAATCTGTGTTAAATTAACGTTATAGTTAATGAAATTTTTCTCTGCGATAAAGAAAATGCTTTTAAGGTCACAAATCTAAGGCGCACCCAATTTTCGAAGCTCAAAGAACGCATAAAACTGTGTCTTGGCTTCGGGAGTATACGATACTTACAATTGCAAAAAGTATGAATATGTTAGAACGACTTGCCTTGTGACGCACTGGTAACAAAAACACGTCAAAAACTTCTTGGATACAAAGAAGTTGAGAAATGCATTTTATTACTCTTTGTAGGAGTTTTTGCAGAGCCTCTTAAGTGGATACCCATTAGACCCCAAAAACCAAGTTAAAATGTAAGTTATCAGGGGTACATTAAGGGTCTTTCGGACCCCACCGCTCTAATGGAGAGATAAAAAAACGAACGTTTCTGTACGAGCAAGCAGTCGAGCATTCTCGACTTTCTTGTGAAATGTTAATTCCATTTAAGAAATCCAAGTTGTAAATAAGATGGTAAGCTATATCTACTCCTTCTACGGTAGCGTAGGGGTGTATTATATAGGATATTACTTAATATATTTAAACATTATAGATATATAAGGTATGATAAGGATTTATACAAATAACGTAAACTTTGGAGGAGTAACTTCGCAGTTTCACACGTCTGAGTTTCCTCACATATTACCAAACAGTTCTCCATTCTGGAGAGATAATAATGCTATATTTCTGTCATTGAAATTTCGACAAAAAAATCATTAATCTCCGTTTTATGCTGTATATGAAGTCTTATATACATATTCGAGGTCGGTAATTAAGTTGCACTGAATGATAAGCCTTATTTATTGTATAATTTCTTTCCTTACCGAAAATTCTTTTTTCACCAAAGTGCTTTGAAGAATTAAATTCACGAAAGTGAGAAGGAAAAGATAAGTTTTAAAAAATAATTCCATTAATTATCAAAGCCTTTTAAAAAATTAATACCATATATATTATAAATACGAATGTGGAAAGCAAATTTTGGAATAATCTGCACTTACTACGAACTTAAATTATTCTAACAGGTCGTTGTTAAAAGATATAGTCCGTGCTCCAATAATTTGTAAGCTATTAGTACTCATTAAAATTAAAACTGAAATGGAAGCTTCAGTATATTAAGAAGTGCCTGTTGTGTTTACGAAGTAACAGGAATGGTTTGATCGAAACTGTTTTCTCCAACTTTCAGCTGCTCCTCTCTAATAGGGAGCGCAAGAGGGTTAATTACATTACTAAATGGAAAGTTCATAAGGTGTTATAGTCACTTAAAATTTTACTCCTGGAGAAGCGTGCGTTTAAGATTCTTAAGTAACTTTGTTCATGGGTAATGCAATAGTTTGGATAGGCGGAGACGAGTTGCTGAATAAAGGGAACTCCAAAATTCGTTTAATGTCTGATCTTTTCATTAAACAGTTCTGATGAAAATGAAGAGCTGATTTTAGAAAATAAATGAAAAGTGAGCGATTCCAAAATAGAGTAGCCAACAGTCACAAGAAGTAGTGCACTTTTCAGCCAGTGGTTAACTTTTGAAATAAGTTACATAAGTGACGCTTTTTAAGGCATAATTAACAACAATGATGATAATAATTATCGTTAATATTTCGTTACAGTTGGACTAGCAGTCCAGTGGCAACGCTATTGATTACAATTCTACATGAAAAACAAGTTCCAATGTTAATTACAGAGATGCTAAGTCATTGATAATTATAATACACTAATCCTTCAAGTTCAGCACTACATTCTTACAATTCAGATGTCTCATAGGCACAATACATAATTTCAATACCAATATATCTCAGTAGAGATCCATTTCAATTAGTACAATCACACATAAAAGTTAAGTCACATGATACTAGTACATATACTCCAAGCAACTTGTGTATTCTTTAATACCATAACATCAGTTAAAAATTTCAGGGTTCTTGGCAGGCCTTCACGATTCCGCGAAGTTTTACAATATTTCTATGAAATTTAAAAAAATTGCTAATTTGGATTTTGGTATTACTAATATTATTATATAACATATATCTTATTTTCCTCCGGATTGGTTACCATTAAAATTATTTCAAAATTATTCTTAGCACCTCAATATTTATTTATATTACTTTATTGCAAAAAAAAGTTCTTAAACATTTTTAGCAACTGTTAACATGTGGATAAATTTGAAGATATACATCTTTCCCAGTATGTTTTCGCAGTGAATCTATACCCTTTACTCAAATACATCAAATTTCCCATGTAAGGGAAAAATTCATGAAAATGAAAAGCGATTCTGTGATAACTATATGAGTACAGTTTCCTAGCAATATATTTTACAGGGATAGTGTCAGAAAGCATCTTTTATGTCAGCATGTAGGTGAAAAATACTTTTTCTGAATCACTGGATCATGTTTTTATAGGTTCAAAGGATTCCTCTAAATCCCAGGCTAACGGTTAAATTTGACAGCATTTTCGTGGTTTTATGCATCTATATTGGTAAATTTATGATAAACTTATCCTATGAATAGTTATATATCGTTCACGATGTATTTAAATTGATAAGGTTGCGTTTGCTGATGGACAAATTTCGCGTGATAATTGCTATATTCTTAAAAATGCCGAAAAATGTTAAAGCGTTCAAAAAAGGATACAATCAAGATGTATGTAGATTTCTTGTATGATCTCCTGTCATGGTATTCCATGCAACATTGTACATGCGACTATATGGATAAATACCATGTTTCTTACTTTAATTACTTCTATTTCTACTTACTCGTAATGTATGATATTATTTGTTGATGAACTTGTTAAATTTTATATGATGTAATGTGTTTCGTTTATTTTTATATTCACACATTTATTATTATTAAATGGCATGTATAATATTCAAATACTGCCTAGGGGACGTTTCTGGAGGGTTTTTCCTCCTGTCTTGGGCGAATGCCAGACAGGCTTCAAATTAACATGTTATACTTCCCTCCAGCGTTGCCACCTGGCCAAATGGCCAAATTGCAATGCAAATTTTAATAAATAAATAAAATATGATATGACGAGTAACATAAACCCTCTATGAATTTTGATTATTTAAAATTCACCAGTTTGAAAAAGCGAATATTACCATTTAAAATACTGTATTAAGCCATATTAATGGTCAATCACACCGGTCAATATCAATCGGTTAATATCTATGGCGCAGCTGTTTAGATATATCACCTTTCAGCCATTGCAAATTACTGCGGATATCAACTACGTGTTTTGTTCTCTTCAGATCATTTGTTTTGCAATCTAATTGCAAAGTAAACCATACAAATATTTCACCTTTGGGAATCCAATATATGGTGGAAAGGATGAGATTTTTTATTGAATTAAAAGTGTGGATCGTAAATAGTCCCCGCTAAATCCGCATTTATTGAGATTTAGCCTGCTAATTTGCATTTCCAGGTTCTCAAATGCATTCATTGCAAATGGCATAAAACGCTCTAGATACTCTAAATGATATGTCTGCTGTTGCCAATAAAGTTTTGCAGCAATGCGTCGGTTATGGATCATAAAATTTCAAACACGATTTTTATGGTTACCTGTAAAGATATTATCTCCTCTATTATCTGAAACTATAACCCAAATGAAATCATATTGATATGAAATTTTAATTCAGATCCGGAAACGACATAAAATATATATTTCCTCAAATTAGTCATCCGCCTCATTTCAAACCGTTTCTTTCCCTTTCATGGAATTATATAGGAAAACCCTGGCCAAAATAGGAAAGATTTCCTAGCGCCCCATCATAAAATTCACTACTCTTTGCTTTACTATGCCTCTGGTAGAATTCATTCTGGATTATTATAGAATTTACGATAGAAATCCTTATTTGAAGCTCGAAATAAAAAGGAAAATTTTGGAGTCACTATTTTATGAACGCATATTTCTTTCTCTTTTGGTCTAGTCGTATAAGACAAAATTTATCCCTTGAATTTTCCCTCTCTCCGACTCTAATGAAATTACTGCTTCAATAAAGTTTCTCAAAAAAAAGTTTTGCACGATTATAAATCTCATCCGTACACTTTCTTTAGCATATATTACCGCTTTAATATCTTTCGATATTCACTTATTTTTAAGAGAAGGGAAACGTGGACATGCGTGTAAATCCGTGCCTTTAGTGTCGTTTTATGTGTATGATATAGTATTTTCTTGACTTAAGCCGGGAAATAAAATTTCACACTCGTAAGAGGCTGTTTTTATAGACATACCTTGCGTATACATGCCGAATTGCGTCAGTTCCGTATGTCATCGTACATCATTGAGAGACGATTGATTTTTTCCATGAATTCACATTGGCTTGGTGATTTGAAGATTACCACCAGCATGAAAATAAATAGGGAAATCTATATACTTAATAACGATCGACATCCAGCAATAATGTAACAATATGCATTTTCCTGATTAAAACAGTTACGTATTTTGAAAACTCTTCTGTATGATTTTAAAATATTTTTCATATCTTTTAATTAAATCAACATCATTAATGCATTGTTCACATCCTAATTCTTTAAGAGATAGTGGTTTAGTAGGGTTAGTGCTTGAAAGTGTTGGCTCTTAATTTTCCGGCATTTGTTGTTCACTGTAGCGTAAAAAAATATTTTTCGAATCACGGGTTATTCCAGTTAAAAAAATTTTCCATTCACATTATTTTAGTTGTGCTGAAAAATTCGATTGACATGTTCTGAAAATTGAATAAATAACATCATTTTATCTTATTTTTTATGAAATTTATAAAAAATAGAATGCATAGCTAATTTACTTCACTAAGAGAATATCTTTGAATACTCGGGCGTAATATTTGGTATAATGCTACTGGATCCACTCATTGTAAATTGCATTTTAACTTTTTATATCTTACGGCTAATCTTAAATTACTCGTAAATTGATTAACTAAAGTAACTTTGAGTCTACTGCGTTTGATATTGCTAACAAGAGTTCAAAACTCAAAAACATTGTAACTTGCACTTGAAATCATTTAATAGGTTTTTTCCCCTCCGTTCACTATGGCCACCGTGTCCTTGAAGACTTTTCAGAACTGTTTTTAAGACACAAACGCCCATTGAGTTAGTAGTATCCTGACCCGCAAACTTGGAAGTTGGAATAAAACAAATTAACCACAACAAAATGTTCATACTATTCACATGAGGATATCACTTGTTTAATAGACAATTATATTTATGAAGAAGAAATAAAATACTAGAACAGAAAATATTTAGACACACAAGATCAATCTGTTCCTGGAATAGAACCAAGTTATATCAATTTATCAATTTTTAACTTTTGATAAAAATCGTAAACGTTTTTTCTGCATTTCTTACAACGAACTTGTTTTGACTGGAATTAATTGAAATTGAAAATCACTAACCTTTAGCTAAACTAATTGAAGATAGCATTTAGTTTAGCCAAAGGAAATTTCTCTTTAGCTCAGCTAAATTTGCAATTCCCATAAAAATAGAAGTATCTCTAATACATTGCTTTCCGCACGAAATTACATTAAACTTAATATAGAATGATACAGCATTTATAAAATTAAATATTAGGGTTTAATGTTCGTACTTTATATATTTAGGGATGTGATTCAAAGATTAAGATGAAATTATTTTGTGAGTAAACGGTAACAATGCAATGTTTTTCTTTCTTAACCCCATCACACTTATTGGGTCGATTGATAATTTTCGATGATTGGTAATGATGATGACTTCGGTTTTAGTTAGCCATTAAATGGAAAATTGGACGCATACACACAACCATAACTTAGAAAGATCCGATTTGCTGGGACTCGAAACTGGAACCTTGGGATTGAAGCGCTAGCAACTCACACTAACAACTCTGCCACCGGTTTGGTCAATTGCAATACAATGACAAATGGTAAATAAATACGAGGAATTAAGTCGAGTAACAGTGAAACCTACGATTCGGGTGCAGATAAGCATTCCAAGGAAAGGGGTATAGATGGTTTTGCACGAAAAGTCGAGCGGCTAGGAATAATTTCATTGAGCTGTCTCACCAATACATTTCTTCATGCCATTTGGGTATGGTCTGGGAGAGGTCAAAGCCTGGCAGGTCCTGTCAGACTTTTTTTATGTCCTTTCCTCTTTCAAGAAAAAATGTAAGATATTGTTTCATGATAAGGAAAAAACATCCGGAATCAATCAAAGGTAGACTTATTTAAAGTAAAGTAGGTAAAGCATTCTCTAACAGTGTGTAAAAGACGTAGCAGGGTAGTTCAGTGGTTGTAATACCTGTCCCGGAAGTGGGAGAGTTCGAATCCCAGTTATATCGCTATTTTTCACACTTGTGTTTCCTATTTAACTTTTTATTAGTAGTTTACTAGTTTTAGTAAAAGTTTTGCTTTCGATGGTTTTTAGATATTTTTCCCTTATTCTGATACTTCAACCATCAGCAGCCAATTAATTATTGTATTTATTTTATGGTTGACACGCGGTTTAGATAGATTAAATTTACACAGAATGAAAATTTTAAATCGAATATTATCATCTTAGGAGGCCTGAAGATGACCTTGATCCGTTAAACTAGCCTACAATAAATCAGACTATTAGAACATATTAGATTTTTTTCTTGTTTTCATTTCATTCACAAACCCTACGAAGGTGAGAATCATACAGTCCCAAACATAAATATCATTTGGCGTTCTTTAAACTCCTCTGCTTCATCGCAACTAATAATTGCTCAAAAAATGCGAATTCAAGAGAAGTGAGTCAATAGGGTCAAATCTCAGCTATCTCATTGGCCCACCTTTTCTGCGAAGATAATCCTTACGTTGGCATCCGATTCAAAAGTTCAAAGCGTAATTAAATGCGCATCATCTCGCCATCCGCATTGGAAACTTTATTAATCTCTAGCGGATCTTTCCTCTCCGTGCAAATCCCTCCGAGAATTTCCATTAATGTGGCAGGTCGAGAAAACTTTGCTCCTTTCAATCGACGAACAAAAGAGGGTGTTGAGGAACAATCGCTCCGACCAATGAATTCGGCGATAAAACGGCAATGGCGTGAAGGGTAAGGAGGAAGGAATGATAATGGTCGTGACGAAATGGCGAATGTGGGATGATGTTCAGAGCCAAGACGGGAATCAAATTTTATCTCTTGGATTCTGCCATCGTCGTTTTTTTATACATCTTCCTTTTGGCCCAGGCTCAATCGATACTTCATTGGATTCTCTATCTCCATTTTATCTGCTGCCCGCACTACTTTAACCCCCTCTGCTTCCAATCTAACCTCTCTCCACACCCTCTGAGGACCATAACAGCTTCTTCTCCACCGCCCTGCGCATCAGAATCTCTGCCGAATTCTTTTCCCCTCACATGTTTTCCGCTTTTTTCTTGGATTTGTGCAGGATTTTCCCTCCCTCTTATCTTTCTCCTCCACTCCCTTCTACGATAGCCCGCGTGGGAGGATTTTCCGATCGTGTTTCTCTTAAGGTATCAGATGTTGGTAAATATTTAGTTTGTTTTATTACCCTCTAAACTCAAGAAAGTGTGTGTTTGGAGATCAAAATGAATTGAAAAGTTGGCGAAAATGGTACTTAGGGTTAGCTTCGGTAACATTTTATACTATCGTATACGTTTTGTTCACATGTTAAATTTAAGGCAAAATTTTTGCAAATTCTTTACAGAATGATGCGCTATGTTGAAAATATATTACAAAGAAGAAATTTTCTAGTTCAAGTTGTTAGTAGTACTTATTAACAATTGAGTGTTTCCTCAAAATCGGATCGGATGAATAGGATGTCAGATATAGTGAAATATCTTACATTTTGCAGAAATATATGAACCTTGCTATAGTCCTTCCAATAATAATGTTCCTATTTTTTTTTTCTTGGAAGTCTCTGTAAAAAAAATTGAAAGTCCCCCGATCGGAAGAATAGATGATATTTTTCATTATATTTCGAGCAACTTAATTCAAGGATATATCACACATTAATGATAATTTTGTAAATATATATTTATGCCATGTACAATCATACATTAAATGATGCAATGTCAATTACAATTAGTCAACATTTTTCGCTATTACAGACACCTATCATCTAGTAACAAAACATACTGTTATAATGCATATATTTTGTAGTAACAAAAAGAAATTATTCTGATAAAAATATCTCCTTGCTATAACTCTGCAGAATTGAGATCTATGGGCTTGTTATGTGATTGTTTTAATCTTGACCTTAACGATAAAGTCCTCCTGAAAAAAGTACTTGTCAGGAGATTCTGTGTTTAACTTTTTAACATGCGGTATGTTTTTACTGTGGCATTAATTACACGTACATGTTCAAAAGAATTGATTTTATAACAGAAGAATACAAGCTTAAGTTTTTAAACTAAACAATGTGAAGCGGCCATCTTTCTGATTACGTAGCAAAACGAAATTAGTAGTAGAACGAAATACCAGGATGCCTATTATATTCATACATGTGTAGGCATCGTTAATCGATTGATCGTTAATTAATCGTTCATTTATCGTCATCGGTTGTCGCTTAATTTAGTTGTAAATGATTAGAAGATTTAGCAACAGTCTAAAGTCGAGAGTTTGATCGAATCGCATCAACCTCCTTACGTTTTCTTCGTTACGGAATGTACTCCGAGAATTGATCGTAAGCATCAGTACTGCTGGAATTTGAGGTCTAAGCATGGCTTGATAATCCATCCATTCGTCGTATGATTTTCATTGAGAGAGAGGATGAGAGTATCTTGGGAATATCGCCTCCATTTACTGTAAACGGCGGCGTGTAAGGTCATATAGTAAAGTGAAGGGAGAACAGGTACGTATTGGGCATGGAATGATGAAAGGGTCCTCAGGGGTTGGATGGACTCGGAATGAAAATCGGGGCAAAGACCTTTAAACGTGATTCCCATAATGAACGTGGGGGAGCGATAAATTAGTCACAGTGTTCGAAAACACCGAACCCTTCCTCTGGGTGAGGCTAGACACAGCAGCTCCTCGCTGACAGAACATAATGTATTGAGACCGGGAAGAATGCCTACCATGTTCTAATTTGCATGTTTCCCGGTGGTTATTGAATGTTGCTCCAGCGCAGGATTATATCGCCCGAAATCTTCCATTAAGGAAGGTCTGAATTAATTCCAAGCAGGAAGAAGTATCAAAAGACATTCCTCTTTCGATTCGGAAACTGTTAAATGAATTTCTTGTTGAAATTCTTTCCAATGTGAGATCGCGTGAATATGCACCATGTTGTTATGTAGTGCTGTTCGCAAACAAGAGTATTTTCTTAGGGGTTTCGAAACTAGAGAATTTAAAACTCAAACGTTTAGGTCTGAATTTGTCGTTGTGAAAGACGCATGACTCCATTACGATAATTTCAAATCGATTAATAACTTGAGAATTTATGTAGTAAAATTCGCGATAGAGTTAGGTTTTGAATTTTTACACGTAAAATCCGCTTTCTTCAAATTTTAGAAATGAAGAATGAAAATACCTAAATCTCGGTATAATTTTAGATTTAGGTGGAACTGAGTTGAACTTTTTAAAGCGAACTGTAGGAAGATGCGATGAAAATGTTAGAGAGCGATGTTATTTCACTTTTTAGGTCCCATCTTGAATATGCGGCGAGTATATGGGACCTAGCAGATAAAACGTATACTCGCGAATTCAAGAAAGTACAGCGCAAGGCAATACGATTTGTTCAAAAGTGCTACGATAGAAAAGCAAGCTTTACCGAAACACTTTTAGACGCAGGTTGAGAATCTTTGAAAGAAATTATATTAGAAACCAGGCTTCGATTGCTTGATAAATTCAGAGAAAGTGCATTTGCAGAAAACGTAATTGGTATTATGCGCCCCCCTTCTGCTACTTCGGCCGATCCGGCAATGAGCGTAAAATAAGAGAAATAGATGCGAGGATAAGTCCTTTTAGGGGCTCTTTATTTCCGTGAACGATATGCGACAATAATAAGCTAAAGAGATAACTCGAATGATTTTCGTGTTTACATCCCCTGTCACATGCCGAAAGGCGACATGCAGGGTATTTATGTAGACGTATATGTAGATGAACTAAAATTGGATTTATCGATCTAAATCACTTTTTTAAGCCCCTAAAGAATATGGTGCACATTTGACATTTGTCAATAAAAGAACTGAATCACGGAAGAATTATTTTACTATTTTGTATTCACTTATAAAGTTTTAATAGTATTAGTATTGTTAAAAGTTCTTCGACAGCTGAGGTCATTTCGTACGTAGGCCCCTACCGGGATTTGAACCCGGGGCCGCTTTCGCCGAAATCGAACGTGTTGTCCACTTGTCTCTTCGAGAACCCATATTAGTTTTTATTTATTAATAAATTAGATGGTAATAAAGGTAAATAATCTTCAATATTACCTTTTTTTAGATGCTAAAAAGGGGGGTTTCCCGGTAACACGGTAAGTGGTCCAAAGTTCGATTCCGTGTAGGGGTTCATATATTCGAAATTACCTCAGCTGGAACTTTTAAAAATATCATATCATATACATATGAGAAAAGAGAAAGTGGTGACCATAGGTAAATAACTCACTAATTCTCAATGGTAATCCCCACGTCCATCAACTAATATTATCCCTTTTTGGAAAACAGAGGTGGGTGGAAGGTAACATCAGCAATCCTTAATTAAGCAAAGGAAAGCGCAATGCAACATCTTTTTTTTTTAGTTGTTTGATATCAGTTTAATTAGATAATTTTAGTAACATTTTTTGCATAATTTCAACTACTTAATCTCAGTATAGTGGGATATCTTGCTCATAGTAATTTACCTTGGATTAGCCAAATCCATAAAACACTCCACATTTATTATTGAATATTGGTACATATCTGCCAAGGAGTAACGGACATGAAAAAAGTCTGACGGAACCGAGACTCGAACCCGGGTCTCCCAATTGACGGTTGGTTGCTCTATCCATTGAGCTTCCCACCATGTTATCCTTAAGGGGGGGTTCTCCTTCCACTACTTTGTGTGGTCGGTGCCTCTGCGAGGCCATGGCTGAGAACGATTCCGCTGAGTCGGACGAACTCACGCGCCCTTTGCCTACAAAGTCTCCCAAACGGCATGGAGAAATCTTCTGGTGGAATATCTCTATAGATAGAGCAACCAACCGCCAATCGGGAGACCTATGTTCGAGTCCCGGTTCCGTTATTTTATTTGACTTTATTCATGTCCGTTTCTCCTTGGGAATTTTCCTAGGTGCACGCCTTTACCTGCCAAGTAACTTAAACCTTGTGGTTCATATCTCGAAATTAAGTTCGTATCTATAGTTCAAAGAGATGTAAGAAATAAGTCCGTGCGTAAAACAATTCGTAAGTCTGGCGCAAGTAGAGATAAAACTGTATGTTATACATAAATACGAATACTTGGCTCTTCAGAATGTACCAACCTATACAATAATAATCGGAGATCTTTCTTACATCCATTCATACTTTAACTCAATATTGCAATATATAAAACAAATCCTTTACATTGAAATTGATAAGAAATGGAATGAAATAAAATTCAAGCGAGTTACAGGTACAGGGCAAATGATAAAAGACCTCGCATTTCGAGCCCACAGCCTATCTGTGATCCAAGGATCCAGCCGATCTGTGAAGTGGGAAAAGGACTTCGAAATGCGCTAAAATATAGATTGAGAGAGGATCTGATATAGATCAGAGAGAAGACACGAAGGTTATCTTCAGTCATGTAATTTTGATCAAAGGGACTCTTCCCCACGTACAAATTTAATGTCCATATCACACATGAGTAGAGACGAATGGAAATCGAGCCCTATTAATTTTGTTTGACTTCCTCAATTTTTAAAGTAAATTCTAGAATACGTAAAATTGCAGCTTATTTTTGATAACGAAGAGCTCACTGAAAAATCCTAGGGAATTTTCTAATTAATTGGCTGGATAAATCTGTAATCCCGCTTTCTATTAATTTTCGTGTCTCTCCTGTAATATTTATTAATTCCCTGGATAATCACCAACATTTAAAGAGGGAATAGTGTATTTTATGGACAACTCATGCTTCCTGCGCTAAATATTCATAGTTATATGATAACGTTATTACTTTTACAAAGAGTATACTTTTCAGAATATTGTAAATTTCACACTTTTCTCCGAATTCGAATTTTACTTTCGACCTCGGAGTTGTTTATCTTAGCGGGATTTTTTTTTAATTCTGATATTTCCATCTTGAATAAGCGTCCGTTTGGATATTATATTTATAAAATTATTCCATCGGGTAAGTTTTGAGGAAATTCGCCAGCGAGGAGTTGTAATTAAGCATGTAATTGTAATAAGCGGTAGTTAATTAATAGCAAGCGAAATCACGTTAAGTTAATTACGTTAGGGTCAATATTTTGAGTTGATGATTCGCTATGAAGATATTTTTATAGGGTAGAAATTTTATTGCAACAGGAAGAAATAACTTTCTTTTTCTTTTTCGCCTCCAGAATTTTTGGCGCAATTCTTTTTCTCAGTCGGAACTTTACTTCCCGCCTCGGGAATTTATATTATGTTAGGAAGATGATGTGTATAAGCTTCTTGGTATTTTGATGGTGAATACGGAATGTTGAAGACGTTACTTTATACAGACATGAAATTATTTTACACAGAAGTTGTATGAACTAATATACTAATATTCGGTACTTAAGGAGCACATTCGGCAGAATCAATTTGTTAAATTCGTCGATGGTGAATCATGAGTGATTGTGATCGAAAATCAAATTAGGTTTAATCGGATTAAAGAATGTTTACCTTATATTCCTTACCGCTACATAACATCGCTTTTCTACAAACCATATAGTCTGTGTGATTGTAATCTGATGAGACCATAAACCACTTCATTCGGAATAATTGTACATTTTGTTTCATTTTCATCTGCCAAATATTCTTATAATCTTGCCTTTTGGTTTCTGATCTACATCAGCGGACTATTTACTCTTCGTAGGTGTTATCTTAAAGTGGAAATATTTTCCTCTGAGGAAAATATTCAGTTTAATCCAAACATTCTTTTTCTATTTGTACTCTTTCAGTTTTCCTTGATACATCATTCCTCTTTTTTGATACGGAGCCATATTTAAGGCGGGACTGTTAGGCCTCAATTTTACCCGATGTAAAGCTGTATGAACTCACGAATGTACCTATAAGACTGTAAGCCTCTCTTCTTCAAGGAGCGATTTAGCTATAGCCTTAGTGTTGACTTCAACCGTGTATGTTTGCCGTAATTAATTTTTCGTCGCCTCTCTCCCGACAGTGTCACCAACTACTTCCTCGTGAACCTCTCCGTGGCTGACCTCCTGGTGACCTTCATCTGCATGCCAATGGCCGTGGGTCAATCGGTTCACCGGCTGTGGCTATACGGCGAGGCCATGTGCAAGCTCACGTATTATCTGCAAGGTAAATTTAACCCTAAACTAAAGCTCCCTTTATCTACTGAGACCCTTCTTTTATGTGCACCCGTTAACCCTGTTGTGTGATTTTGGATGGAAATTTGGTGGACACATTCATTCTCTCCCCTGTCTCTTCATTATTATTATCCCCGAACTGAGAAGCGTGAGATTTTCACAGGATAATCTATTGTCAACGAGGGATTCGATTTTAACGTCTACTCTGCGTCAATCAATACGAGGTGCGATTTGCACCCTATAAGTCCTTATGCATCTAATTTACAGAATGTTACGCCTAAGGGCGTATGATTCAGATACAGAGGTACGTATGATTTACATATACGCCAATAGATGGCAAAAGAGTTCCCATATACGTTTTCCACTAACTGACAGATGGCGCGGGCCAATGAATTTTTCAAAATACACGTTACATTATTCAGAAAAATGATAAATATATTTTATGCAATCCTAACGAACTGTCGACGAGTGTTTTTTATTTCAGCCTCTGCACCGCTCTTACACTACTCTTGTCATGTATTCTTGTTTTGAAAGACATAAGATCCAAAGTAAATGAATGAGCATTTCTTAGTTTATTATGATCCTTATGATTGTTTTTGTCAACTAAACTTTTTAATCCTTCGGGTCCATCATTAGGATAATATCATTGGTGATTTCAGGATTTCGAGTATTGTATTAGTCTCGCATCTGCCATCTACTTCTGTCATGTTTTCGACAGAAAGTTTTCCATACTTACTATAGTTCGCCAGGTCATTTTCCAATTAATTACTATTATATTGTAGATAAAAAGTGTCATAGAAACGATTTATCATGCATTGTAACGGGTTAAAGACTCCCACCATTGTAATACGTAAATGTATCCAACCCGACGTCATCTATTTATTTATTTGGTAGGAATCAAAATTGGATAGAAATGGTCAATTACACTGAATGATAACAATCGTAGAAATACCAAAACATGATAGATAACAAAAAATATAAACTAATGCAAAATATACCAAAACATTTAATAACATTAAAGATCGTTCATCCGTTGAACTTAATATCGGGAGCTTCACGCAGGAACTAATTCGACAGTCGTACCGAATGTTCTTCATGCGTTATTGGCAACGACTTTAGATAACGGCTTATAAGTAAAATTTGATTCTTGCTGCCAATACGTGTATACATATTCCTATTGTAAATCTCTCCCAACAAGTTTGAGATAAAACTCCTTAACACGGAAAAGCTCTTGACTGTGCAACTCAGAAAATCGAAGACCAATGACATTAACGAGAGAAACTACAATTCTTATTGTGTATTAACTTGAAATAAATACTTCTAAGCACATTTACTATTATGGAATGGTTGTATTTCAACGCTACAGGGTAATGTCTGTAGCATTTTCCTTTCTTTTATAATTCATTTTACCACGATGAATATGAGAGTCAAGGAAAATACAAAATTCTACAGTAACAAACTAATGGCAATGTGCAAATTATACAAATTCCCTAGCGTAACGTAGTTCCACTAATATTCACCGGATGAGAAATTAAAGTCTCTACCTCTTATTTACATTGTTTATCTATAATTATTTAGGCCGCGTTGAAATGTGGGAAAATGTTTATTTATTTATTTAAGAATTTCCCGTCGCGAGTAGGTCGTGGGACCCGGTGGCAACGGTTGAGGGGGTGCAAAAACAATGTACTAACTGTCCGGCATTCGCCCAAAGACGGGAGGAAAACCCCTCCAAAAACCTCCCGCAGACAGTACACATTCTATAAAACCAATTAATATATACATACAATACATCTGAATAAACATACATACATAAAGTTGAAATTAATTTTCCCACATACCATATTTTGCAATGCCCATACACATATATACATATAAGTTATACATAGTCGAGTTCAAGAGACTTAAGTTAAAATACATTACATAATGAACATGCAACATAAGAACTACATAGAATTTAGCAGCTTTTAATTTTTGCTTTGAAGATTTTAATGTTTTTAGGCATTGGGATGAGAAGTTCTCCAGGTAAAGCATTCCATTCCCTTATACCCCAGTTAATAAATGAGTATTTTACTACATCGGTTTTCTGTTCCCGTTCCTTTATTTTTAATGAATGATCACCACGTCCTCTATAGTTAGGAGTATCAAACCTCGCTCGTAATTCCTCCCAACCATCTTTACAGTTCCACGTATTATATACACCCGCTAATCTAAATGTTTGTTTACTTTGTCATTCCGTAGACAAATCTCATGCTCAATGTCATTTAAAATATTGTCCTCATGAAGTGCCCTAAGAAAAGGCCACCCATTTAATTAAAATTTTAATTGCAATGAAACATGCCGATTTTTATATACAGGACGAAAACAAAATTTAGGGAAATAATTATCACGTCCACTTAAGTGATTACGTTCTCGTGTGTCTGCGGCCAGACGTCTAACTCGTGGCTCGTTGGATTCTATTTCCTATTCTATTCTATGACAAGATGGAAAAGCTTTGAAGAGTTGAGGTGATTTGGCAAGACGAGGAGTAAGGTAGTTGTTATCTTAGTTTCCTCGAGCCACAGGCGGAAATAAGTCCACGTAAATGCAGCACAATAACCTAACGTATGGCATTTTCAAAGCATTCAATGAAGAGTGACCAACATGAAAGCCCATAATTATGAAAGCGTCATTCATACCCCAAAATCTTTCACAATATTACCGCCATGAACAGCTGAGATAAAAGTGACTAAAAGATCCTCAGTCCTTAATCCTGTTACTGAAAATAAAGAAATATATTTAATTCACCAAGATGAGTATAGGGGTTCTGTTCAAGATCTATGTTTTCAAACTTTAATATTTCAAGATTAACGTCGACTCAATTAAGCCCAATATTTTATATAATTAACAAGGATTATTATCTTTTATTTCTGATTAATTTTGACTAATAAACGAGTCAACGGAGAATCATTTTTTAAATTTTCCTATTCCCAAAAGCTCTTTCTCTTTCTACTCCAATATAAATTCAAGATAATCATCCGTTTCAATTTAACCAATTAATAGCTCCTGGCCCGAGTCGCAATTCCAAACCATTACTCTTCTTTAAGTAAAATGAGATGTTGATACTAGACTCTCGCATCTTCTTTACGGGAGGAATAGACTTAATCCTTTAGAAATTGGAATTCATACGTATCTTTTGATTAGCTCTTTCAAGAGAATCGCCGATTTCGAAATACCATTCCAGATCGATCAGTATAATATCCAAGCTCTCTCTCTCTCAAATGGGCTAGAGATTACCATAATCCCCTTTCCTCTAGACTTTAACACGCTTCAGTTCATTTGTTTTCTTCGCCCTAAGTATGCTGTCATTGCCCCAGTTCGCTCCAACCCTAGTACTGCCGTTAATAATGTGAAACATAGAAGTACTCTGGCGTTACCTCTTTTCCCACAGTCCTTAGCTCTTCCTTAGCCTTGAAGTTAGTTTTAGGAAGAATGGCAACAGATTCCGTTGCCTTCCTATCGTAACTTCACCGCCATCCTATTGTAAGTAATGCTTTAAGAAGTGCTTTAGCGAGGTTCTTTCCGGAAAGTTGAGAATGTCTTTTGGGAGAACTCTAGGCGTAGGAGAAAAGTTTTTCGATGAGAGAAAATTTAAGATTAGCGGCTGAAAGATAACTTTGAGTGAGCGTGAAAGCTACGAGCAGATACGCCAGCGATGTTTCGGAAAGATTCGTCCTTTAATAGATTCCTTATAATAGAATCTAATTGCGTTGAAATGAGCTGTGACATTTTGGTTATGTTTCTTTCCGGAATGACTTCACGAGTTGAATCGATGATCGTTGTTTAACAACTAATTTTTCTTCTCGTTTTAGCTCGTTAAGTCTTATTAAGGCCCAAAATTTTATGATAGCTTGTATAGTGGGATTTTTCTTTTACATATAGTGTTCATGTGCATAAAAGCCTGAAATATTCTCCACAGTAACGTGAATAGGATTACGGAGAATGGAATTTCAGAAGATCTAGGCTAGTTCAGTAGATTATATTACAGAAAACGTTTTCATTCATAACTCAGAAGGAAGCTGAATAGTGATTTTATCTATACGAATCTATTTAAAATAAATTATGGCAATTGTTATTCTAAGAAATTAATCAGAAAATAAGCAGCTATTAAGGAAGTGGATGCAGTGAAAAGAAAGTTTTTTTCTGAAGATTCATGCGGCATCGTTCCATTTCAAGGTGACAGTTCTGCGATGATTCCCTGCTATTTATTAGCGGAAATATTCTTCATAATCTGTGATTCACTTCCAGAGAATTTCAAATGCCTCTATGATCCATGCTTCTTTTATCGATGTAAATTTTTCCCATATCGACTGTTGCTTTATAATTTCTCGTTATCTAAGCTAAAATACGAATTACTCGTTTAGAAGGAATAGGTGCTAAATCACGTTAGAAATTACTTCATCTTTTAGAAATTGATTTTGATTAACTACTGATAATGAAACGGAATACAAAAAACTGTATTTGGAAAATTTTCTATTTTGCAAAATATATATTCAATGAAAGTCAACAAATTAACTTTCTAATCTTTACTAACTTTTTACCATAGGTGTAACTTTACTTAGGAGCTACACTCAGCAGTAGTTTATCAAAGAACATATGCGTTCGTGATATTATAGAAAAGGCGAATAGAATACAGAGATTGACAAGTAGAACACTGAGAGGATGTCCATCAAGAGTCAAAGATAATGCCTCCCTCTCTCGGCCTAGTTCCGAATACTGCTTCGCTGGGGTTTGGGATCCCCTATGATCTCTTATCCTATGTAAAGTAGGGTTAGTTTCAGATTTACAGATGGTCCAACGTAGAGCAGCTCGTTTCGTCAGCGGAGATTTCAGGTTCGACAGTAGCGTTACGGCTATGATAAAATCCCTCGGGTGAAACTCGCTCCAGATGAGAAGATCAGATTATCGACGGAAGCTTCCCGAAAAATTCATCGATTAAAATGTTTAGAAGAAGCTGAAGACATTGCCAATCCGGTAAACAACGAGCGTGATCTTAGAGAGGCGACGACCAAGCGTTACAAGGGAGTAATTTCTAAAACAGATTGTTACTCCTGGTCGTTCTTTCCTCAGAGCATTAGATGTGCTCTTTAGGTTAGGTCTTTGGTGTTGATACACCCCCTGCCATGCGCCACTGGAGGCTTGCGAGATATAAATCTAAACCTAAATCTACCACACTATTAGAGCTCCCGGATAGCGAAGTGGGCAACGCGTTCGACTTCGGTGAAAGCGGTACCGGGTTCGATTCCCGGTGGGGGCCCACATGCGAAATGACGAAAGCTATCGAAGCATTTTTAACACTACTACAACTACTAATACTACCACATTATTGCAACAGTTCATTTCAGTGCACTCTTTCCAATTTTCACTCGAAATACGTTGAAACTCCCCTTGTAGATTTCTATTTAATAATTCCATTTCGACATATTATTACATTTCTAATTCAACTAAATCGATCGCAGCGTCATATCTTCGTCTATACGAAATTAGGCTAAAATATTTCGATGGCTCTCATAAAACCATTTCTAAATCATGAAATAATATTTCTTTACTTTTTTGACGATTGTTCTACACTGATATTGTTTGTTTTTATGTGCATTTCTCACATACTCGCTTTGTTATCCATTTGACTGATGTTATTCTCTCCACTCAGGTGTATCGGTTGGTGCCAGCGTCTTCACCATCACAGCCATGAGCATCGACCGTTATCTCGCCATAAGGCATCCAATGGCTTTCCGGAAGGTTTTCAACCGAAAATCTACGTTAATGGTGAGTTTCTGAACAGCTAGCCATTACGTCTGCTACGCCTTATTCGATTACTATCAATATAAGTGAAGAAAGCATGAATACAAATCCCATACGTATTTTATGTGAATTTTCCTTTTATCTTCATTGAATTTCATTTTTTAATATTAATTGCTTGATTTCATGTCAATATGCCATGCCATATTCATTCATGCCATGTAATTAGAAGTAGGAGATTTTTGTTTCTGGGGTATTTTATTCCTTGTGCTGTCTTAGCGTACGATCGACAATGTTTAGTAAAATATATTTCGTTTTATAAGTTAATGTAATCATGCGATTAGTCCATCACAGACATATGATGAATCTACGCGAAATTCTGAATAATTTACTGTTAATTTTGTTGTTGTAGTAAACGAGTTATCGGAATGAAACAAATTGAACGAATATCAAGTGAACAAATTTTTTCGAAAATGTTAGACAAGAAATAAAGGCTTTATTTAATTTTAGTGTATTTTCTAAATACCTATTCTTTTATGTTCACTAAATTTTCTAAAATTGTCACAGAAGAAAAGGAAAACAGTAAATTTTATACAATTTAACGTCGTAAGTAACGCCAAAGCATATAGATTTTACTCTATCATTCGTTCATTACTACACACGTATATCATTATTTGCATCACATATTACCTACAATGATTCTGCATCGCTATTTCAGCCGCCGTATCTTTTAAATAACCGATGGAATTCCGTTACCATTCCTGCTTCGTTTCTCTTCAGCTCGTCCTAGCTCACGTTCAGAATTATAGAGCTTCTCGTGTAGAATAGCAGTAGTAAGTATGAAATTCTTGCGATCTGTGATCACACATCCTTGCACGCATGCCGTTCTGGACCCATCGTTAGCGATAAGCTTCTGCTTTATCCCCAAAACTTCGAAGTGGCGCTCTATCCCCTCGATATCGCAAACGAAACATCGCATTTGGCTTCGGGCGCATCAGCTTTTATCCATCGCAAGCCATCGCTTTGTAGTCATTGACTGACTAGCGCCGCTGAAAGCAGAGGCCGTAAGAGTTTCACTTGACGGAAGAGAAACGGTATCAGTGGGGACCAGGTCCAAAAGAACGATGAACCCCGCGGGGGCCAAAGCGGTCCTTTCCTGCTGCTACGCCTTTCTGATTACATCGGCCCAGATTTATTGAACGGAAAATCTCTGGACGTTACTCATTCGTAAGTTTGGAGAGTTCGTCTGCCTCGCAATTTCGACGCCTTCACTCCCTGATGACTGAGCCTCTCTCTTTACGTTATTCAAAAACTTTTTGCGATCCTTGCCTTCCTTCCGTCATCTTTTAACTCGCATTCGATGAAGATCCATCCTCTTTCAAACACTCTCTCTCTTGCTCCATTTTACATTTTCATTTCTGGTACTCGTCTAGTATGTGAGATAGTGTTAGATGTAAGAGAAGGCTAATGAGTGTCAAGCCCAATACTATAATGTATACTTAAATTGCACTTCAACTGATGTTCACTGTAGGGCCCGACATTGTTTTTTTTTATAGATAGGGTAAGATTATAATCAATATCCAGTTATTCTATCATATACGTAGGAAATTGACTATTATCATCTCTTATACTGATATACAATTTCAATACAATATCTTATCTCATATACAATTTAAGTATATATTTTCCCGTATCTTCGGACACTGTAGTAAAATTGTATATCAAACAAGGAAATGGGTAAGGTGACTTGGCACGATAAGTATTATTATTATTAAGGTCTTTATTAAAGGCGAGATTGAGACTGAAAAGCCTCTTCTTCCATCTAACCTTTGAAGTAGTGCATCTAGGAAAATTCCCAAGGAGAAACGGACATGAAAAAAGTCTGACGGAACCTGAACCTGGACAATTGTATATTGTAATTTAAATTATATACACATTATATTATTCTAAACTGTATCATATAATTAATTATTATTTTTGCTTTACTGCGACAATGTATATGGGTTTCACAAGGATTAAGGAAAGGTGTAATTCCTTTGCATGATGAATCGTGCGGCTGAATCCTAACATTATATTAGTATATTTTTGTATATGGATTTGTTTGATATTTTTTCGATTTTGTCCTTAGGTGGCTTATTGCCACAGGGCATCAATAAATACTATCATTATTATACGCTAAGTAAACATTATTACACAGGACCCTAAAGTGAATATTAGCTAAAGACCATATTAAGTATACATTATAATACGAGACCTCTATCTCGCACTTAAATTAAGGCGTATTCTTAATATTGTTAATATGTGATCAATTAACATGATTTTATTTACAAATAGACAACAGTTACCAGCTTTCAGATTATGAGTTCGGTTAGGTTATCATGTAAAACATCACACATTTCGAATACCTTCTATTGCATCGATTGATTAAACAACAAATGTAAATACAGCCATTTATCTGCTACATAATATATTTTTACTAATTTTTCCCGCGGAACCTGCGGGAGTATGAATTGAAATGGGTAAAATTGTTCAAAAATTACTCATTCAACTAAACAAACATCAAAACAAAGCAAAGTAAAAAACGACACTGTTTTCTAGTTTTCCGCTAGAGTGTTGCGGAAGGTAGATTACAGTTTGGAACACTGCCCTTATTTTTGTCCCTCCGCCATCTACACTACGTATGATATTTATTTTCCAATCGGCCTAATTCCATTCTCTTGCGCGATTATACCAACTTTGAAAAGACTCAAAGCTTTAAAATCCTCTTTTCTAAAATCCCAAGCTTAGCTCAAAAACAAAGCGCTTCAGGTAAGAGTCCAACCCTTTCGTATCCATCTCGTAACCCTTGTCATTAGTTTCCTTTAGCCTAATGAAAGTCCCTCGTCTTACGATTTCAATCTAATAATTTAATTTGTGCATCTCCTACCCCTACCTAATTAAGGTAACTCCGGTAACTTCCTTCAAAAACTTTCATGACCTGAGTATTATCATAAAATGATCCATCTCCATCTGCTCCTACCCCTAGTGCTAACTTCCTTGTTCCCTACCCCATTGATATTGCGTGTTGATTTCGGTATCTTCCCCTGTTCACCTTTCCTTCATTACTGTTTCATTCTACGTTTCCCTCCACAGTTGCTGTTATAATCCCTTATCCTAAGTGTAATTAATCTCATTTCTGTGGGCTTTTGCATCGTGGGTTTTTTTTCGTAAGTACTCCTCAGTTGAGTAGTTTCTTTTTTCCCAACCCAAATTTTTCTTACATATAATAAATAATGTATTTGTATTCTTATTTCTTTACATAGTTATATCTTTTGGAATTGTACACATCATCCTAGTTGTAAGTTGATTTGTATTTATAAGTTTCATATCAATGACTCAGAGGTTAGGTGTAAGAGAGGCCCATTGACCTAACCTCGCCGCAAGGGTGAAATAAATGAGTCAATAATAGCAACGATTATTTAAAAAAGATAAACTCAGCCTACTCACTTTGGCATTTAATAAACGAGCATTTCCATAAACTAGTTTATTCTTTTGAATACCTTTAAGAATAGCGATAATGGCAACTTGAGAAGAGGAAGGATTGACCGCCGAAGGGTCGAGACCGATATAATCCGGGAACAGGAAGTGGGGAATAGAAATGAGACGGGAAAATCGAAGAGGAGCAAGCGTGTTAGAGGGCCTGATGGAAATTGGGTGGTGTGGGTAGCCAAAGGCAGTATTGCGGCTGCGGGGAAAACGTCGGCTGTGCCACCGCAAGGATGAGTAGATGGCACGTGGTAAGATTGCGTTAAAGTGATTGGCTGCGGAATTAACGGATCTAATGGGGATACGCATCTCGTGTGCGCGGTTAATGGCTCAAGTTTGAGATTGGCAGTGGAGTTGGAAGGGTGACTCCTGGAAACGTAGCTATTAATGAATTTTCGGACCGGTTGTTTTAAGGAAGTGAGCTCGGTGTGATGGTAATGTGTGGGTGTATTTCGCCGTTAACCTTTGAACTAATACGTGTTTTTCGGAATATTAGGGACCATGAAACTTACCTGCCTGAGATTGGATGATGTGATTTCTTTGGAGAAAACTGTTGCCAAGATTGTGTCATACTTGGGCAGTTGCTTTCCGCTCATTTATATCGATTAAAAGGAGACGTATGAGGTCTTATCAGGATAAAATGCCAGAAACTACCAATACATACTCATGTAAAATGAAAATTTCCCCAGATACTATAACGTTATAGGCTGTACACGTCTGGACCACATAAAAAACGGTGAAATTAGAGTAGAATTAAGAGTACAGCCAGTGACAGAGGTAGCAACAAATTATAAAGAAAGATGGAGAGAGCATGTTAATCGTATGCCTCTAGAAAGGATTCCCAGAAAGATTTTAGAATATATGCCATCAGGGAAAAGAAGCATAGGACGACCAAGACTACGTTGGTGAAGCCAGAACAGGCAGAATGCCTAATCCTTGAAAGGAAGATGATGATGATGACTATAACGTTATAGAAAAAGTTTAGTTACTTTCGCCATGGCCTTTTCTGATTTTCGTATTAAATACAAAAACTGCTCGTAGAATTGTATTATTTCCTCCATCATTTAAGGTTTATTCTCCCTAACTTTTAAGCTACCATGCTCTAATAATATGAAAGTTATAGCTGTCTGCTGATATAACTTCATGTGTCTATTTAGTACCCTGCAAGCCGCCTTTAGGCGTCTGGGTACTTGGATGCAACATGACTCTATTTCCCTAATAGATTACTTTCGCGAATCGTTAGCGGAAAAAAAATAAGTTCCTGATGATGGTGTGAACTAGTCTCAACAAGTGGTGCAAAGTTATAAATTTATGTGGAATAAATACAAACTGCGAAATACATTTTCTAGCACGAATTTTTTTTTAAAGCGGCTCTCATGGACTTATTATTTAAATTGATTAAAAATATACATTCTAAGACGTGAAATTTTCCCTGATATCCACAGTGAATCTATTCATCCTTTGTTTGTATCAGTATAACAGCATTGCCAATATACGGAGATATGTTAATGAAACTAGACCCGGTATTTTCTGCAATAAGATCTGAAAGACAAAAGAAAACCATGAGAAAAAATTATTTCGTGGAAAAGTCTATTCTCATTATACGATGATAAGTTTTCATAACTTAATTGGTAGATAGCGTTCCACGAAGTTCGGTTCATCATCAAACTTGATTATATAACGAGGTAAACTTGGCTGAATGTCTACATATTTCTAAAGTGATACAATGTCGAGTAGCTTGTAGGTATACATCCATTGAACTAACTTGAAAGTTTCAGTTTCAACTTGTAACAAAACGTTTTCTATGGGTTTAGAATATAACTTCAATAACTTTCTGTTACTTTTGTCCAGTAAACGAGTACATATGACGTAAATACGGAAATGGATGAAACGTGCATGAAACAGTGAATATTTATCCGTCGCTTTAGCTCTCCGTTGCTGTAACATCAATATTATTTCATAATCAGGAATGAGGAAAGAAGTTGATTGAATTCATTTTTACGTACGCAACTGGCAAAGCTTCGATGACAAAGACAAAGAGCGGTCTTCCCGGCGGATTTCAATTATGAGTAAATGTTCGGAGGCGATAACAGCGACGTCTGGGAGCACTTCCGTCATCGCTGTATCACCCCACTTCTATATGGGAGCCAATCATCGCGAGACGATTCGAAAAATCACGAGGATATCAATTGGCGTATCCAATTGGGCATCGAGTTTACGACGCGCCCCTTTTGTGGCCGTCCGCATATGCGAAAGTGGCGGAAATTGCCAGAGAAGATGAAAGTGACAAAATTGCCCGCATCCCATGCTAAATGAGACTTAGGATATGCCTCTTTGACCTCGCAAAGAAAGGTCGCGTGGAAAATTCCGAAGTGTTGAGTTGAAAAAAGGGATTGAAAGAGTTCAGACTCGAGAACTACGCGAGTGTTTCAAACTTGTAATATATTGTTTATATATGTAATGACAATGAATAATTAACAAATGTATGTACTCACTGGTAATGGGACAACACCAAGATCTTTACCGATTCTCAAACGAATTTCGATTCCGATTCTTACGATGACTGCTATCAATTATCTTTATTGACTACTGTTTTGGGAAACAACTACAAAGTATATTTATTAATATAAAAGTTAGTGAAATAATTAATACGAAAGCTTATACAATAGAGAAGGATATACATTTTATTGAAAATTTTGGATAAAAGTTTGAACAATAAAGGGAAAGTTTTGTTTGTTTAAATAATCGAGGTGTTATATTCAAGTCCTATAATTCAGAGCATCTTGAGTTCATTTCAGTGTTATATTCCATAACTGTAATTATAATTATTAAATCAATGTTACGTTATGATAGATTTAACAATATCTAAACAGGGATTTAATATAAAAATTTTATTTGGAACTGGAACAAAGAATAAATAACGAAATTTATGAAAAGGGGTAGATAATTGGGTAGAAACTCGAGAAAAATTCTAATAAAATTCACGTTAAATATTATATTTGGGCATTATTAAGATCTGTTTTAGATTTAACTGATAGTAAAAAATCGATAAGTATTTATCTATTTATCATAAGTTCCGGAAGGGAAAGATCGTTTTCGGAACCGGAAATCTGGTTAAAATGCTCAGATTCCGATACCCATAAAGATATGACATTTCCGATTTCTGATTCCGATTAATCGTCCCAACTCTACTATTCATAAAATTAGAAACGAATAATAGTGGCTGACTAAATGAGATTAAATATGCCAGGAGACAGCGGTTATTTTTATATTTTAAGAGCAATGGAAAACAGTAAACGTATGAGGATTTCTTTCGAATAAGTACGGTATTCCCTCGTACATGCACAGTAATCAAAAGCAACTACGAGTAATTAATGTAAAAGACTACATTTTCTGGTAATAAGAATTTCGACGATTCAACCTCATGTCTATGTACCATTATAGCCGCCTTTCGGCGTCTGGAAGGTGGTGCATTCACCATGTCTCTATTTCCCTAATCGATTACTTTCGCGTATCATTCGCGGAAAAAAATGAGTCCCTGAATCGATTCGTTTTAGCATCAATTTCCTGCCAAACTTAATTCTGCAATTCTGCAAAACATTTAACTCCAAAATTAATTCTGGACACCTACTTCGATCACCAGAAATTTTGTAAGCTTTTAATTATGAATTAATAGGAATGATAATTACCACTCATAATATAAGGACACGTGACTTGGCTAAGACCCGTCACAGGTCCAGAACTAATACTACGAAAAATGAGAAAAAGATTACAGTAACAATTTAATTAAAATCGCCCGTTGTTTTCCATTCCCGTTGTCTGACTTCGACAAAAAGTGGGAAGTCCTCGTTTCTTATTTAATAGCCTTCTGTTTTCATACATTTTCCTCTGCAATGATTCCCAGGTCATCGTGGTCCTCTGGTGCGTATCCCTCGCGATCTTCGTCCCTCTCCTGTGGGTAAGGCGCACGGATCGCTTGGTCCTCGGCGGTGAAGGCGAACTTCCTCCATTGGCTCGCCCACACCACTTCGCCTTCTGCCTTGAGGATTGGCCCGCCTCCGGGTCCGAGAGAAGACTCTACGGCGTCTTCTGCTTCGTACTGGTGTACGCGGCTCCGGGGACAGTGGTCATGCTGGCCTACGTTCTAATGGGCAGAAGTCTCTGTGCAGCGGCCAATGCAGCAGCCTCTGGTAGGCATCCGCCATTCTTTCATGCGGGTCATGATGGCAGCGGAAGAGTTCCAGGGCAGGTCTCTTGTTCCTCGAGGTGAGTGCCATTAGCGAAATTTAATATTCGTTCGAGGTGTCCCATTAAAATCCCCAACAAGGGTTATTTCGGCTCCTAATTGTCACTTACTAAAAATCGTTCAATTTGTGAGCATATATCTTGTGATTATTAGGTTTGAAAACATTTTTGTCTTATGGCAGGCCTTGCATGTCGAATAAGCCCCGTTAAATTCTTGCGATCCGCAGAAAAGATTCTTAATTTTAGTTTGAAATTAAAATCAATCATCGAAAAGAGTTGGTTTTATTGCTTTAACACAACTTAATTGTCGGCCTTTGTGGCGTAGTGGTTCTCTTGAGAACTTTGCAACAATGAGGTTCCGGATTCGCATCCTGGTCAGGGTATGGTTGTTAGTGGTAATTTAACCGTATGCTCTATCTGTGAATTCAAATTCATATGAATGCTTCATGACTAAAATAATATTCTATGATCGTTTTCCTTTCTTGTGACACTTGTCTAAATTTCGTAGGACCATTTTTTCTTTTTTAATTTTGTAAAAGAAACGACCTCTGCAAGTCATGAAAACGTAATTTACGTTCATCTATACTAAATAAGGTAAGAACACTTAGTAACAGTAACTTAGTTACTAAGTGTTCTTACCTTATTTAGTATGGCTCCCTTCCAAAAAGTTGAGCTTGATCATATCAGATTTATTACGTTCATCTCTTATGGAAGCGTATTATGGGCTCCTGGGTTCGCACCCTGGACTTTACAGAGATGAGAATAGTTTTCTTGGGGAAAACTTTTCAGAATCGTAGAAACGCAATGCAGTTTATTTCAGATTTCTAATTCAAGCCGTTTTTTGAGATAAATAGGAGGACGGACAGACGGACGGACTGACAGGCATTTGCTTTTTATAAAGGTATATGACGATAAGTACATAATACAATAAGCGCTTTACTAAAAAATCGAACGGGTAAAAATTCTTCCCTTTGATAAACTTTCGTATCCCTTGAGTATTGAAATTATAGCACTATTATTATCTGTATCAGGACCTATTAATTAATATTGACAAATTAACCTATTATTAATACGTAAGGTAAAGATTCCGATTTCCCTTTACCTAATAGTCCTCCTATATAATAAGATTAATAATTTTAAAATCTGAAATATAAGAGAATAAAAAAATACTTTTGAAAATTTAACCTCAGAGAATTTTATAATTGGAATATTTCAATGTACATGGTACATGTATTTCATGGTACAATGGTATTTTCTTAGAGTAGATTTCAACCGCTGAAATTCATCACTACCACTAAGATCTCAACAGCTTCCTTTCCACTGTAGTTATTAAGGGTTAGTATAGCGAATTTTATAAAACATTCAGGAAAGAACAAAATGCCTCAAAGGATTGGATCAAGGGTCGCCTGCGGCCCGCATACATCTGGTGTGCACGCATGTTTGAAGGAATTTTATAACATTCTTTCACATCTTTCATGGAATATCCTCTATACGCCTTTTTTACGATTTTTATGAAAATCATTTAACTATGGCTGCTGTTTACTTTTGAGACAGTAAATTTTCGGGGAAATGATTTAATAAATAAAAAGATAGTTAATCGATACTTTGGATCATTTGAATCCTTTTTAATATTTTTCGAACTAATGGAGTCATCATTTCGTTAAATATAGAAAGGGAGTGTTTCTTTAGTCTTCAATAAAGTGAAATGCACCGGCAGGAAAGGCGCTTAAAGTAAGCAAACCCAATAAAGTTCGCGATTCCCAGCTGTAGCAAGAGTGCCTTTTTAAATGCGAAAGCACGAGCAGATATTTTCGAAGTAAAAGCGGAGAAATTTTTTCGAAGAGCGTTTTCTACTGGAAATTTTTCTACGGTTCTTTGAATTCCGAAAGGTGGAGGAAATGCAAACCGCCTAGAAAGGGAGAAACTGTGGAATGCTTTCTTTGAATAAGGAAGTGAGAAGGGAAGAAGGGGGAAGATTCTCCTAAGATAAGGCATTCGCCTGCCTTCATAATTGAATCCCCCCTGAAAGAGGGTTGCCAAATTTGGCGTATTAAATTGAAAGGCGAGATAGTTACAGCATCTCCTTTCTAAAAGGCCATTGTTACACATGTTTTCTCTCACTTCTTCCTTTATTCCAACTAAACGGAGGCTAAAGATTCTGAACAAAAAGTTTTCAAGCCGGCTTTCCTGGTGGCCAAATTCAACATTTGTATCCACTTTTCGGCTAGTTTTTCCTTGTTTCCGCGCGATTTCTTCCCGGATCCCTCGTGTGTACTTTTCCTCATCGCGAACCTCCGCTGCAAATATCTTTTCCCATAAACACGATCCTTCTTTTCCTTTTACGCTTCCTGCTCAGCTACGTTTTCATTTGTACTTTTTGAAATTATAAAAAGAGGTTTGGTTAAAGTGCCTTTCTTATCAGTACAGAATCCAGTTATGCTTAACGTTATGCGTCTGTGTAACTCACACTTTACAGTATTAACTTGTCGAAAAGTCAAATATCGTCTTTAAGTTCTTTATTAAGGCGATATTGAGATTAAAAAGTATTATTCCTCATAATTCTAGTGTTTCACATAGCGCGATTTCACATAATGCAGCGAATTCGAGGAACGTAACTTTGAACTATGCATGGGTTTACTGTACATGATCATTTTTTCCTGACGTATATTCTATTCTAATTGCATATATAGATTGAATTCTTTGCACGCTGCGCTCTTTCACATATTTACATGCCATACAGTATTTTTGTAACACTAAAACATTTTCAAAATAATAATTACCTTGGTGCTAATTGTAAGCGAATGTTTGAAAAATTCCGTATTAATGTTGGTTAGATAATAGGAGTCATTAAGTTATTGCCAGTTTTCTAGAGATGCATCATCTATTAAATATTAACTTAGGCTAATATCTGATAAGATTGAAAAGTAAGAATAACTGGAATATTTGCTTTAAAGTCCTGGATTTTCGAAACTACAAATCAGGAAATATTGTGCGTTATTAGGATTTTGTTCTTCTCATACCCAGGATTAGAATCGCTTTCACGGTTAAAATTGAAAAATCTGCGAAGATTTGGCATATAATTGGCGCCAATGAAGAGAAATGGGTAATACGTGAATGTATCGTTTGGCACACACCGCAATGATGCTAAAACAGTCAATCATATATATATAAAGCAAATGTCTGTCCGTCCGTCTTTCCGTCCCCCTCTTTATATCAGTAACGGCTTGATTAGAGATCTGAAACAAACTGCATAGTGTTTCTACGATGATATCTGGTGGATAACCACCAGATAAACTATTTTCATTTCTGTAAATGCCCAGGATTTAAATGATTTTCATTTCTGTAAATGCCCGGGTTCGAACCCAGGAGCACAAAATACTTTTCCGTAAGAGATGTATGTACGTAAATTACGTTTTCATGACTTGCAGAGGTCGTTTCTTTTACAATATTAAATTAGAACCAATGGTCCTACAAAATTGAGACAAGTGTCTAAAGAAAGGAAGATAACCATAGAATCTTATTTTAGTCGTGAATCATTGATATAATTTCGAAGTTGCGAGAATTTCGATCAAATACACGGAAAATTTGTAAAAATTTTAGGAAATAAAAACCCATCCCTTTGACGACCAATTGTTGAACATTCATTTCATGAGTTATCCAATATAAAAACATGAGGGTAATCAGTTAGTATACTCTTCCATAAGAAATGTACGTAAAATAGGTTTAAGTTACCTGCATCGTATGTTTCTTTTACAAAAATAAATTAGAAACAATAGTAGATATATTTTTAAACTAAATTAAGTTCCGTCATGCTGGACGAGGGCGTTTGCTAGTATAGAATAAAACACACTATATTAGTCCTATCCCCGCAGTAACTATCAAAACTATTCCTTAGTGACATGATGTTTAATTTTTTACGCATTAAATCATTTTGTTCTTATTTTTGGTCTACATTTTGTAATCCATGGATTAAATATTTGTATTAGACTCCATTCTTTTAACATTTAGGAGTTTTTTATCTAACTTTTTCATGTACATTTTATTGCAATCTAGCAAAACCGCCTTTCGATGTGGCGAATTTGGTTTTTCATACAGACATAGTTACCAATTTAGCGATGTTGTCGTTAGATCTAGCAATCTACTTTTAGCAATCGATTTTCTATTCTAACGACTTTTCGTTCTTTATGGAATATGTGCCACGCCTTCCATCCTCCTCTACCTACTCTCAACGGGCTCCCGTGGGCCAAGTGGGCAACGCGTTCGAATTCGGTGAAAGCGGTCCCGGATTCGATTCCTGGTTGGGTCCGCGAATATGGCAATTTATTTATTTATTACCCAATGCCCCCACAAATATCCATTTACTGGACCATTACAATGGTGGTCTTCAAACAGTAACAAAGGATGAACATACGACCACTCCCTAACCAGAACATTCCTACTATCCGGGATTCGAACCTGGGGTCTTGGGGTTGGAGTGGTGTAATCACTCCGACTCCGCCGCGGCTATAGCGCAACTTTCACTTACATTTATGGCGTATGGCAGGGGGTGTGATAACACCGAGCCTATTAATAAGCTACATGATTGGTGTTCCTAATTCTATCAGGAAACAAAGACCAGTAATAATAATAGCTATCCGTTCTTGCTATAATCTCGCGAAATCTCTTCGCCGTCAGGTTTCGAAAATTTCACTCGCTGAAAAAGGGCTGCAGTGAGTTAGTTTTGATAAGTTGTAAGTAAATCACGAGAATTTCTTTCGACAATCCCCCCTAGGGTGGCAAGGGAAAGACGCCGTGCAGCCAGGATCCTTCTCCTCCTCGCCCTTCTCTTCGCCGCTTGCTGGCTTCCTTACAACGTCCTCTCTCTGTTGCTTGACCTGAGGCCCCATCCGCCTCCGGAAATGGGGGGCACTGGGGAGAGTCTTCCCCCGCCATCGCCTACTGAAGAGCTCATCATGAAAGCATTTCCCTTCACCCTCCTCCTCGGTCACGCCAACTCCGCCATCAATCCCGTGCTCTACTGCTTCATGACCAACAACTTCCGCAGAACTGTTAAGGCGGTGCTGAGGTCCCCATGCGCAGGCTCCGCCTCCTTGAAGCACCGCTCCAGGGGTCAGCCTCTTGGACGGAGAGGATTGGAGACATCAACTGAAGCAGCCAAAGCGGGTAAACGCAAGGTGAGTTGCTCCACGTATTGCTCCGGGATATTCCCGCCCACCGCCGCGGGGATGGCTCGGCCCTTAAAAGTGTAACCACTTCTCCAAGAGAACAAGCCTTTCATTTTAACCCTCCTCTACCGCAAAAGCTTTTATCTCGGGGTTTGCCCAGGTTAAACTTCAGTCTTAAATTTGTAACCAAACCTACGCTAAAGCCTTAAAGAGACTGTAACTAAACTCCTCCCCCAAAAACCGTACTTCTTGAGTAGAAAATGAATTTTAGTTAAGACGAGTCCACTCTCTCAGGAGGATTTTCGAATGGATTTTGGTTTGATATTACATTGGGTTCTCGGGTTTTGCCTGAGGTTCAATTTCTTCGCACATTAATCCTTCCAGAAACGCACGCAGCTTATCACAGTGCCTCAAGCATTAGCTTTAGTTTTACCTGAGAATTCTAAGTACCTCAGGCCACGGTCGATTCGTCACAAGTAGAGTATATGATAGACTATACGTTAAATAACTCTATTTTAGAAAAGCTGAACACTGTAAATATTTTCGAATGATGTATCAAAGGCAGCTTTATTCTCAAGAAGAGGATTTTCACTCCCACGAGCTCAGTTTATCAATCAATCCTAACTTTATCTGAGATTTTGCCGTAAATTATATACGTTCTAGCATTTTTTTACCGAAATCTAGGACTATTGCCTATTATTTCGAGGGACATAAACAAAAATGGCTGCCTAACTTTAAATATACATATTACATACATACAAAGATGAAAATATTAACGACTGAAATGCTTACAACTAACTCTCTAAATAAACCGTGACCGTGAACATAAACCAATTTTATATTAGTAGCATACTTTAATTGAATGCTTAACTTTTAATGGAAATTTTATTTTCTTCGAGTAAATCGTAGCAAAAGTCGTATTAAGAAATTAAACGAGTATAAATGAAGCTATAATGGAGCAACTATTACATTACTTGCCACTATTTATGAAGATACATCCAACTGGTACGAATTATTACACATACGAGAAATGAAATCGTAACACTGATGTATTGGAAATAGCGAATAATTGCGGTATCATGCATACAAATGCTCTTGTGAGGTATGGGTTTTTATCTAAGCATTATTTTCGCATTAAGACAGTTTTTCTTATCCGCGTTTCTGTAAACTTTTTGCTGATCGTGCGACGAATGTCTTTCACCGTTTTTGTAACCAACCTACCATTTTTTATGATCGCATCCCAAGAAATCGATAGTTGTGGGGTATAAATAGTTGTATATTAGGAAAGTTTACAGCATAAAAAGAAGGCAAAAGGGAATACCGATGGGGACCTCACAATTGATTTCGGAAAAACTTTTCGTGAAGAGCTACGTAACGCCTTAATTTCAATAACAGAAAATTTTGAAGGTAAAGTTGGACTATGAACATTGTAAATTTAAATCTAAATGCCATTCTGGCTACGATTACATAACTTTCGAATATTTGGTCATGGTAAGTTTGTAACTATCCTCTTTTCTGTTATTTGAACTTTTTACAGGTAACGAAGTTTTTATTGATTCATTTATTAATTATCCTTCGCTACGTAAAATTTTACTATGCAATTTTTAAATTTATAAGGCTTGATTTTGCGTGCAAATGAAAAGCTGTTAAATTTACATCCTTTCATATTATAAACTTCACGTAAAAATGCTGTCAAACTATCGGTTCCTTGGGGCTTCCCGGATAGCCGAGAGGTAGATAGATAAAAGTATTACTAAGATCTTTCATTGCTGACTACATGTTTTCCCTTAAGTAATTTTATTACTACTTTCTGAATTACTTTTAAAATTGTGAACTTATCTTTTACGCGAAAACAATTATGTAGGTACCAATCACGTGATTACACAATAGTTAGACACCAATTTATTTATTTTTATAAATTGATCCATATTAAGTAATTAACTTATAAATTGACTGTTTTCAGTTTCTAATTCTATTAATTCTAATTTATATTGATTTCAAAAGCAGAACATTTTGAAGGAAAAAGTTGGGCTATCATTTTTTATTACTTATCTATTAATATTCTAGACGTGCACTTTGAATGAAATTCGAAAGTATTTTCTTTATATTAATATGAACGTACAAATGAAAGCTTGCTGCACTTAAATTGTTGCATCATCCATATTTCGGATTCACTCCAGGATAGGTCTTTAATTGGGCCCTTCTTCGGTAGATATCGACCTACTTTTAAAGACGCCATCCATATTCTATCAAATCACTTTCATCTCTATTCTCAATCTCCATCCTTTGCTAAAAGCCACTTCCTTGAAAATTCCCGTGTGAAATGAACGAAGTCTAATTTGAAGGGCAAATCTTATGAATGGCTAATATTTAATCAAGAAAAAACCGTGTTTGATACTGAATATCCCTAATGCTAGTCAGAGTTCCCTGGGGCACGTATTTTAAAGTATCCACTCGAGTTAAAATAAGTTATCGGAATGTTGATTCAGATTGGTGATCCCAGTGACTTCGTTGCCGAATTTGAAAATGGCTTCCGTTCCAGATAATTACTTTCGGCGATTCTTTTCGGTTACATTCGGAATGAGACTCGTGAATTCAGGGGCTTTGTGCAGCCATAATCGTTTTATCTCACACCGAAAAGCCTTTTGTTTCCTCTCAAAAATCTCTGGGAATCCATTTAATTCTTTTTTGTACTCCCAGACTGAGTAGCAGCTTCATATAACGTGAAGCAGGTTCTAGATATGTTTAGCCTGTATATATTGATTTCCAGTTTAGTTATGTCTCAAATGTGTGGCTTTATTACTTCATGAAAGTTAGAAAAGATGATCACGTGTAATCGATTCTTCTTGAGAGTTACATTAACTCACATTAGTGAGTGAATCCTATTAGTGATTCTGGTTGGAGCTGATAAGAATGACGCTCAAAATTACTGTTCCACGCAATATCACAGTCCTTCATACCCGTTACCATTTGGCTTTTGGCTCGATTTACTCCAAGTACTCCAAGTAATAACACCTTCTCTTTAACCCATAGCCAGCGACTAAAGATAGAAAGTAACTAGAATGAGTGTTTGCGCCGTTGATGCTAATTCTCCCCCATAAATCCCTCCTATCTGCATTGCACAAGAGCGCACACTTCTTTTTAACACTTCCGCGCTTCCATTTAAATGGCCAGAGACATTTTATCCACGCGACGTTATTGCTGGAGATTTCCGGGCGAAAAACAGTTTTCTGTGCCGTTCCTTACGCGCGGAAACGAGCCCTGTGTCCAATTGCCCTCCTAATGACATTCGACGGTGGGACTACGGTTTTCGAGTCAAAAGTGCAGAAGCGAGCTCTCGTTTGTTTGAGAATCGAGTGGCTCCAAACGAAGTAAATGAAACAGGCGATTGTAAAGAGGGACAAAATCGAAGGCAGAGAAATTGGGAGCGTAGGAAATGACGAAGGAATGGATGTCGAGAAATACGTGGAAATAGAGTCAGGGATATGATGATAGAGGGATCAGTTGGGGGAAGAGAAGATCTAAGTTGAATTCACGGTTTCCACATCACTTCACCAGGAGAAGTGGGGATTCGTTCTCTCGTGTGACCCTTCGATTACCTCATTTTATTACGGAACCGGGAAAAGATGGCGAAAATCCCTTGGAGCTCCTTTTTTAGTTTCGCGTGTTGCATTCCACCGGGAAATACGAGCTCGGGTGGAAAGAAAAAGGAAGGATGACTCCGGCGAAAAATGCAAATTTGAAAAAAGGTCTCCCGTTAGAATTAGAAATGAGGGTCAGAGGTGAATTGATGAATACTGCATAATGCGCCATAATGGAATATTTTTATCCCTCGAGATTAGATCCCAGCATAAATCATGCATGATTCGTGCTGGACGGATGTGTTTGAGACGTCGATTCCACCATTGTTTAACTGGATGGAATTACTCCTTATGCCTTGTGGGTATTGCATTTGTATTAGAAAGAGCCCATAATTAACCTATAGGATATACAATGTGAGTTATTCCCTAAAGAAAAGATCTTTGTGTACTTACGTTAGTCATATTGATATGGCTGTGATCCTGAAAAATGTATCTTCTCTCAATTACTACAGAAGTGCTGGTGGCAACCCTAGATATTTATCATATTATCATCTTAAATAAACACAAAGATACAAATATATGAGGGTGTATATGATAAGTTTCTTATTCTATATATGTTTTGATCAGGGAAGTCTCCACTGCATAATGTAAGAAGAATGCTGCACAGCACTAACTTTCCGCGCACTTGGCGTAGTGTATACGATGCACGATCACAAAATACGCGGAATTTAAAAATTTCCCGAGCTGTATAATTCTAATTGTCAAACCAAAAATTCCGTGTGTTTTTTTTATCACACCTCGCGTACAATAGTATTACTTCATAGTACAGTTCTTAACACCTTTAAATAGATTTGATTTATTCAATGTGTCATCAAATTTTTTTGAAAACCTGAAACTATTATGAAGCTTGAAGCTGGAGAATGCACAGAAGCAGTAATCAGTAACAATTTATGTAAAATCATATCCGCGATGGTTATTCAAAGGAATCCTAGATAGTCCTAGATATAACAACTGAAGATGCTATCAAAAGACTCCCACGTAGCGACAAATTCCCTTTTATAGATCATTTTCCCGGAAATCTCTTTTCATTTCTGAATTCAACCAGCCAGCCTTTTCCTTCCTCTATTTTTTTAATGAGAAAGAAATGGGGGAAGCAGCTGCGATTTTATCTTCAATTTCTCTTTGTAAGCAGTATGCTGAAGACCATTTCGTATCTAGCTTTCTCTCGGTAACATCTGTTTCGTTGACAATATAATAAGAACTCCTCTATTAATTTGCCAATGCTTATTAAAATTTTCATATTAATAAGCTCTTTAACTTAATATTCATGAATATAATCAATATGATTGGACCTTACTTTCGTAGAACGCCATTTCATAAACGAGAAACAATGCCATCGTTGGTATCACCAGATGATGACTGGAAGGCCGAAACTGGTCGGCTAGTAGAATTGTGTGGAAAATACGAATTGCATTGTTTCTCATTTATTAATTTTCACGATTTATTGAGGATTAGTTGTTTTTTGTTGAACTCAAGAACACTTATTTGCAATCGCAGTCGAAACGATTGGCTAGACGTTCTTCTCCAGTACTTTAAAATAAACTCCTTTTCCCGTTATTTATTTTGCACCAATATATGGTTGAAGATCTTAAACTTCTCTTCTTAAGCAGTAAATCGTAATTAATGTTAGTTTAAGGACATTGACGAATTTATTTACAAGTACAACGAAGTTCTGTAAACCAAAGAACCGTTGTGTTTACGGTTGATTTGATTCGAGTTTTGAAGTACTTAAATGAGCCAACCTTCGGAATGTGATTGGTGAATTGTCTTCCATTTTATTACTTGCATTTCATAAACTGTGACGATTTTGCAGCGTTTTATTAACGAGCGTTAAAATATAGGAATGACATGAGTGATGGAATAGTTTCCTAATTTTTATTATTCGAGGATGTTACCATATTTAATTTTCTGTTAGAAAAGGTGAATGTTTCTAGCTCGTAATTCTTTAGAGCGACTTCGCCAACGTGATAGTTTGAGATCTGGGCGAAGGAATTTAGTTGATCGGATGATTACAATGATGTACATTGTTTTATTCTAAAAGGAGAGTGAAACTCCATTCCCATGGTCCTTTTGATGGTTTGAGGTGTTATTTCGGTAAGATGGAAGTTTTTATTTAAGAAATTCGGAAATAAATGCCTTTCCTAGTAATGTTTCCCTGAAAGTGACGGGTAGTGAAAGGGTCCTTTTTCAATTTTGAATAATTTATTTCGGTAAAAATTCCTCTCCGTTATTGAAGCTATTTTTGTCATTCCTATCAATCGTTATGTTTGTAAAATATTAAATTTTCGTTATTTCTTCGTTATTCCTCGGCGAAAATAACATTTTGGTTAAATATTTCTGGCTTCTCTTTTGCCCATCTTAAGCACTCTCCTGTCTCATTAAGCTTCCGCTTGCTGTCATCAGATAAGAGCTTTTTTATGTCACTTTTCCCTGAGAAAACACCTGGTGACATAAAGATAACCTGCGTGGAATTCAACTCCCTGCCCTTTTCATTCCTTTACATTCAGTTTAATCAACGCTCGAATACATCCGTGCGTGTTCAATCGTGGAAACTCGAAGTATTTGCTCTGTTAAGGCTTTTGTGAATTACTCTGATTAGACGGGCGTTTGTATATTGATACATGCATTGAAAAACCGAGAATTTTCAACCCCAAACTCATCGATCCAATAATCGAGAACTATTCACTGGTGAAAATGAATGCTGACAAATCCGTTTTCTTCGTTCTTTAAGATTCGACACCTTTGATAGAAATGCAAATTTAAAGTCTCCGGAGCAAAATGAAAGCATTTCTATTCTGAATAATTGAGAGCGAAATTGAAGTTTACTTTTGAGCGGATTGGACTATTTAGAATTCCTTGCGGGCGTTCTTTCATTAAAACCAAATACACATTATAACCTGGTGCAAAACAAAACTTCCTATATTTTTAGGATAAATGCCTCTAGGATATATAAAATACAATTTTTAAATTTAATAGGATTTGTCAATTTATTATGAATATAGCTCCTACACCTTGGAATCGCATCATCTGAAAAGCTAACACAGAATTTAAATCAAAATCGGCCTTTGAAATTTGTAATTTGAGTATTAACAGATGGCTGATGAACTGCTAGCGATAATATCTTCCGATAATTCAAGCCGAGAATTCCACTAAGAGGAATATCTGCGTTGATCCCTTTAAAACTTGAAATGATTTTACTAAAACGTAAACACTGCGAAATCGAGTGTGAACGTTGAAAACACATGAACATTGTAGGGGGTTAATTGCTCGTATTTTCTTTGAATGTTTTGATTAATTGAAAATATGATTTAAATGGTTTCCATGATTTCTTGAAATGACTGTTTACTCTTGACAGAGTTGAGCACAATTTGGAAGCCATGGAAATAAGAAATACGAGTGTCATTGCAATGATTCAGACAAGTCAGCATTCTAAGGAAATAGCCCTTAACCTGCCTTTGTCATATCCAGAGCGTGCTTATCCTCAAGAATTTTGCTTCCAAACGCGGATGCCTCAAGGGCAGGATGAAAATGGAGTTCTCCAAGAGGTTCCTTGGGAATCCTACCATTTGCTGATCTTTATCGTTTTCCAACTGAGGAAATATTTTCTTAAAGGGCATCGTTTTTGTTTCTTGTCTGCAATATACTGAATTTTCTCTCAAAATTAGTGCATAGACCAGAGTGGAATAACAGGGGAAAAGATTTTCAGTATAGCATTGGAGGACCAAACGAAATTTACCATTTTTATTTAAGTGTTTTAGGAAAGTTGTAAGAAGTAAGGTTTTGGAAAGCGTAAATCCAAAAGAACCAAACTGGAGGAACTTGAGGATTCATAATGAATATACGTGAATCTACACGCCTCGAAACTTAAAACAAGTACCAAAATTAAACGGCTTTTCTCTTCGTAAAAAATCTAATAAAGGGAGATGCTTTTAAGAAGGCTGAGTAAATCGTTGCGATTTTGAAGAGCCTGAGTCCGCATCCCCCTCAAAATACCATCATTTTATCATATTCACGAGATGCAAGTTTTTTGTTAAAATGTCTTGCTGATAAATCTAAGTCGTTTCCGATTAATTATGTGGAAATATATCTTTGGTGGTAATTATTTTCGTCAAATGTCTTTCATAAGTTTAACATTTTCCACGCTGAAATTCAAGTACATAGATCCAGTTTTCTGTTGCCTTTGCTTTAATTGTAACCTAAGATGTAATCTAAACTAATATTTCGGAAAGAAAACAATTTCGACTTGATGTTAATAATTATGGTTTTTCTTGTGAATACGTATATGTACTCAAACTCACTCGTAAGTTCACTCTATAAACAACTTCCAATTGTTTGGAAACATTCTTTACTCTTTCCTCAATTCTCTCTTGTGAATATTACAGTTTTCTAATAACTCGTAGAGATAAAAAAATCCTATCAAATTGTTCGAAAGGGCATCCGTTTTTTGTGATGTTTCCACCCGCACCACCTTCCCCTTCCCTCTCTTCCTTTTCCTTCATATACTACCTCTTAATCCCTCCCTTCCTCCATTCTCCTCCCCTTTCCTCCCTATTCCCCGCTTCTCTCTCTTCTCCGTTCCCGGCGCTGTGTCCTTCCCGCAGGTTCGCCTCCCGGGCCGGAGCGACGGCGGCGGGGCGTTGGGACGCAGCCTCGAGCGGGAGGCCTCCCCCGGGGGCAGTCTCCGTCGTCCGCCCCACCGCGGCGCCGGCGGGGACATCTGTGCAGACGGCGCCTCCGGCGGCTGCTGCGGAGGCGATGCTCGTCCTAAGGTGAGCCGTCGAATGATATTCATTCACCGCCGTTCGTTCCCAAATTCGCCTGTCAAATGGGTTCCTCCTAATGGATGTCTCTCCCCTTGCGGCCCCAGTTTGAATTAATTCCCTGGTTGGCACGTGGTAGTCAAATGGGACTCCCTGATTCGATCGCCATTGATTCATCGTATTTTGGTGTCCATTTAGCTAAAACGAGTTAGTTTCTGTTAAAATGTCTCAAACATTTCATCCAAGCCGTTATTTCTATTAAATTTTATCGGCGGATTATATTCGCACCCGGTTCAACTTTTTACCTTCTGATATATATAAAATTCTACGCTCGTACGTATCTTCCATGTGCCATTTGTAGGCACGCAATTCAGACGCCCGCCAATAGATGGCAAGCGAGCTTTCATATACGTACGTTTATCCGAGGGTACGTATATTCAAAAGACATGAAACCTTTTTCAAAAAATTAACTTTTTACATAATTTTAATGTGAACAATTTTAATATTTTGCACAGTGAATAATTTTTAATACTCACCCTTTTCACTTGGCTTTTCATACTAAGTTAACACAAAAGCAATCGTTCAAGGATTTTGTTTCGGTGGCAGACGGTTTTCTGATACCTTAAAATAATTTTTTGTGTATGATAAAATCTTAAAAGATATTGAATTCTCCCTCTTACAGTAATGGGTCCATGTTACGGAACGCTAACTTAGTGATCAAAGTGACTGGACAGCTGAACAAATCCATTTCTCGATTGGCTCGCGCGCCTCTATATTCCTCTTTCTATTTTGTACTCTATTCTCTATTCCTTATGGATTTCTAATTCATCGCTTCATAACACCCAACAAATTTTGCCGTTTTTCTCTCACTCTTTTCATCGCATCTTACTTTCGATTTCTTTCTTTGGAAATTCAGCCCTCCTCAATATTAGAATCACCTACTTCTGCCTCAGTTTTACTATATATCCAATTACACCCCTGTTCCTCACTATCTTTAACCAATCTCTCTTGGACAAACTTACATTTATAATCGCTGAACCTACCTTTTAGAAACCCTAAATATTCTCTACGTATTATCTATTTATTATCTTATGCAGGATTATAAGCATAGATCAAATTTTAAATATAAGTTTAATACCCAAATAACGATACTCTCCAGATTGTTTCAGCAATATTCTCGTAAATATTTAATTAATAATTATCTCTTATTCATAAATACTTCGTTTCATGTAAAAAATACTTCGTTTTACTTTTTTTGCAAATTTTAATAAAAGTTCATACTTCTAAGAGTTTTTTAACACATTTATAAACATTACATTATATTTCTATGTATTTTGTACATGCCTGTTTTGCGGTGATGGCAAATGGCAAATAGACGTGAAAATATAGAAAATATTAGATAAAATATAATGCTACCAGTTTCCTGTAGAAGAGATTTACCGTAAGCTTTAAAAGTTGTTTCTGTGTTTTATAAATTCTTGAGCTTTTCCCTCGAAAATGTTCACGTTACATACTCTCACGCGGTAAAATTGCTGAAGCGGTTTCATTTCCACCGTTTCTTCTACAAAAATTCTAGTTTTGAGAGCAGCAATTAAAAAATCGTCATGCACCGGTAGAATTCTCGTACGAGACGACGGAATATAAAAATGCTCTCCAGGTTGAAAAATTCATTTCGGCCAATGTATTTTTGGCACCACTCTCCTTAATATCCAGATGCACACAAAACTTTTTCCTGTAACTCTCTCTCCTTCCTCCCACTTGCCCAACTTGACTCGCCCTTTTAAGGACAGCGGTGGTAACTAGCCAAAGTTTCTGTACGAGCTTCAACCGTTGGTCGGAAATTGGCCAATATTAATTCTCCCTCTGCGGAGTTTATCTCCAGCAGTATGCGTTCAGTAAACAGAGGCTGCACAAGGGCTCTCACGAGGCTCAGTTCCGCGTTGCTGAATCGCTCTTTTGTATCGCCGAACCACATGAACAGTTGCCAACTTTGTTTAGCTTTGTCTCACGAACATCTGAATATTAGGCCCAAGTCGAAAATTTATTCTGAGTTATGACCACCACCTATCATCTTGCCAGCAGCGGATTTTAAGCATTGGTTAAATTTTAAATCTAAGTATTATTCTAGTTAGAATTCTATTACATTCGGATTTTAGGTCATGTCGTCATGTTTAACGATCCCCTTTTCTCTTTTTCGAACCTTTTAAAGGTAAAGAAGTTTTTATTAATTCATTTATTAGCTATATTTCGCAAGATAAACTTTTACTATTAAATTTTTAAAATAGAAAGTACTGATTGTATAAAAATTTTAAATTTACATCCCTTAATATGCACTTCACATTAAAATTCTGTCAGATTGTAATTTCCTCGGAGGATCCCGGATAGCCGATTGGGTAGCACGATCGTCTTTCATGAAAACGGTCCCGTGTTTGATTCCCAATCGGGGCCCATATGTGTGAAAGGACCCCAGCTGTCGCGGTTATTTTTTTAAAGTACATTATAAGATCTTTCATTCCTGACTACACATTTTTTTCTGAAGTTCTTTTAATTCAACTTTTCGAATTACTTTTAAAAATTATGAACTTCCTTTTTAGTGAAAATAATGTTGCAGGCACCATTTACTTGATTACTTGATAATCAGACACAAATTTATTTATAAAAGTGGATCCATATTATGTGATTAGTTTATGTATTGACTTAGACTGCTATCAGTCTAATTATATTAATTTTATGTAGGCATCGATTTCTTCTAAATCTATCGCATTTCTTCTTAGCATTACTTTTCGCAAACAAGAACTGCAACTTCACTTTGTTGATCAAACTATACGCACGTTACTAGGAGAATGAAGCAGAGTGTAGACCGGATGTAAAAAAAAATACAACCTTCACAGGACGATAGGGTCACACGTTACGTAGATCACTACAATTTCAATCGTTTCTTTTTTCTTCCTAATAAATAGTCTCGTAAAAAATCTCATCTCTTCAGAGACATACCCGACCTAATCTTTCTTTTCTATTAACTCTCAAATTGCGTGACATTCACATTTTCTTGGTCCTGCAAAGTTCCATTATCTTATGAAACTACTGTTATAGTCGCCATGTTTCCGATATTACTATATTGCCCATTTCCCATTAAATTTTCTTTTCGACGCCATTTATCTCAAAGAATCGCCTAAGCACTTATTCCATGGAATGGTCGGCCCGAAATCGGTGAGGGACCGTATGCTCTGATCAACTTTAACAACTCGCACACCCATGGCCTTTCGAGTTTTGGCCATAAAATGAGCACGGCCTTATTCCTCTTGGACGGCCGAACCTTCCAACACAAATATTTTGCACTTCCTCCATCCGAAGGTTGTTTACCTGTTTTCCTCTTAGCCTCGTCGGAAGCTTTTATCTGAGAGAGGGAAAATAAAAATGGACTCGTTTGAAAGCGACATCTCACTTCCTCGAACGACATCGTACACTTTGGAAATTCGTATTTTCACCCAGAAACATCTTGGAACGTCTCGCTTCGCAGCGAGGAAGGTTTCATTTCTCTCCTTACTATATTGCGCTTTTGACGCGTACGAAAGTCATATTGGCCAAAAAGAAAATGGAATAGAGTTGAGAAGGGAAGTGGACAGGTTGACATGAAAGAGGGAATAAGTCTTCAAGAAAAGGCTTGTCTTCCTTTCTCGAAAATGCACCGTTTAGTTCTTGAGCTTCGTAGTTCTCACTATATTGAGGACTCCAAGTTGTGTTGCGAATACAAATAATTTCTGATCGAGTTCTCAGTTAAATCACCGTTACCTTCCCTGTTTTATAACGAATCTTGTCACGGTATACGACACAGCAGCACGGATAGGTTACTGGTGAGTACTAAAAGTGCCGCCATAGGAGTTTAATCAACGCAGGTGAATCCACATCTTTCCTGCTCAAAAACAAACCGTGTAACATACTTTATCGAGCACTGAGAATTCACAGAATGGAGTTCATTAGCAAAGAAATGTCCAATCAACAAGCGGCATCCAAATTGCTGTTTTTCCGTCCATTCGAGTCGACTAGCGTGATTCTAGTCGGGTGGAGAGCTGAAAGGATCGAGAGCGGGTCAAATATAAAAAATTGTACTTTTCTGCAGAGTTACTGAAGAAACCTACAAAGTTTATATTTAAGCAAATTTAAAATTGTGAATTATTGTTATGAATTTTTAATACTCAATTATTGATTTATTTTAATAATAGTTTTGACTTTAATTTAATCCAACTATTAATTATTATAATAATGAAAATATCATGTGTATTGGAATAAATATACAATAAATGTATTGTGTGAATATTCCAAAAAGACGAGTAGCAAAAATGAGATGAAAATGCTACGTATGTATACATTCCTCAAAAAGTTTATTGCTAATTTTTAGAGTAATTATCATTGCAATTGAAACGTTATTACGAATAATTATAAAATACGGTGTATAATATCATGTAGACATGTTTTCATTTATTAGTATCTTTAATTCATTAGTCTAATTCTTAAAAATAAGCTTAATATTTACGATTCCCGTCTGATGACTTTAACGTTTCTAAATATTATCATAACGTTGAATAAACAAATTTTCAGTTAATTTCGCTCTTTCCTGATGCAGAAGCTTAGCATTAATCACAGAAAAAATTTCATTCCAAAGATAAGAAATTCTCTTTGCTGGATATTTAACACTTTTCAGAGAATAGCATTAAAATAAGGCCCGGCAACTAAAATGTTAAAACTTAAGTCTGGGAACATTTGAATGACAGACTTTAATCTCAGACCCCGTTATGGCTTTCGACCAAATTAAACCTTCTCTTAATAGTAGTAGTAATTTAAAAAATGCATCGACAGCTGAGGTCAACCGCAAGTCTGCCCCCATCGAGAAACGAACCCGAAACCGCTTTCACCGAAGTCGATCGCGTTACCATATCCGGAAACCCTTGATTATATTCAAACATGATTATCATTAAATTATTTTTATCTACATCATCACAGAATCTTTTTATCATTTCACATGTAATGGCAACAAAACTAATTAATTCATTAGAATTAGAAAATGGGTAGGTAAGTTAAATTTTGAAACTACTAACTTATTTAATCAGTAATTATTATGCACTTAATTTTAAGTAAATTTAACGGTGCATACCTATGCGGCTGTTTTAAGACCTAGTTATGTTCCTTTTCTCTTCAATTTTGTCGATTCGTGCTGTTCGTCAGGTAGTTAAATTCAGAAAAGTTCTTACACTTAATTAACCGGTAATTTTCTGTTAAAATAAAATACTAATCCTAAGGGTGTCCTCTGATTTTCCACATTTTCCTTGTATTCTTCTGAGATGGACTCGTAAAAGCTTTTTGCCGTAATTTCCACTAATTTACTTCCTCTTAGGCAAATAAAATATCCAACTTTTAACAGAGGTCAAGATAAGACTGAATAGTGCCAAAGTACCCGCTCTCGAACGATGAATGACAATATAGCGTTTAACTCTGCAGTATCAATTCTTGACGACGAAAATCAATATATGAACTTCCGAATGTGTTGAATATTGCAAGCAATAGAATATTGGGTCCGTTCAGGAAAATTTCCATCGGAGCGGACCCACGATATCGTATCCATATACCAATTCCCTGAAAAGTGTAATCTGAATATTTTACGATTAAAAATTCGCTGTGATCGAAGCCCTACGAAGTTGCGGCACCGCGCGTCATCTCCGAGAGAATTTATTTGAAATACTTTCCCCTGCGTTGTGGATATTTCAGTCCATCGACGACGGATGAACTTTTTTTATCTTGCATCGGCGTCATCAATCAACATAACTTTCCCCGTTTCATATTTTACTCATTGATTCATGGGAAGCGTGGCCATGAATCACATGCATTTTTGAATTTGAAGAATAGGTTCGGGTCGTACTTCAATAAACGCATTCAGAAACACTAAAATTTCCTCGAAACGATATTTCTTCCATGCTATTTGACTTCTATACTCGAATTTCGAAGTTGTGGATTACGCGAGATTAATCATTTGCGTTATTAATTTTATCCTGTGACTTCTGACCTATTTTAACCAAGTTTAAACTGATTATTTTTATATCGAAGGAAATTTTTCATTAATTTAATACTATGGTGTAAAACATTTAGTCGATCTCGAACAGAAAAGTTACTAAAATCAGACTATCCCAAAATTCCATTATCCAAGGAAAAATAGTAATTTTATGAAATTTAATGAAAGTAAATAAACTAATACACTATTAAAATATGGACTATTGTTACCTAACCTCTGGAAACATTACATGGTATTAAATATAATATTACATTACTAACTAAAAATAATTTAATAAAAATTGACTTAAATTTTAAAAAACAAAATCAAAGATCTCAACAATCTGGCAAACATGAATGAGTGAAAAATACTACAAACAGTATATAAATTATTGCAAATATAAACTAATACATATAACTAAATATAGATACATATAAAAACCAAGATTTGGGTTATGATTAACATTAAAATACACGATAAATAATGCATAATATAATTCGCCCATCAATAAAGACGGCTTGCTATTATTATAATTATTATTTATTATTATTAATAATATCATCATCATTATTATTAAATTCAAGCATTCTACGTTATCTCTTTTGAATTTATTCATCCGAAATGATTCAATTAGATACTTCTATCAAATGCCTAGCAATTAACCTTAAAAAAATGCACGTCATATCTTCTTCAATAACCAACAATTCTGCGCTAACCTGTCATCCCTTAAACACGACGCCAATTCCAATCCACCCTAAGGACCACAGGTTTAATTTCATTCCAGAAATTAAAATTCCCTCGCTCATTTTTAAAAAAGGCCCAATAAATATCTGCTGCTGGTTTCCATTACGAAATTGGGAAGATTAAAAAAATTTCGCGATAACGATTCTTTTCATAATTTCTGTTCAATCCCGTTCGTAAAGGGACGAGAATTTTCATGCATTAAGACTATTGCAACATTATCTCGAAAGATACTCGAATACGTACGTGTAATTATTGGAAAGCCTTTCACTACATTTCGCGTTGGTTCTGCACGCTCTTCCCTCTGATTTCATTTCAGTCTCCATCGTCGACTCTGCCTCAATCAGTCCATTAGAGAAATAAGCCAAATTCTCAGACGAATTTCAATTTCAGGCTTCGTTTCCGATAACAATTTTAAATAGATTTTTAGCATGTTATTCCGCTCTCCTTATGGTTACAAACCACACGAAAGATATTGAGGTATTCCGGTGTAATTGGAATTTCTGCGTATCGATTAGTTGGTTAACTCAGTCTCGAGGAACATTTTTTCAATCGTAGGCAGCATTTTCATTAAGTTTCGTGGCTAATATTTATCAAATTTGATATTCACTTAGAAATTTTCGATAGGAATATTTTTCGTTTTTGCTTCGTATAATGAATCGACAGCTCCACTCCTTTCCTCGTATCATTATATTCCCATTCTTTTTGTAATGATTTTACTCTCTACAAATTACTAAAACGGTGGATTATTGAATATAAGAGAGACAGGAGTGGATAATGTCGACATGACTGGTACTTGAACCCAATTCAGGTATTCCAACCTCGCATCGGCGCTCAATCGACATAATCGATAATAATCCTTTCCCAAATAAACGATACAGACTCAGGGCTAACCTTGTGGTAATTATTAATATTAAACATATTAAAACGCTCCATTAGAGTGAACTTTTTAATATGTTTAATCCTTTCCCGTTTAATATTTTAATCATTAATTCACGCAAAGTGTGACCATGAATCTCATTTATATTGGGATTTGAAGAATAGGTTCGTATCGAAAATTATTGCCGTGGATGAGGTGCTCATTGCACGGATCGCGACGTGTACTTCAATAAACGCATTCAGGAATACTCAGGTTCCCTAGAATCCATATTTATTCGATGTTACTTGACTTTGATACTCGAACTTCGAAGTGGATCACACGCGATTAATGATTTGCATTATAATCAATTCTGTCCGTAGTCCACGCTAAAAACTACCATCCCGACTCAATTCTACTCCCTCCAATACTAGGGGATATATCCCCACTTGAGTTTCTCCTTGATTTTCCAGCAGCACGGTTAACATAGATTTGCTAGATTGCTGATTTCTAGATTAAGCTTATTCATCTCTCATCCTCTTGAGCTTTTCAAATGACTGCCCCATATTACGTTTATTTCTTTCATTTTCACCCTTTGCATGCGAAATATGGAATCACATTCAAATTGAAATAACGATCGCTAAGGTATGCTTAAGTTATGCGTAAAAGTATTTTAATACCATATAGGACAACCTCTTTACTAAGGAAGATTGGAAAACTTTGTTTTCTAATGTTTACGTGAGCTTTTTGTCATTAACCTACGCAGAAATCAACTGATCCGTAAGATTCAAGTATCACGTTCGTTGTGCTATCTGAGGGAACTGGTAGAGAAGGGCTCTCATTTGAAAGCTCGTTGTTCGCTCCCTTAAACAAACAATGCGTACCCAACCTCAACGTTCTCATCCCGACCACTGATATGCAACGATTCCCATAGCTGCACTAACGGGTCCATTGAGAGGGGCTTTCCCAAATTGGAATATTTTCGCCCAGGTCAGCCATTCGGAGCTAGTCTCTTCCCCTAGAGAGAGAGAGAGAGAGAGAGAGAGGGAGAAAGCGGTATACTTCCGTCGCCTCCTCCCTTGTTGTGTTTGTCCAAGGGAGTTTCCCAGAAACTAGCAATGGCCTCTTTTTTATTACTTTTTCCATTACGCATATTCTCAGGACCCCATTATCCTCATTGCAGTTGTTATGGAAGTTAAAATAGCTTAATTTTGATGTGTTAAAGATTTAGTACGATCGACTAATTTCCTTCATAATAGTTAACCAAAAAACTTATTAGAAACTCTAATATGTTGAGAATTATTTACATTATACTTAAATATAAATAATATATATATAAAATATATCATATATATAAAAAGCAAATGTCTGCCGTCTGTCCTTCCCCCTATTTATCTCAGAAGCGGCTTGACTTAGAGATCTGAAACAAACTGCATTGCGTTTCTACGATGCTAAAACCCCCAGGAAAACTATTCTCAACTATGTAAAAGTCTGGGTTCGAACCCAGGAGCCCATAATACGTTTCCATAATAGATGAACGTAAATTACGTTTTCATAACTTGCAAATGTTGTTTCTTTTACAAAATGAAATTAGAAACAATGGTCCTACGAAGTTGAGACAAGTGTCACAAGATAGGAAAATAATCATAGAATCTTATTTTAGTCGTGAAACATTCATATAATGTCGAAATTGCGAGAACTTTGATAAAATACGCGGAAATGTCGTTATATATTTGGGATATACCCATCCCTTTGACGACTAAGGCCATTGTTGAATGTTGATTTCATGAATTATCCCATATAACTGCACGGGGATAATCAGTTCTTATGATTTTTACAAGAAATTTACGTAAAGTAGGCTTTCATGACTTGAAAACAGTAGAATAATAATGGTAAATAATATATTGAGTTTCGGTATTATGATCTTACGAAGTAATTTTTTTGTGATTTGGAGGACCACATATAAACGATAATAGATATATTTTTAAACTAAGTTCCGTCATGCTTGTCGGGGACGTTTACTAGTATTAAAATATTCATATTTGCTAACACTGAGCCGCAAACAATAGTAAATTATGGAAATTGGTGATCTTCAAACCAGTATCGTTAAATCCTCTATTGATAGGTCGACATTAAATTTCAACTGCATTAACCTCATTACCGTAAACCCAAAGCTCCATCCCAAGTACTCCGATCCCTGTTAACCATTCCCTAATTCTCCACTTGTATGTGCGACTCTTCATTCCAATCTGTCTCTCTCTGATGCGGAATTCTTCATATTCCTCTATTTAATTTCTGTCTTTCATCTCCAACACCCTCCTTTGTTTCGCTTAGTTCAGTCACAGAAGGCAATTTCAGCAACTGTCACGGATAATCTTTACTGAATGTTTTACTGAGAAACAAATTTTTGCTGATGACTTTTTTCCCCTGCTTTTATTTGAATGAAGGTATAATGCTTGCGAACCTGAAAAATCCTCTTTTGATCGGACTCAATGCCAACAAATACTGGTTCTCTTTAATTTGTTTTCCCTCTTTCTACTGCTACTTTTATCATGATAAAAAGATCAGAAACATCTCATAAAAAGTGAGGCATCTTTTAGAGGGAAGGAATAATTTCACTTTTAAATTACGACTCCAAATTTCATCGAAAGAGAAATTATTTTACAATATAACATTTCCTCCTCGGTTTGTGGGTTTCACTTTGAGAATTAAATGGTACAATTCTGGATTTTTTTCTTGCGCTACTGGTAACGTTTTAATACACTCATATTTTATTAAACTTTACGTTAAATCTAGTGGTATTAAAGGAATAATCAACGTGTGATATTAGTCATTATAAAAAATGTGAATTGAAAGTCACCATTAAATTAACCCCTTCCCTGAAAATTTTTTTGTATAAGCAGGACTTGGAAAAAGGAATATTTTAGCATTTATTAATTTGTGTGCATATATTCAACAAAGAAAGGAAAGCAAGTTTTTTCCCCTTGGATAGCTATTTAATGTTATATTTCACTTTTTTGTTTCCTTAATTTTAACTCGTTTGTGGTATATACAAATGCTAGCTAAAACAATGGAGACGTACAAATGGGACGCAGATAAGAGAAAGCATGCTAGACAAGCTTAACTGAGATATCTTTTTGAAAGTAAAAAATTGTCAAAAAGCAGGCAACCCTTGATACGAGATATCTCGGGCGCTGGATTTTAAACCCGTCTCTTCTACGGGATATCTCGTGTGCGTCAGGGAAGAGGTTAACAAATATTATCCATAATGATAATTCTAACCAGAATTGGACCAATAACTGTTTCCGGTGTCGATTCAGACTGGAGAATTTTAATAATTCGGATCGGGTTATGTTTTCAATGTGGCCAAAGTAATTTTTTTTCTGTTTCGCCCTTCGGTTCTAATTGGATTCTACGTAATGTATAACCCCCAGAAGGTTTCCTCGGGAAATTTTGATTCCGTCTGTAATCCGCGATAGGTGAGGGACACGCAAACGTACCATTTAGACCCCTTCACTCAAATTATAACTGCACCAAGTAGCTCCTCATAAGTTCAGTAGCGATAAGCAATCATTCCAGTTCGACTGGTTAAGATTTTACAATAAGTTGGAGCGTAGACCTTTCGCTAGAATCACATTTTCATTTCCTTTCGTTTATTTATCTTTTTGATAGCGGAAAGAGACGAAGAAGGTCGAGGAAAATGGTGTTTTTCCTCCGACTGCTAGAGGGCCCTCCGCTACTCCCGTTAAAAGATTAAATGGTTCGACTGCATGCCATTCTCCGGACATTGCTGTTTCTCTCGGCAGATGGGTGGACGAGGAGGCGGAGGAGGAGGTATAGCCAGTGGAGAAGGAGGGCATCACGATGTCCACCGCCGCTGCTACCTGACCAAGAGGACGGCTGAAAGGAGGATGGAGGAGGTGAGGAGCTTCGTTGACGACGAACCTCCGTCGTCGAGAGGACCAAGAAGACCCAGGCTACCTTCCCAGTCGACTGCCTCCACAAGGATTAGCCCCGCCGCTGAAGAGTCCTGCTCCACGTGAAAATTAAACCCGTCGGCAAGAGACCCCCCATACGCGGGCCGACCTCAAGAACGCTTCCCCATCGAAGCCATCCCTTGTCCGCCGAGGATTTTTCCAAACTACATTCTTTAAACACAAACTTTCGGCTTCGTTCATTCCTTTTCCAAGCAAAGACAGTGAAGTTACTTTCGGACGGCTGTGTCACGTCGGAAGGAGCGGAGTGGTGGTCCTACCAGCCGCCAGAAAGAGCGGAGTGGTGGTCCTACCAGCCACCAGAAAGAGCAAGCGGAAGGCTTGTTGAGAACGTGTCAGTGGAGTTAGGCGACGCTACTCCTTTACATTTTCCGTTTCCGCTCCTTTTGATGTCTCGTAAGACCTTAGAATATCCCACTACGGTTCTGAGGCTGAGTAATACCCGGTCTCACGAATCTCGCATGCTCCATAAATAAACGCTGGTAAGCCTCGTAATCTTGCGATGAAGCTGGAAATTTGCAGAATACCAAAACATATATGCTACGTTTCTGAGAAATTAATGCCGGTCAAAGGGGATAATGTGGGATGGCGCTAGCGTGTGGATCAAAATAATCTTCCTTCCCTTTCTGTGTGGAATTTTATCATCCTCGATGTCGTAAAGATCTAAAATATTTCAGTAAATATGAGAGAAAGAAGGAGGAAAGTTGTGTGCATTTCTCAGGATGAACAAATATCGCTCTAGTAACGAAACTAATCAAAAACGAACAAAAAAATAACAGGGAAATAGGGATGGCAAACTCACTACGAAATTTTATGAATTTAGAACTGAAATTAAATCCGGGAAATAAAGTAATTTCCTCTATTTGAGAATTTATGTAACTGCTGCATCCTCACTCAGGAAAAATTTAGATAGATGTTTTCCTCTTCACATTTCCACATTCTCTCATTTGACGTAAAGTTCATTTAACTTCTTCGCAATCTTCTACTATCAAACGACATTTACCTTTCTCTCTTATTTTTTACAAAGCTATTTTTCTTGGCGTAACTCTTTGGAATTAGTCATTAATTTAGAACGATTTTGAGTGTCTCACAGGGGACTGTACTTAACAAACGCAATTTTCATATTTATACGAATTTTAATATTTATTTGTATAGGGCCGTTTAAAAGTTAGCTTTCCGCTACCGTTTCAAGCTTGTGCTATTCAACAGGTTTGCCATCCATGAGGTGGAGCAATGGAGGAAAATCTTTGCACTCTCCCCTTGAGAAGGGAAATGGAGATCTGATTTACATCCACGAGGTCTTCTTTTCCTCGTTTATCTCTATTGCGAAAAGTTGTCAAGAGTGACGCACTTTGTCACCTTCTGGGGACAAGCGCCAGACTGCCTTGAAAGACGTGAAAAACAACCTAAGATGGAAGCCTCAAAAGGAGATGATTAGCCTTTGTTAACATGTTCCCGAGAGGATTAAAGACACAACGTGAAGAAGCTCCTGAGCCAGTCCATTCCAACTATTCCATAGTGGCATTTTTCATTGCAGACAAAAGAGAAATATAAATATCCTTTAGTAAATTCTACTCGATTTCCTTCCCAGAAAAAATAACTTTCTATAAATCAGGGGTCGGCGGTCCGAATTTCCTTGAGATACTCACTAACCACCTTCGTATCTTATTGCGATTGATCTTATCATTAAACATAGCTACGTTTTCAATCAATTATTTATTATTTATAAACCAAAATACCGAGAAAAAGTCTTTAAAATCAAATTAAACTAAAAAAATCAAGCTGCATTAATCATTACATCAACATTGCAGCTTAATATTTCAAAGATTATCGGAATATCCCATATTTTTTTAAGTTTTCGATAGCATAACATGATTTATCTAAAAATTTCTCCATAATCTTCATGACTTGTACGTAAATTATTAAAAGGCGTGTTTTCACCTCTCAAATACCTTTATGATCGATTCGAATTATTGATTTTGCTTAAACTAAATTGCGGACGAAAAAATTGCTAGCAATTCGGAATTACTCTCTGTATTACTCATTTCCTATTTAATTTCTCTCAATTAACTTTCAAGAATTTGGACTCTTAGAATTTTGCTCGTAAAAAAATTTCTTGATCGATTTTTGCCGACCCCTGAAATGTAATGTTTGTCAATTTACCTTTGATTACCTTTCTCTCCCTCATCATGTCAACATGAATCTTTCTCACCCTATAAACCAATTTTATCGTTCATCGGAAAAATGAAGAGCGTTCAAAAAACTCACACCCTTCGTTGTTCTGTGCTCCTATGGTGGAATTGGCTCAAGTGAGAATCCGGAAAGCAATATTTGACGGTGGTGCGGGAAGGCCAATTCATCACATCGGCGCTGTAATGAAAGTTTCTCTCGGTATTGGATATTTAGCAAGGTCTGTATTTGAATTTTTCGATCTCCATATTGATGCATTCCTGCGCGTGACTTAATATTTGTGTTTTTGTTTGTTTCATCGACGCTCATCTGTCATCATTATGGTACTTTTCATAGAACAGTGACAAAAATTCAAAATTATGTTGATGAAGATGTATCTAATAAATTGTTCCAATAAATTTTCTGATTTAATAATAAAATATACTCATTGCTCTGCCAGACTTTCGTAGTTATTCGGGAATCATCGCCATAAGAACGAACTTAAATATATATAGACATCATAGATAAGGTAAGATCACTGAAATGGATGTGGGCAGGACATGTTGCAAGGAGAAACGACAACCGATGGACATCAGCAGTTCTGAACTGGATACCAAGAGACGTGAAGAGACCAAGAAGAAGACCAAGGGACCGATGGAACAGAGACATCATTCAGTATTTAGGGGTAACATGGCAACTAAAAGCTCAGAATAGAGAGAATTGGAAAGCGCTTGGAGAGGCCTACATCCGACGTCGGATTGAAAATGGCTGATGACGATGATGATGATGATGATATATATAGCAGTCATTTGCGAGTATAATTGTAAAGTAATCGTAGAAAATTGTGGCCACCAGTTTAAACTCTTCTCTATACCCAAGGTAAAATAATTGTTTAGCAAAGTCGACTAACGAGGGAAATCGCCCTCCGGTTTTTCCGTTGCCTATGATGCCGCACTTGTTATGGTTCCTTTCCGTATGATAAATCACTACTTTGAATATTTGTTATTTCGAGTGCGGTGTCTACAGATCGGTCAGATTCGGCCCGTCCTTTTCGAGTATGACTTCTGGGGATTATATGTCAAGGAAATAACATAATAAATGATAAATGTGTACCGTAACAAATGTCGTCAGCATACTTAGTGCTGTCGGTCGTTGGAAATCAATTGGTGACGTTTTCGTGTTAGAATAAAAGGGCTCTTCGGGTTCGGATTCCACAAATTCTACCTTCTACAAACAAAACAGGATCCAGAAAATGTACCAAACATTCAAATGGAGTAAGGCTCAATCTTCGCAGATTGTAATCCTGAGTAATGACTTTAACGGGCCTTTCAAGGGATGCGGCGCTGAGGTTTTTATTTCTTGACTTGATACTCATCATACGCTCTAGAATTCTTTCTTGACCACGCCTGTTTTATTTTTAATATATCTTTATAGCAGTCATTTGCGTTATTAATGTCAAGTTTCAGATGAGTTTTCTATTAAATTCGGTGGAAGGAAATACTTAGGAAATAATAATTAGGAAATAATTCAAATTAATTAATTAGGAAATATCTACTATCTTTTTTCCGAATTGTTTTTGCCATTTTGTTATAAGAAATTAGGATTTAAGATTTTTACTGAAGCAAAAATTGGTAAAGGTTATAAAAAGTATTAGAATAAAAAGAAATAATTTCTTATAATTTTTATAACCTGTACCAACTTATCCTTCAGTAAAAATCTTAGTTCCTTAAACAAAATGGCGAAGACAATTAGGAAAACAGATGATAGACATTTCCTGGTTTCTAACGCTGAATTTCATGGAAAATCGAATGAAGATTTCTGAATGATAGATATCGATGATTGTAGAATTTAATCTATTTATCCATACTTCGCTGAATGTCACATGACGGAAACAAAGTTAAAATCTTTACAGTTTCCCCAAAACTCATTTGATATGTACCGGCATTGCTAAACACATCCAGGTGAGAGATTGGTATTCGCGACTCAAATGAAGATTCTGTAAGTAAAGTAAGAGGGGTTGGGGAGGGTGAAATCATGAAAGAGAATTTGTAAGGGAAGAGAACGCTACATTTCATTCCAGGATTTCAAGGCACCCACCTTCCTTTTTGCTGAAGACGAGGAAGACTCGCCGAAAAGGATCTATCATGTTCACTCATCAAAAGGTACGAAGCAAACAGACGGAGAATTTTCCTTCCGGAACACAGTAAGTAAGCACATTTTAAGTCGCCCGCCTCGTTCTTTGAATAGGGAAGGCTACTGTAATTTGAATGGAACAGCATTTTCGAAATAGGAGCTCTTTAATGGATTAAACATTAATGTTCGCACTTATATTATTATAAAAATTGATTTAACCCGCCAAACTACGAGTCATGTATGTTATGCTGTAACACACGACATGGGTAAAAACCGATCAACACTATGACGCAAAATATTACAACGTACAAATGAAACATGAAATGAAATGGAGATTTTAAGCAAAATTGCAGGATTAAAGCGAGGATTAAAAAAATACAAAACTCAATGATGATTCTCCCTGACAGTACGTGTTATCGCCGGTTAAAATTTATAGCAAACTTTGGAGATGTGAAAATAAAAATTCTTCGCTATAAAAATTATCCACAAGTTATCTTTCCTGTCAGATATTTTTAGTACGTATGTAAGTACATACGTACGTTTCATTTGTACGTTATAATATTTTGCGTCATAGTGTTTTACTGATCGGTTTTTACCCATGTCGTGTGTTACAGCATAACATACATGGCTCGTAGTTTGGCGGGTTAAATCAATTTTTAAGTACATACGTACTTAAAATATCCGACACGGTATGTTTATATAACTAATTATGGTCTGTAATTCATTCTATCACTGCAATTCATTTTGTCACAGTTTTTATCGATTTTGAAAGGAAACGATACGAATATAACTTTATTAAATAGAGGCATACTTGTCCGCTTCCGAAATGAATGATGATTAAGATGATTGCCTTGGGATCCCGGCTTTAACCGTCCCATTACTAATGCAGCATTCCCTGATAACTGCAAAGGGTGGTAATGTTCGGCACATTCCGGCCAGATGGCCGTAAGTTCATCCTGTTTTTAATGTCTTCCCGGGGACACTCACGCTATTTCCAATTTGTTAGGACAGGGATGGGTAAACTTTTCTCGGAAGGCCGCATATACGCCTCATACGGTTCCCCTTCTCTAAGTAGAGATATAATCATCAGAGACTACCTCGAAAATCAGCAAATAACGACTCAGGACCACATGCAATGAACTCACGCTCAGAACCGAAATTTTAAGTCCATAAAAAGAGTGAGAGGCCAAGGAAAATCTTACGTGAAAGGTGGATAGGATGGTGGAAAGCGACGAGGGTAGTTTGAAGAATGGAATATTGAATGTGTACGGATATACCTAAAGTTGATAGTTCATCCAAGGATAGAAACGAATTGAATATTGTGATAAGGGTGAAATATGGGGCCATTAGTGTGCAGACCCCATAGGGAAACTGCGTAATTGATATGACGGCAACAGGCATGTTGTGTGTGTATATAAGCAACACATGTATGACTATATAATTAGAGGGTCTACATAAGGATAGCGCTAACAGGAGTTGAAAGATCTTTTTGCACTTTTGCTTTGCAATATACCTATATTAACAAGGGTAAATGAATCGGAAGTGGAATAGCGAAAATATTTTGGAGATATACCGATTCGTCTCGAATTTTTTATGGGAAAATGCAATAACTAATTGCGCCGAAGACTTAAAAGAAGGTAACAGAGCAAGGAAATTTCCCGGCATAAGAATTCAGTGCGCTGATCGCTAGCTACGGATAGCAAAATATTTTCCTCTCTTCTTGGCTTCTACGGTGTTCTCTTTCTCGTGGAATATCAATTGATCAAATCTTATAATTAAATTCGAATCCGCCTCGGTTAACTCTCACAGGGGGACGGCGGTTTTTGTTTTCATAAACTCACGTTAAAAGAACAGTAAGTAATCTTAGTGCCTTCATTACCTCCATTCAGTTGATGAAATGCCAGTTTCTCGTGAAAAATCCATCATATGTAAAGTAATCGTAGAAAAGCGTCGCAACCTGTTTTTAGTTTGAAGTCCTCTCTATACCTAGAGTAAAACTATTGTTTAGCAAAGTCGACTAACGAGGGAAATCGCCCTCCGGTTCTGTCAGTGCCTATGATCCCGCACTTTTTATGGTTCCTTTCCGTATGATAAATCACTACTTTGAATATTTGTTATTTCGAGTGCGGTGTCTACAGATCGGTCCGTCCTTTCCGAGTATGACCTCTGGGGATTATATGTCAAGGAAATAACGTAATAAATAATAAATGTGTACCGTGACAAATGTCGTCAATATACTTAGTGCTGTCGGTCGTTGGAAATCAATTGGTGACGTTTTCGTATTGGAATAAAAGGGCTCTTCGGGTTCGGATTCCCCAAATTCTACCTTCTACAAACAAAACAGAAACCAGAAAGTGTTCCAAACATTCAAATGGAGTAAGGCTCAATCTTCGCAGATTGTAATTCTGAGTGATGACTTTAATGGGCCTTTCAAGGGATGCGGCGCTGAGGTTTAATTTCTTGCCTTGCTACTCATGATACACACTAGAATTATTTTTTATCTCACGTGTGAAGAAATGCGTGTGATTATATAGTTTCTCGCATATTTTAGTTGACTTTCGATTTCTTTTTCAGGATTAAAGGTTGGTTTTAGTTGGGCTGAAGTTGTCGTAGAACTGGAGAGGCAACTAACTTGACCTTCATCACCATATGCTATATGGACGACTGCGAGCACTGCAGGGGCAGTTTAAGGAATACGTCTCGTATAACCCTCAAAAGGACTTGGTATTTTTCATAGAGTAAGGTATTTTCGCCTACAATCTAGCCCTCTCGCGGATCTTTCATGTAACTGCTTTCAGTTAACGCCAAGCAGTTGGCTTGATAGGATCCCCTGTTCTTGGACGGTTAATTAGGTTTGTCCACCAACTTGTTGTAACTATTCAAAGTTAAATATATCTTATTGAACCGATAAATCAGTGATTGGGAAGAATATTGCTATCCCAACATATACCTTGGTACGTAAAATTATCGTAATTATTTTTTAAATTATGTTATTCCTTTTTCTCAGCATGTTGCTGCGCTGATGAGCGGCATTGCACCAACTCCAAGACAAGCTATGTGCAGTTGTGTTACCAGACTGCTGGTAAGTTCGAATACTTTTAGTATCATGCGTTCAGAATAATTAACATTGTAAAGTACATGTGGTTTAGTTCCATCTAAGCTAGGCTCTTGGGCGGCCGATCTATACCTTCTCTAAATCACACAACGAATATTTTGTAAGCTCTATTCCTTGGTAAATTTGGAAGCCTTCAGCTACAGTTTACCTCTGCCATACGCCACTGGCGGCTTGCGGGGTATGAATCTAAATCCATAATTTTCACGTATTCTAAATGATATCCCTCATTATGAATGAGATGCATTATTTTGCCATATAACAAATGAGAATCATGAATTTGTAACTTATGCTCCTCGTAAGCGATAAGATCATAGCTTCTTGAACTAAGCGCTCATTTCAATTTTCTTTCCTAAACTAAAGATGAAAAATAAAATGGGAAATCATGAGATACGGCTGCATAAGATTGTCATTTTCTGTACTAGAACTGAAATCAATGTTCTGTAGTTCTCAGGAAGGTGCAGAGCATTCTTAGAGTAGAAACTCGGAATAGAAATGCAATTCTAAAGCAAGGTTACTAATAAGCTCGTTTCCTAATAAGCTATCCGCGCTGTGCGACAGCCCAACCGATTTTTCGATCGCCCGATTGGCACTTGAATGAATGGATGTACTCGAATGATTATCTCCATTTTTCATTGACTCGATTGTGATAATGCTTATCGTTAATGCTACAATTGGATTGAATAGCCAATCTCACCGTTTCATTTCTGGAAATAAAATATATGAACGGGTGGTTATCTACCAAATCTGGCTCCGGTGCAAATGCCTAATTGATAACCCCCTTCTTGGTAGAAGTATCTTTCAAAGTGCTTCGACGGCTGTGATCATTTTGCATGTGCAAACCCACTCTGATAATAGAACCGGGACTGCTTTTACCAAAGGCGAACGAGCTATCCACTTGCTATTAGCCACCCTTCTCTGCTTCCTCTGACTTGGTGTTGTGTTATTTTTACTGAGTAAAGAAAATATTGTAAGTAAGGAATGTTATAAAGATATATTGTTTGCTATCTGTGAAATGATAAGTGAATTAAGGGCCTCACAAACTCTGAGTCCGGATGTAATGCACCCACTTCTTTTCTGAATATGAAATGCAGCCAAACTACAAGATGAAGAATAGAGCCAAGTTCCTATTGTCATTTAATCGCAAAAATATTTTCTTAATAATATCTTGACTTGACTTGCCCAACTCAAAGCTTTAATTTATAAACATTAAATTATAAATTAAATTATCTCTTGGTGTCTTTCACTTGAAAGTGTGCATTTATGAATCATAGATTTATAATTAACTTTTTACTGGTACAAACTTTACTCCTTTCAAGAAAATACTTTCTATTTTGAATAATAACATGAAAATATTCCCTTTTCCTGAATGCATGTTCTTTTTTTTTGGCCAAAAGAAGTGGAAGTTAATTCTTTAGTACTGCTGTTTTTAAATTCTTTCTCCGAATTGTTTCAAGTGAAAGCAACAGATTGTGCATAGCAACAAGGACGCCAAAACATAATCACATCTAAAGGACTGCCTAACAGTAAAAGAATTGAAATCGAATCTTTGCAATTATCTTATGTATAGCAGTGATTCATAGCTAAAAACCTTGGTTCCACTTATGCTCACACCATGTAAAAAATGGAAGTTTTGTATGGAATTTCTGGTGTTTGACCTCTACAAGTGATTGACCTGTAAACAGTCTAGATGATTTACTTCATTTCCCCAGGGTTTATAACTATATTATACATATTATACATTGTATATATTATGCATAACAAGAAACGGTAAAATGGTGATTTGGTTGTCTCAAAAATTGGTCCTCTCATTCTGTCACTGACAAAATCATGTTGAGCCTTTTCAACCAATCATTTAAGAACAAAATAATGACATACTTTAGCTTTAATAGGTGTAATTAATACATGTAAAAAGGCTGACCGGAACATTTTTTTGTTTAAGGTTGAAGGCTAATAGGCAAGATAATAATTAATCTTCAATTTCAGCGATGATTCTTATTTTGTGATTCACTAGCTCTTTACAAATTAGTAACATGCAATAGGTTCTGTTAAGATTCAACTTAGAATCACCTCTAACAATACGTATGTTTTACTAATGTTTCTGAATACCCTGTAACAGGCGCAGAATGGACAGTTGGGACATCAGGAGACTTCAGAAGACGTCTATGGACTAACAACACTGTAAGGATGCCACAATACCTCAATTATATTAGCTTCACATAAGGGATACAATCAAACATTAGAATCAATGAAGGGGAATATATTTTACAAAATTTTGTTTAAGAATTTATGTATATGAGATCAAAATGCCCATGATTTGATTCCACAAATTTCTTTCTGATTAGTTTTATTTGTGATTTGTGTTTCTTTTTATTTCAAGATACGTGGGGGGAGTTGTATTATGCTGGAAATTAAAATTCATTGAGAAGTATAAGCAAACTTAAGCTTAGATCATTTATCTTAAAGCTACTTCCTTTTATTGAATATTTACTCACAAGTCTGAGGAATGTTCAAAGATTTTCCTGAAGTAAATCATGACTTCGAATCACTAATTCTCCTCAATAAGTAATTTATAGCATGTCTTTTTTTCCATTCTGAAGATATGAAACTGTTGCTTTTCCATGCTCTTCTTTTTGCATAAACCTGCATTTTTGCTGTAAATTATGCAGCTGAACCTTAAAAACAATTAAGATGAATTTATTTTCAGCTTCTCTTTTACTTGTAGTTCATACATACTTCGAGGAAAATCCCTCATTTTGAAACCAAAATAATAATCAAATTCTAAGCTGTTTTAAAATAAGATATCTTTGTCAGTAAAATATAAATTCTCAATTAATTGTGGGGGCATATTTACTGGTGTCCAGTTAATCTGTATCTTGAAAATTAACAGAAAGATTTTGGAAATGAAACTGATGATGATTTCAAGATAATTTCAATTGCGTATTATATGAGCCAGTAAAAGTGAATGCTGAATGGATTTTGGCTAGTTATACGTAATGCTGTCTGCTTCTTCCTTTCTGATTGCTATATAATTTTAGTAATAATATGGTGTAGTTTTACATTCAATATAAGTGGTAGCAACTGCTTGATTGTCACTAAATATTTAATGAGTGGTTCAGCAAAATGGATTCAGAAATGACTACTGGATGACCTGCTTTGCTTTCTCATTTAAAGTTCTTTATGTATTACTTGGTTCCTGGTCTATGCCTTATATGGATTTGCCATTGCATTTTGTCTTATTTCACATTCACAGTTGTCATGGTCACTGCTCTTGTAAGACCTGGTAACAATTGGGTCAACAAAATGATTTTGTAAATATGGGGGTATTTCAAAATTGCCTGTTAAAAATGAGCCAATCTCCAAGATGTCTTCCTTTATATGGAATGTAACTGATTTATTGTTATAACTTATCTTTGTATCCTGTCAATCTTTTATGTAATAACCTATGTATGGAATGGTAAATAAACTTTTTGACTTGTAATATTTCTATTTTATTTTCAAAATTAGTTAATATGCAAAGAATAATTTGAAGTCCAGACCTTTGAAAAATAATTCTAAGTTCATCTTGTAAACACCAGGAAAAAAATCTGTCAAAATGTAAACAAAAATTTTCTAAGTCCAGACTGTAAACAAACCTCTAAAACAGCGATCAGACTAGTGATTTCTCAAAATATTTAAGTCCAAAATGTAAACAATGAATTTTTTCTAAGTCCAGAATGTAAACATTAAAAATTTTGTCCCAAATGTAAACAAACTTTTTCCAAATGTAAACAAACCTCAAATTTCATGTTCAGACTTCAAAAATTTCAAAAAAATTGACGTCAGGATCTCCAAGAGAATCTTGGAGATAGGTTCTGGCCTGCTCACCACTACTTTTCCATGGAGCAGTTCAACCTACAGAAATCCCTAATAGCAATTTCTGTAGGCTCAACTGCTCCTTTAAATCAATACTTCATTTTTTCATTCTTTCATTCTTTTTATTTTCAAATCATACATTTTTCATTTCATTGTGCAAAAATCTACAAAAAATATCTTCATAGAATTCAACATATTACAAATTCTAGTTTTCAATTACAAATCTTCAATTCCTCCATTCCATGGCCATTACAATCAAATCCTCCAGTCCTTTATTCTCCTTCATCTGCAAAAAAATTTTTCATTTTTATAAACATTGACAAAAATTCTCTCAAATCTCACACAAAATGGAAAAAAATATTCATTAGCAGATCTTAACTATGACGTTAATTCCTGCATTGGAATATGGTTGAACAATACTTTTTAAACAAATATTAGCCTAAAATTGAAAACTTAATACTGAAATACCAAAAGATAAATGATTACACACTATTTAGACAAATTTTGTAGAGATTACATTTAAATCAAAATCTTCTCATTTCTGAAGCTACTTCACTTCCAGAACAGTAATGAGATAAGTAAGACCTTTTAGACAAATGGTTTAGTATTTTATTTACACATTAAATTCCACTATCAAGAATTACTTGTTCTGAATTCATGAGAGTAGCAAATTTCTAGAAGATATTCTATTTATATAAATCCTACTTCTTAACTAAATCAGCGACTCCAATGCATAATCAATTCCTAAAGGGGAGAGGGAAAAAAACCAGGCATCTAACAATCCACAATGGTTTTCTAAAGGCATTGAGACATAAGCTGGGAACTCCTCCCACGAGGCATAAATTACAATCAAAAAAATTCTAGTAAAAAAGTTAGAAATATTAATAAAATTTTTTTAAGCTGTGGATCAGAAGCTTGGGCTCCTAGGAAGAAAGACTATAGACAGATAGAAACATCAGAAATGAAATTTCTTAGATCTGTTAAAGGCTGTACACGTCTGGACCACATAAAGAATGATGAAATTCTAGAAGAATTAAGAGTACAGCCAGTGACAGAGGTAGCAACAAACTATAAAGAAAGATGGAGAGAGCATGTTAATCGTATGCCTCTAGAAAGGATTCCTAGGAAGATTTTCGAATATAAGCCATCAGGGAAAAGAAGCATAGGACGATCAAGACTACGTTGGTGAAGTCTGAACAGGCAGAATGCCTAATCCTTTTAAGGAAGATTATGATATTAATAAAAATGTGAACATGGAAATTGACATAACAATGAATCAACGCTTGTATTGATGGCAATGAATGATCATAATATAATCCATTTAAAATAATGCAGTTAGTGTATAAGAAAATTCGCTGGGACTCACCTTTGTAACTACAAATTTTTACATTTGCTCCACTGCTAAAATTATCAGTGATCCTTGAGAACAGGAACTTACACTATTAGTTTCAACTGAATGTTGAAAATAATAAGAACAAATAGGTTAACAATATTTCAGATCTTAAATAAAAGATATTGTACGGAAAAAAATTTTAGTCAAATTTTCTACATTCCAAATCAGGACGATTCTAGCATTTGCACTATTTTAACTAAATGGTTTTATTTAACCTCTTAAAGAGAAATGTAGTCATGGATGCAGAACTCATTTACTTTAGATAATATAGCACTTAACGCCTCACCAATCACAGGATGTTCATTCCAGAACAGCACCAAAAAAATTTTATAAATTTACATGATTTGGTTGAAATATAAGACACAAACAACTCGAAAAGAGTTTTCAAATTTTCGTACCTGCTACTTATAAGATATTAGTTTAACGTTATTTTCATTTACCTTAAGATGCAGAGAAGTACAATTCCGGTTTTTCTGAAAATTACACCTTTTTTCTCCCGTTTTTCATGGACTACAGCAGAATAAGAATGCTTCCCTTAAAATTAAATTGCATTTTTTTTAGCTAAGACTTTTCATATTTTGAAAGGAAATTTTAAGCAATATTCGTGAACCGTGTTTACATAATGTTCTCCTGTATAGTTAAAATTTAAGTTTCGGAAAAACTGTTACACAAAATCTCGTTTTAACGATACTGCCATGTTCAATTCTTACGGATTGAAAAATCTGCGATACCCGTCGACCAAAGCGAAGGATCTACGGTGAATAAATAGGATCGTTCCTCTTGAATTTTCTAAGAGATTGGCCATTGTACGTATTACACTAGAACAATTTACAGTGAACAATCGATTGGCGACTATTCAATTCTACACTTATGGGAGCACTAAAAGAATCCCGCATATCAAAAAATTAAGAGTAGCCTAATGCTCCTATATCACAAATAAAACATATCGCCTCTCCTCTTCAAACTTTTCTGAGTTTGTCACTCAACTTATTACTGAAATATCAAAAATTAGAATTCGGCAAACTATTCTTTCATCACCGAAAATTCACGACTTATTGATCTAGAATTACTGAACATACAGTTTTATTCTTCCTCACGGACTTGTTCGGTACTGCTATCTCTTCTTAGATATACTGCAGCATCTATTTAACTTTGCTCAGAATATCAATCAGATGACCAGTATGCATCCTGGGTTGGTTCAACTGGTGTCCCGTGCATATAGATTCTTAAGCACCATCTATAATGTAGATTATATATTTTGGAACTGAAAAACCAATCAAAAGAAAATAAGCGTAGAAAATCATTTTAGTCATGATAATCAACCTACATATTTAACCACTTAATGAAAATATTTAAAACTGCATAGCATTTATGCCTGTCCATTTCTTGTCAGGTAATAACTTTGTCAATTAATATTAGAAAATTTTCCTTAAAAATGTAAGTACGGAAGAAAGTGATTGCGCAAATGTGATAGCAAAAATTAGTTGACAAATTTTATGTTCAAAGAAAGTGCATTTATGTGGCGTATGAACAAATTTTCATTTTACAAGCAAAAATGATTATGAAGAGAGGACTCAAGTTTTTTTACTGTAGAAAAAAATACATTAATAACGACCCCCGACAGTTTCCTCCGTAGAATAGATTGTCAGGACTAAACCTTCTACTTAGCCGCTGCAAAAAAATTCAACGCCTCATCAAAACACCGACGATGCGAATGTCATCAATGCACTACACTGGTCCCTAGAAAACAAACACGATCATCTTCGTTGCAATCCTGCTCTGCATTCATCTTCAGGGCTTTGAGACAGTGGAAAACTTCGCAGCTTGCTCAGATCGCGTCAGCGGGAACAATCTCGGCCAATGGATCTTGTGGAGCCTTCCTTCAAATCCAACCGAAGAATCACCCGGGGGACAGATTTATCGGTTGGGTGAAGAGAATGTTTCGCAGACTGCGGCGGAAAGCAAAAATCTAGTATTTGAGTAGAAAAAAATAATAAAGTAAAGACAAAGCTTGCGATAGTAGAAAGATTATTGTATACATTTATAGGATACCTGGTAACATACGAAAAATTATAAAAGTTAGAATCCTGAGGGTTCCGATTAGGACCGGCAAATAGGTGGGTTTCGTAGATGCCTTGTTTGAGGTGGCCAATTTCTAAAATTAATTTTCTTATTTTGTGGAGGGTCCACCGTACACAGACCAGAAATTGTTATTTGTTATAAATATCTCACCGAATTATTACTCTTCACATGGGCAGAAGAAGCCGGAAGGGCTCCGTAGATATTTGCACCCGTACTCTCTTTCGGCTGGTCCCAGCTCCGGAAACACTCCATAGAAACCAGGGAATGATTAAGAACTGTTTGTTGACGCAATTAGGAAATATCAGAATAAACCACCTAAGAAATAATTAAGTCCATATCTAATGCTGCGACAAGTCTTTTGTTAGTTATTTGAAACTGTTTACTGAAAATACAAAAATACAGGGACCAAATATAAGACTTGGCAACGTGGCCTTTGTGTATTTCGCCTTTCGATAACTTTGCTAATACCAAGTTAAAATGATTTCTATGCGAACGGTTACTCTTACAATATCAAAGATTTAAAACTATACACGCTCTTCATAAATATAAACTACGCAATTCTTAAAATCTAAAGAACATCTAATCTCAAGAGAGCTATCCAAATTGTCAAGCTATTCATGAGAGCTGTAATGAAAAAAAATAGTAAACTAAGGAAATTCATCGAAAAATCTTTCTACTTAATCTATAAACTTAATCACCAACTACCATACGTTTAAATACTATGACGAACCAATCGACCAAATTAATAGCAGAAAATAAACACCACGATTAAATGAATTCATTTCATTTAATCCTTTCATGATATCAGCCATGTAGGAAGACTTATGCACATCGCATTTATTAATTTCAATAGAAAAGAAACAAGTACATGCGCTCATTGAAAAAATATAGAGAGAGATGATATTATAAAATAAAACCTTTTAGTTTGTGGAAAAAGAATATGAACATCATCATAATGTTAAAGAATTTAAGCGAAACGCCTGGTAGAGACAGCTGCAACAATCTGTGGTGTATCTCAGCAGGGAGTCATCTAAAAATGGGTACCTTTGCAATAGTCTTAATACAGCATAAAACTACCCAATCAAAAGCTATTTAAAAAACTATTAAAAGCCTTGCAACCACAGACTGGTCTAAGATTTCGTCGAACTATATAATTAACTTTGAGCATTACATTAAATTATTGCTGATATGCAAGAATGGAGAACCATAAATTCAGAGGAAACGAAATTTCCGTAGTATGAACTTGCCAATTGTGCCAACTGCTCCGGAGTGAACTGTCCAACTGCCTGTCGAATCTTCTATACATTTATTGCTCTATCCACTATACACCAGTGTTCCACTGAGTTAACGCCGCAACGGAAATAACTGCCAGCGTTATTATATTTTTATATGTTTCCATCGTTAAAATTGAGATCTTTGAATTCTTTCTATGTAGATCGGAACCTGCGAGAAACAAAAAGCTTTCAATATGAATTTTGTAATGTTTATAAAGAAAGCTTCATATTAGTAAGAAGAGCAAAATAATTGCTACTAAATCTCAGCCGGTGAATATACCGCGCCGAGCAATCAAAAGAGAAAAGGAAAGAAATGTAACATGACAATAATATATTAAAGCACTGTAACATCACAAATCAATCGCCCCTCAAATCAAACAACGTCAAATCAATTACATCACTCCCGTCACCATCTTCTCGGTTATAAACAGAACTTGCCAATCATTCACCTGCAGAAGCTCCAGAAACTTGACACATACAATATAAAATAAATTATAGAACAATCCCTGGAATTGCTGGAGATTCCAGAGAAAGTAATAGACTCGCAATGTAACACATTTTACAATCAAGAGACTCAATTGTTCTAGAAATTGAAAATAAGCCTTACCTCGTCCATTGCCTGAAAATTCCTCCTGCGCCATTTGTGCTCAACTGTTCCGATCACCCTCCCTGCAGCGTGGCAGCATGGCAGAGAATAGACGGACAGCACGTTTTTTCCTCTGCTTTATAGGCAGAAAAACGAGCAGATCGCGGGGTGAAAGTTTCCCCTCCGCTGAGGTACATACTCCCTCCATCGGTCGACCCAAATGGACTCCATCCCCTTTTCTCCGCCTAGTCAAATGAAGATGGAACGAATCCATGGCCCACGTTTATGACTGGGAATATTCAAGCGGCTCAAGAAATGACACGGCGGAATTCCTCCCCTGTTGGTAACCCTTTTGTCTTCAGCTTCAGTAGTAGACGAGAAAAGATAAAGGAAAATGAAATATGATTGTAACTGGACTTAAAATGTTTCTTACATCTGAATGCAATAATTGCAACATTAAACGCATCACAAGGGGCGTCAGTACTTGGATATTGGGGTTGTACTAACTCCGATCTGACAATCGGTAAAAATAGGTTTAAATAAAATTTAAAAAAAGGGTGAGTTCGTGGAACTCAACACACATTTTAAAAGAAAGAAGGCTCCCGGATAGCCAAGTGGGCAACGCGTTTGACTCCGGTAAAAGCGGTCCCGGGTTCGACTTCCGATGGGGGCCTATGTGCGAAATTACCTTAGCTGTCGAAGCATTTTTAACAATACCACTACAAAAAGAATGCTTCGACATTTCCACAGCAGATTTTTATTTACTAATTTCGTCAATGAGTTGACCTAAAGACGTAAAATCGTTGACGAAACTAATCGATGAAGCAAAACCAGTGGAGCAGTTCTCCATTTCAGTTTCTTCTCCTCCGGGATTATCCTATCATCGAAGAATATTAAATTATAAGTTTGCTTGCTCACCTTATTGAAACTGACAAAGAGCAAAACAACCTTTGGAATGAAAATATTTAATATCATCGCTAAGACCTCTCATTAAACATTTCCAAACTAGCACATTCTCTATGCTCACCACATACATAATGTAAAACTTCTAATGAAAGGAATTTTTGGAAACTAAGCAGTGCATTGAGAGTTTTCTCTCAGTATATATGTAGTTGGGGAAGAAAAGACACTGAAGAATTCGTTACGTCGAAATATTTCCCATTGAAAACATTCAACACGAAAACTTCCTCACAGTAAATGGATTTCAGGTATCAAAACACTCCAATGAATTACAAGTTACAAAATATTCCGTCAACCGTATGTTGGAAGATGGAGGTTCCGGATTACTCCCGGTTCTAGAAATTACCTAGTAATCTGTTTTTTCCCGTTTTGTCTACAAACGCGATTTCCATCCCTCGAAGTACTGTTTACGAAGTTTTATAACTTATAATTCATTGACATTTTTCTTTCCTTGCACCGCAAAAGGAGTTGTGAAATCACTGGTTTACGTATCTTCAGAGTAAGTTTTACAAATAAATTCGAATTAGTACCAAACCATCTCCTGGCTTCCTGTAAATTTAAATTTATGATTTGATGTGAAAAATTAATGATTGATTGAATATGACAGATATTACATACTGTTTAAATTATTTTCTCATTCTAAATAGGCCAAAATGCAATTGATTCCGTTCTTCCAGTGCCAAGAGTAAAAAGAATATACGAAGAGACTCGTGTATGTAGGAAAAGAATTGAGGTTATTTAATTGATAGTCTCAAGTGAAATCTAAAGGAATTTCATCCTCAAATGCACTAAGAAATTAAAATGTATTTTCTGGGCACTACATGTTTTAATTTCTTAGTGCATTTGAGGTTCGTCATTTTCACACCCACCCTCGATCGTCCTCCATTCTCCCACCACCTTAGCTATCCCATCTTTAGGTATCGGCTCATGATCATGCCACTGAAATTTCCCCTCTACCATTGTTCAGGCAGTGTAAAGCAGCAGGTCTTTTGATGCTATCCTTCGCAACCTTTTGTCCCTCGCGGACACTTTTCGCGTCTTATTAAACCACACGCATGTTTCAGTCTAAATAAAATTGCAAAAGTAGTAATCGCTTAATGTGGAACTATATATATTTTATTTCTTTTCAAAGTACACTTCGATTGACGAAATATCTCCACGATAAGGTGGATATCTAAAGCAAAATTTAAATGTTGAATATCACGTAACACGCCGCGGTAAAAACCTTTCGTTTTCTTTGTCCTTCCTGTTTAAACCTACTTCTCTTCAATCTGGTATTTCTCTTCTGTCTCAAATATTTCCACTTTAGTCAGAGTTGCAAGCTTTCCACTTGGAATTGTAAAATCCCGCGTTCCGTCTCTCCGCCAGGATTCTAATAGCCCTATTCTAGTTTCTCTCTCTAGCATACTCTTTCAGCCAATCCAAATAATTATGATAACATCAATCTATCTCTATCATTTTTGTATTCTACTCTATAATCCCTTTCTGACGATCCAATCTTAATGTCTTTCTTTAACTTTCGAGTTACTGACATCCACTCGTTTGACTTATTTACATTACCTTTGGCTCGATGGCAGTTGGTCGAAGGACAGCCGGTTGGCAGTTGGCCGAAGGACGACTTTTCGTCGCTGAGACATTTAGTTGAAAGACTATCCGTCGCTGAAACAACTAGTCGAGAGACTATTCGTTGGCAAGTCAACTCGTCGACGGAGGGGAATGTAACTATTTATGGTAGTTCCATCGACCGGCTGTCCTTCGACCAACTGCCCCTGAACCATTACCATTCACTTTTTAAACATTTTCTTTTCTTTTGGATTCCCTCTTTTCTTAATTTCCTTCGTTAATTCTTTGCGAAAAATTACTTTCTCGTTACCCAAAGGGGCATTTATTCTGAGGGGATGGACTTAATACCAAGTAAAATTTCTTCTCATAGTTTGTGATTACTTAGTTTTATACTTCGTTTATTGAGATTAATTTTCTCATATTTTACATTTTCACTTTAAATTGGCAACTCCGCTGTCTGTGATAACTGAATAAATAATAAATATTAGTGCGAACGGAGAGGACTATAAATAGAGAAACGCCTTGAAAGTTCCCCGATCGATATTTTTTACTGAGCAACAGTTTACGCTTTACGGTGACTTTGAAATACTTATTTCTAGATCAGTCGTTCTCTAATCTTTTTAATCCAATGATCCCTTATCTTTTGTCAACCTAGTAGTAACTAAGAACGAAAAGTTCAATCGGAGTGAATCCTTCTCTCAGTTTACACAGTCTTCATAGGGGAAGCTTGATGATTCCAAACTGTTGCATGAAATTTTGCCTCCTAGTATTTTAAATAGAAGTCATTTGGAAAAGCAGCAAGAAAATATAATCATTAATGTATTAAATTTGTCATCAACCTTACCTGTCTTTGCTTATCAAACAATTCCGAGAATATCCTTGGATAAATCCGAATCCCCAGACCGTCCTGCCGCTCTCCGCTCCAATCAGTTCCAATGAATCCTGCCTGCGGCCTCGAGGCCAATTGTGCCCGTTTTGGTCGTTCTCGCAGTCTTTTAGTCACCTTCTGAAACCCCGAATTTGATTAATTTTGTTTCCCATTGTTGCAAATGCCGCTCAGTGAAAAACGAAATGGAAATGTTCTCTTTCAGTTCGCTCAGAGAATTGACTAATTTTCTCATTCACAATTGCGAACCTAAACTATTTTAATGTTGGTAACACGCAGCACAAGAGCGGTCTGACGTTTTCACATGTGGCCTATCTTATGAGGCCGAGAGGTTAATGTGGCCTTCCTATGAAAAAAGAAGTTCCCCACCCCTACTTTAGACCTTTGCTTCCTTAAAGTTAGATGTAGCCTATTGCTTGGGTTTAAAAGGGAATACCTAAGAATGAGGAAGGGAGGGGACACCGGAGTAAACGAGGTTATGCATGTGCTTGCATTTCATGGAATGCTTCTTTCTCCACAAGGATTTCGCTTCTTATCAAGTGGTCAAGAACGTTGCTAATGCGCTCCATGTTGACGAGAAACAATTGACAGGAAGAAAATCAACAGGTGGATATCTCTCTAGTTAAATAAATGTAATTGAGAGAATGATAAAACCACAAATGAATCATCTAACAATAAGGATTAATATCAAGGGTCTCCCTCAATTTACGAACGAAGAGAACAACAATAAACAATTACTCATCTTAAATATTCGGTCTGTTGCCAAATGCTCCCCTACAGTATATTTCTTTATCAACCTAGAAGCCTAAGGCCCCATTTCACTGACCACGATACGATGCGATGCTGAATGAGCAGATTTCAAAAAGATGCAATCGAGTGCTTAAACGACGTTCGATGCGAAAAAGTAGTCTGCCGTAGTCTGTAGCAGACTTACGCGGCACGGTTCCTTTCTGGATGCCTAAGACCCAGTTTACACTGCCCACGAATAATAAACTCAGTAAATTCTAATAAAACAGTAAATTTCTTCCTACTCGAAAACACTGCCTTCTAAAGTCGACGAAGCCGTTAATGGCTCCATCAAATGAACGAGAAGAGCGACGCTCTGGGCGAATTTCACCATCTCTTCAACCCCCTGAGGGAAGATGAAGATCGATTTTGGAATTATCTCGGAATTCAAAGCCATTGGTAGCTCGTTTTCGTTATTAGTTAATGTTCCAACGTCCATTATAAATCAAAGTTTTAAAAAATATTTGAGAGTAGCCGGTCAAGATCTCACGAAAAAAACACAATGGCATGCGACTGGATCATCCTCGTCGCTCGACTTCGTTCGGCTCTGCTCGTTCGCCCGCAGTTGCTTGAGAAATCAACGACAGCCCCTTTGTGTGCGATATCAGTTTCTAATCGCAGGTCCTCGCATCACATCGCGAGCAGTGTTAATGAATCCTAAGAAATAAAATTATCCTACAGCCATTAAGCAACAAGACAAGTCGGCAAGGCACGTTCTATTAAAACTTCCTACGATGAAGAGGGAGTCCAAGAGGGATTTCCGTGGATGCTCAGGATCCGGGACACAATCAAAGGGGGGCCCATTTTCTAAAGTAACTTTCTCATTTTGTAGAGCGTACACAGTATAACAGCTAAAATTTTGTTACGTCAAATATCGTGCTTTATTTATTAGTAATAACTCGTCCCATGAGCAGAGAAGCAAATTTGCTCCTAGGTCCAATTACGTAGATGGCCAGCCCTGACAGCAAGCATTACTAAAATTTCCTCTGACGGTTGAAATCTTTGGAAGGAAGGGGGTAGAAAGATTGCTTGGGTTTATTTAAAAAAAAGAAATCAAGGCTGCGGGAGACTAATTATATATGTTTTCCTGATTCCTTAATTGTCAAAAACAAAATAATTGTTTCAGTACTTTGTGTCTGCAAGCCCTATGAAAGGATCACAGGCTGCATGCACGGAATGACGTGGATGTAAATGATGGTCAGACATATCAGAGTTAAGCCATCGAGAAAATATATATCTATAATTATACCTAAAAAATAGTGAAATTGCAGATATATACGAGTAAGAAAAAGAGTGGACCTGTTATTACTGAGTTATCAATTAACTCTACATGGGATTCTTTCTCTAACACTCCACGATTCCAAGAACACCCTAATTTTAGAGACTGTAGCTCTCCATTTTTTCCTGGAATTTTTAGCCCCTCTACCTCCTCTGATATTGGTTTCCACTTGTGTCAGCATCTGCTCGACCCTGATCCATTACAGTACATCAGCGATTTTAAACCTTGCAGAAAGATTGCGAGGTTGATGATCAAATATACCCTCATATCAGACCAGAATGATCACAAAATGTAATTAATTATTTAACGATTTTAGAGAAAAATGTTTATGAAATTATGTATTCATCCTAGCTCTTTCTCTCCATATGGAAATTAGAATATAATTAGAAGATTCATAAATGATCAAATCACCTCAGTTACTTGAGCTAACAGTACTATCAATGAGTAGCTATAATTTCATAAACACATCTTATGTGCTTCTCCTTCATAGCTTTTATTTGTGCAAATAGCATTCATTGATGACGTATCTTTAAAAATCCAACTGAAAACGTCTTACAGTGATTCAATTCCAAATTTACATCTCGTCTGTTAAGGGGTGACAAGAACGAACATGAGGATTGATGTGCTACCAATATTAGCTGAATTGGTTATATTAGCATGCAAATGTAACTGAGATAGTTAGCAATACAGCACATGAACTCCATAATCTAATTTTGAAAATAAAGTCAAGATCACATCTTAAGCTCATTTATTCATGAAGAAATGCCATTAAAGTTTGAACTGTTTTGAAAAGTTTGAAGATCACAGAAATAGATTACGTAGTTGTGATAAATTTATGAGAACTTTAAATGATATAATGAACCACAGAATAACTAAATTTTAAGCAAGCATTTTAATACAAATATTATCTTTTAGAGTGTATATTAATTAACAGGAGTTCATTAAAATTTACAGTTATGTCTTGACCACTTGATGCAAAACTTGTTCCAGGAGATCCAAAATACCTTGACACCTTACATTAAAACAAGGAATATAAAAAGGCCCTAATTTCCACAATAATACTAATTTACTAAGTTCTTAACAGATCCTTATCTTTGAAATGGAGGATTAATAAATCTTTTGATTCTTTTAAATATTTCATTAATATAATTTCTTTTATTTTCTGTTAATAACAATAATAACTTTATTATATGGGATCAGGCCCTTTTACATAAAGAGCTCTGTAATGAGACAATGGAAAATGTCAAGGAACTCATTTTGCTCATTTAAATTTCAACGCAATCATGAGTTACCCAAACTCTTTTAATTTTTCCAAAACATCTTTGAATATTGCTCATCACTTCCTCCCTTTGAGGCTACACAAAGCTAAATAAATTTTTTCTGCTTCAGAAAAATATGTTTTGAAGGAAACTGTCAATAAATTGCATTAATGTTTCTGCAGGTAATAGGTTATCATAAAATAAAGCAGAAAGAGATGCAAAAGTCAGACTTAATTGGGATATCAAGAAACTCATTACAAATATACACTTTAAGCAACTAGGAAGGAACTTCGTTTAGGAAGTATAACTTAAACTAAAATATTATTCAGTATGGTTATCTAAGCAGGGTATGACTTAGCATCAGCTTCCAATAAAGTATCTTTCATTTCATATGACTCCTCTTTAAATACGTGGGGTCCTTTATCATTTTCACATGTTAATAAATGTATTCTTATCATCAAATAAATTAAACAATGCATCTAGTGCAATGGTAATATACCATAAGGGGAATGTTGGCAAAGTTTTTCTTCATTAGTGAACAGTTAGGCCTGGCATTGTAATGTATACTTTAAATGGACTCTAATTAATGTTCAGTTTAGGGCCAGGTTTATTGGAATTAAAGTGAAGGTTATAGTATCCACGCTTCTATCATATGAATTGGAGATTAACTACAATCTTGACTTTAATTCCAATACACTTGGTCCTATAGTGAACATTAGTTAAAGTCCTTTTAAGTATACATTATAATACTGGGCCTTAGGCATTTTCATCAAAAACCTTATGAATAAAAATTGATGAAGACTTCTTGAGTTTCCACCTTGGTTCCATGAGTATCAACTTCATCTTGAAGATGCAGGAACCAAAATATCAACAGACATCAAAGAGACAAACCGGTTGGAAACTAAAGAAACCTTTTTCCATGAATTTCACCAGATAAGCACAAGATCTTTTCAAATAAAAAAATGAATCAATAGAAAATAATAAAACAACTAACACCTTTGCTTTCTAGAAGCATCTGTGACTTAAAAGAAACACATCTACTCTTGTGCATCTATAAAAATTTTTAATTCCATTTTTAAAGCAAGTTTACACAATTACTGCTCTATTATCTGAAATAGAAAAAATTTGATTTCAAGAATATATGTAAGAATGCATAAATGCTCTTAATACCCAGCTTTCAAACCTTCAGTTCATTTATCAAATAATTCCTTCTCCAATTTCTAGTCTCAAGTGAAAGCTGGTGGAACTTCATTCTAAAATGCACTAAGAAATTAAAATATATACTGTCCACAAAATATATTTACATGGGTGTTGGTTAAACCACCTGATGATGATGTAACCCAACACTGAAATCTGGTAAAATCTGAATAAATATATTTTTTGGACAGTATATATTTTAATTTCTTAGTGCATCCTTCTCCAACACCTCTCCACTACATCTTTATTGTCTTGATTAAAAGAATCTCTTATATATTGGAAAAAAGAGAAAATAGAATCAGCGACTTCATCATTAAGCAGAAGAACGCATAACATTTATGATTTACAATAAGTTTTTCTTGTTACAGTTCTAATTACTTACTAAATCTTTCTGGCTTATAAGTTTTGAAAGGTCATAAAAATGAAAGAAAGACAAAATCCATAATAAATTAAATGATGTGAAAGAGACTAAAATGAAAATCAGTATCATAATTAGTCTTCTCTGAACATTGTCATGGTGGAAGGACTTGCATGTTCCTAAGACTTAGAAAGCTAAATTGGCTAGAGCTTTGTTCCTTGTAGGATCACCCATGCAAGATTGGTCAATAGGTAGGGGCCAGACAAAAGGTAGTCCATGCATCATCTATACCCCATTGGGGCGGCCATTATGGGTGATTGTGTTACATTAAAAACATTGTTGAAGAAGACAAGGGGAAACCACCATGATTACTTGTCCCATGAATATGATTTATCGCTTCTCGGCCTTATGGCTAAGATCAAAGTGTAGTATCTCGGCCTTATGGCTAAGATCAAAGTGCATTGTGTAATATGATTTATCAATATTTTGACATTGTTAATGGCATACAATGAACTCAGCCCTGTATGGAGATGATTGTACCCTGCAGTGTTAGGAGTAAGGCCGTCTTGGTCATCATTCCATGAATTCCTTACTCAGCAAATGACAAGAAAAGATGAGAGAAGATAGCCAGGGGTTTCTAGGGTCAGATTATGGAATTTTAGGACAGTGTTTAAGAAAGAGAAATTGGAAAACGTAAAGGTATAAATGAAGAGGCCCAACATTATATGAAGTAAAATGGAATGATGGGGAGGTTTTTGGAGATTGATCAACTAATGAAAAGAATGTGAACTTAACTGTTAGCTCTGAAAAGATCTGCTTTGATATGAATAGCAACCGTAACTACTGACATATAGCAGGGTATAAGTAAGCAAGAGTACTCCTACAACAAGCAAAACTGTAACATTTCATAATGCCTTCAAAAGATATGCAGTTTCCATTTTCTTCACCACCTTGTATGTCACTCACTGCTTTAGAATCATTAAATCAAGAACTAAATTAAGAGATACTTATGATATATTTACATCATGAGCATCATCTTTTTTATATCCTGAAAACTGAGAAAAATCTTCCATTAAAAGATATTTCCTCAGTAGAGCCTTCAATTAACTTCCAAAATCAATGTTCTTTTACATATCTTACTCAAAGCATCGTTTCCTATTGAGATATTGTAGATGTCAAGATGTGATGTCAAGATTGATGTGTAGATTCAAAATGACTGTTCTAAATCCTTTAGTAACTATTCTCTAATAGTCCCAAACATGAAAGAATAGGATTTTAATGATATGTAATTCAAATAATGGGGCAACAAAATTGCTAAATTTCATCAACAATGGCTACAGCCTCATTGAAGTAAATATTTTCTATGAAGAAATACAGAGATTTTTTGTTATTACTATCCCTTAATCCCATTTAACACCATCTATCTGACTGGGAAGCACCACCTAAGGATTCAGAGAAGTTAAATTTATGCATGCCAACAAACATATCACTGCTGCTATCACATTTTATGAAAATTTTATTTTTTGCCTCATTTGTTCCCAGCCATCCATGCCTCCCTATTCTTGTATATATCATTCTCATCCATATATCTTTTCATTTATCCCAGGTGTTTTACATGTAATTAACACTTCTACTACTAAGGGTATTATTATTATCAACCAGCTTTTTCATAATATTCCTCTCTATTTAGGCAGATGCACATTCTCCTCACTTCTCCACCAATCTAGTAATTCTGGTTCCACCCATCCTTCCTGTGAGTCTTAAACAATGTGAAACACTTTTTCACCTTTTTGACACTGGTTATGTAGATCTATCTTTTTATACAAACCTATTCATTGCCCAATATTATTGTTATATTGTCTTCTAAATTTGCCACATAAAATCTTTATATAATGTACTTCAACTTGATGCTGTTCATTCATGCATCTCCTGACAACTTTTGCTTGATTACGCCAAGTAGGATGCAAACAAACTTCAATGTAGTCACTAGGATTAACTACCCATAACAATAATGGGGATTTAACAAAGATCATTTACTTCATCATCATCCACAACATCATTTTGTTTTGATAGAATCCATTTTGTAGATCCATATTTTTCTCCAAAAAAATAAAGACAAGCTTTAACTTAAGAACAAATTTGTTATTTATTTTTTTTTTGAGGGGTGGGGAATGCATTTACGCACCCTGACAGGTGGCCTACGGAGCCTCCCCGTGTGTGGGACTCGCTCGGGAAATTGTGAGAATACCCACTAAACCCCACCCCTTCTTCATCTTGGACATCACACTAGCACCGCTTGCGCATTACTTCGGCGTGGTCCTTATTTTCTAGTTAATTAACTTTCCTCTTCACTTATACTCTTCTCTTCAGTTCTTCAGACATCCATTCTCTTTTTTATCTCTCAGGACTGACTCTATGAACTGCGCTATTGCGTTCCATTTTTCTCTATGTTCGATCATTCTATCAATTATATTTTCAGTCGTAAGTTGACTGATGGTATCTTCTAGTGCTGCCCGTTGGTCTCTCCAATTGGTGCAATGGAACACTGTGTGTTCTGTATCGTCTTTTTGGGCCCCACAAAGGGTGCAGTTGGGAGTTGATATTATTTTTTATTAGCATCACTAAAAATGTTTATATTGTTATTCTTAGCCTGCAAGTTTTAGTGGAAAAAAATTGTTTTCATCAACTTAAAACAATAATTCAACAGAATTTAAATCTTCTGTTCACCAGAGAGGACTCTCAGATAGTTCAGTTTCCTGCCCTGTGGGGTTTTCAAGTCAGTCTGCATTTTGGTAATATGTTAAGGGGAAACAATTTTTTGCTGCCATGGAAACATTCCATTGACATTCCTTATACTTGAAGAATATAAGAATAATTTGTACTTTTACCACAAAATTTGTGGTAAAAGTACAAATTATTCTTATATTCTTCGATTATGGATTACCACAACACCTCGCCTGATTCTGTGAAGTTTATTCCTTATACTTGTTATTAGTTGTACAAACTTCTAGTTAGGTTTCCGCCAGTTTTGCCTTTCTCAACAGTTGCTCATGCTTCACCACTAACCACAATTATGAATACATGCGCTAAGGTCAGTAATTAACAATGTGCTTTTGCCGGTAAACTTAATAAATTTTTAGCTCAATAGTTTTCCATCTTGAAAATTCCAAACTGAACTTCAAACTTCCAAATTGAACTTATTTCCATACCTTACCTTTGTACCTTACATTTGTACTTTTACCACAAAATTTGTGGTAACAACTAAGTTGCCTGTTTTTATCTTCATGTTCACATAATTTTTGGTCAAGCTGTAATAATTCAGTCCATTTTATTAAACACAATAACCCTGGTTCTGTCAACATTTATTCTGTCATCCACTCACTCTGCATTTATACCATTACATCATCTGCAAATTATGCAATTTCATAATCTATACTGCATTGTCAGTTTGGATTGGGGAAGAATTTCCATAGGTTCCATCAATCATACACATCCATTAATGAATTGAACAGAAGGCCATACATATCCATGTCTTAGATCTCTATCGATCTTAAATCCACACAAGCTTTAATTCTATCATAAGCTGCCCTTAGCATATAACTCAATCATTCATTTACCAAATACTCTGAGTCAATCATCTGCAATTCACTCCTGTTTACCTAAGTTTCTTTTCCGAATCAACAAATGAACTATACCCTTTCTTCCACGCATTCATTCAATATTTTACCCCTTTTCATGAGTCATAATTTTACACACATTCTGACTATCATTTTTGGTCAGTAATTTACAATGTGCTTTTGCCAGTAAACTTAATAAATTTTTAGCTCAATAGTTTTCCATCTTGAAAATTCCAAACTGAACTTCAAACTTCCAAATTGAACTTATTTCCATACCTTACCTTTTAACATCAGTAAAATTATAGCATTTTTTTAAACAATAGTTGCTNAGGACAGTGTTTAAGAAAGAGAAATTGGAAAACGTAAAGGTATAAATGAAGAGGCCCAACATTATATGAAGTAAAATGGAATGATGGGGAGGTTTTTGGAGATTGATCAACTAATGAAAAGAATGTGAACTTAACTGTTAGCTCTGAAAAGATCTGCTTTGATATGAATAGCAACCGTAACTACTGACATATAGCAGGGTATAAGTAAGCAAGAGTACTCCTACAACAAGCAAAACTGTAACATTTCATAATGCCTTCAAAAGATATGCAGTTTCCATTTTCTTCACCACCTTGTATGTCACTCACTGCTTTAGAATCATTAAATCAAGAACTAAATTAAGAGATACTTATGATATATTTACATCATGAGCATCATCTTTTTTATATCCTGAAAACTGAGAAAAATCTTCCATTAAAAGATATTTCCTCAGTAGAGCCTTCAATTAACTTCCAAAATCAATGTTCTTTTACATATCTTACTCAAAGCATCGTTTCCTATTGAGATATTGTAGATGTCAAGATGTGATGTCAAGATTGATGTGTAGATTCAAAATGACTGTTCTAAATCCTTTAGTAACTATTCTCTAATAGTCCCAAACATGAAAGAATAGGATTTTAATGATATGTAATTCAAATAATGGGGCAACAAAATTGCTAAATTTCATCAACAATGGCTACAGCCTCATTGAAGTAAATATTTTCTATGAAGAAATACAGAGATTTTTTGTTATTACTATCCCTTAATCCCATTTAACACCATCTATCTGACTGGGAAGCACCACCTAAGGATTCAGAGAAGTTAAATTTATGCATGCCAACAAACATATCACTGCTGCTATCACATTTTATGAAAATTTTATTTTTTGCCTCATTTGTTCCCAGCCATCCATGCCTCCCTATTCTTGTATATATCATTCTCATCCATATATCTTTTCATTTATCCCAGGTGTTTTACATGTAATTAACACTTCTACTACTAAGGGTATTATTATTATCAACCAGCTTTTTCATAATATTCCTCTCTATTTAGGCAGATGCACATTCTCCTCACTTCTCCACCAATCTAGTAATTCTGGTTCCACCCATCCTTCCTGTGAGTCTTAAACAATGTGAAACACTTTTTCACCTTTTTGACACTGGTTATGTAGATCTATCTTTTTATACAAACCTATTCATTGCCCAATATTATTGTTATATTGTCTTCTAAATTTGCCACATAAAATCTTTATATAATGTACTTCAACTTGATGCTGTTCATTCATGCATCTCCTGACAACTTTTGCTTGATTACGCCAAGTAGGATGCAAACAAACTTCAATGTAGTCACTAGGATTAACTACCCATAACAATAATGGGGATTTAACAAAGATCATTTACTTCATCATCATCCACAACATCATTTTGTTTTGATAGAATCCATTTTGTAGATCCATATTTTTCTCCAAAAAAATAAAGACAAGCTTTAACTTAAGAACAAATTTGTTATTTATTTTTTTTTTGAGGGGTGGGGAATGCATTTACGCACCCTGACAGGTGGCCTACGGAGCCTCCCCGAGGGTATTACTTAGCATCAGCTTCCAATAAAGTATCTTTCATTTCATATGACTCCTCTTTAAATACGTGTGGTCCTTTATCATTTTCGCATGTTAATAAATGTATTCTTATCATCAAATAAATTAAACAATACATCTAGTGCAATGGTAATATACCATAAAGGGAATGTTGGCAAAATTTTTCTTCATTAGTGAACAGTTAGTCCTGGCATTGTAATGTATACTTTAAATGGACTCTAATTAATGTTCAGTTTAGGGCCAGGTTTATTGGAATAAAGTGAAGGTTATAGTATCCACACTTCTATCATATGAATATAACAATCATTGATTTGATCAATGAATAATTGAATAACAATAAAGTTTTTCAACTTGAAAATTCCAAACTGAACTTCAAACTTCCAAATTGAACTTATTTCCATACCTTACCTTTTTACATCAGTAAAATTATAGCATTTTTTTAAACACCAGTTGCTACTGACTTTCTAGAACACAGAGTAAATAAATCTCAAATCCAACAAGTTCTTCTGTAGTGCCCACACATCAGCATCTCACTAAAATGTCCACTCATACCTTAAATCTTCCATTTATCAGAGATTCTATGTGATTTTTAACATCATGTATAGTGACTTAATCCTATTATATATATATNATACTGAGAACTTGGCAATAAAACTTCATCCTGTCATACATATATATTAAAGAACCTATACCCAGTTGTATATACCTATTGACATAATGCTGTTAATTTTATAATGCTTACTTTTTTCAAGAGTCAAGTATGGCATCATTTTCTGGGGTATGTCACCACATCTAAATAGAATTTTTAATTACAAAAAGGGCTATTAGAGCAATTGGAGGATTAACAAAACTGACCTCTTGCAAAAAATACTTTACAAAATACAAAGTGCTTACCCTACCATCCATTTTAATATACGAAGCAGCAACTTTTGTGAAAACTAATCCTGAAATTTTTACTTTCGATAACCAAGAGCACCAATATCACACATGTCAGAACATTAATATACACCACTGAAGATATGAACTATCCATATCCAGCAAAAGTCCCTGCAACACCCTGTGCATATTATACAATAAACTTCCCCTCCAACTAAAACAAACAGTACACCTCCAACCTTTTAAAACAAAACTGAAAAAATATTTGCTAGAAAAAACTTATTACTCTTTAACTGAATATTTGCAAAACTAAAATAGATACTAGTCATTAAGAAAATGTATTCATAGTGTATTATAATGAGTGTAAATGTATTCATTGTGTATTATATATGAGTGTTGAATGTATGTGTATCTTGTAAAATTTTGATTGTAAGGGAAATTAATACTGTAAAAAATGTAAGATAATATGATACACTTTTTAAACTTGTAATTAATAATACTCATTAATCATGTATACCTTAATGCTATTTGTTGTATATATATTTATTTGACTTGTCATATGTTTAGGATGTATAGACCTATGTGATAAATAACAAATATTCTTATTATTATTATCTTAATGCACTCATTCATATATTGAGTATTGTCCTTCATCAGATATTTCATCCATCTGTCTCGGCTACATGAATATAGCTCTCTTGAACATTGAAAAGATTCTTACTCCACCCAATAACACCATTCCCTTCAAATTCCCTATTTATACTCTCAATGGTCATCTTTTTTCATCGACTTTCAGAATCTCATGGAGTAATATTTTATTTCCATGAAAGTAATTCCACACTACTTCAGCCTCTACTACCTTTACTTGCTCCTTACCATTGAGAAAATTTTTGATCTAGCATTCTTGTTATACTTTAAATGCATTACCTGTATCACCATTCTTTTAACAAACCAACAATCACAGTCATAGCAAAACAATCGAAGCTAGTACTGGGAACATTCGGCCGCAGTACATGAGGGTTTAAGAACGGTGTGCTAAATGGGAGAAAAGATAGATAGAACAGATGGGAGAAGAGTGAAAATATTAACTGGTATGATGAAGTTTAATGACACTTCGAAAATTGGAAAAGGTATCGCAGAAATGAAGAGAAAGGCACTGGTTAGGATAAGCTGGAAGATTGATACCCAGAGCATTCAAAAGCAGATTACTTACGTTGAGAGTGAGTTCTTGGAGTTCTTTGTCGAACCTGGGGTACTTTTGTAAAAGTAACGACCTATTTTAATATTCTGCTGGGCCCCTCATAAATCTTATGTGTATATTATAGTATATCATACTCCTACTTTAACGGGAAGAGCAGTTAATTATTTTTGTTTATTAATTCCTTACTTTAATTATTATTGTGTTTACAGAAATCGTATCATTAAATTCATATATTGATTTTTGCGATTGTGAGGCAACGGTGATCACCGACTATTTAGTAGTAAGTATGATAGTAGATCTTCGATGCTGGTCAAATGACGTGCTCACGTAAAAAAAATGTGTGGAATGTGTATAAATATTTCGAAGAACACGATGCTGGGAAAAGAAGTTTCAATCGAAGCGAGTCTTAGGAAACGAAGTCGGTGTTATCTCGGTCGCTAATCGCGAGAGAAAACTTTCATATTGTCACGAATGTATGAGTTGGTCCAGGGATATTTCCATCTTTAAATATCTGATTGTCCTCATTATTCCGGCAGTCAATGAGTCCTAACTGAGACGGAGTGCTAGCTGCGGTTTTTTCTTGAGGTAAGTACTTAATACTTAGAGAACTCACCGATGTGTCAACCACGAGGTTATTCATTTGTATGTACGTGCAGGAGTAGCGTATTCGCGGGTGATGTGGCTACTGAATCACAACAACTTTTAAAAACTCGAGCCCACAAGATTATTATGATAATCACCGTCGTCATTCTTTTTATAAATGTATGTATTTATAAACATAAAATTTAGTACAGATTCTTGTTTTTATCGTCTGATATTGCTTTCGATTTCGAATCCCGAAATTTTCAATAAAGTACACCGATTTTTGTGAAATTTACGATGCAAATTTAGTAAAATATGACGCTGCTATCGATAAAATTTTGGTTGCTTCAACAGTTCCCCGACACACAAGCCATTTCAGAGTTATATGTCAATCGATAACAATAAAGGCTCAGAAATTACCGACAAGGGTAAAAAACGAGACAAATTTCAAATTAAATTACAAATGAATGACATTTTCGACTGCAGAGTACAAATGTAAGTTAGAAATAAGACAGATTACGGTTTGAACCATCAAATAAACAAAATGCAATCGAAGTCTGTTCCCGTTTTCGTATTTTAACGAACGAAAGAATATAGCGTTGTACTTCGGTAATTGTTAAAATCGTTACGATATCACGGAAACGTGATTCCCCCGTCTCCTCGTCCCCGTGAACGCCCGTCTTCCTAAAGATGATATCAGTGGCTTTCTATCGTAAAATGTTCAAAAAAAAAAGCATTTCAAAGTACAGGAAATTTTGCAGTCAATTCTGACTTCGCAGAGAGTTAGTTAAAGAATAGTAACCAACTGTCATAATATAAATATTGAATATGGAAGAGTACGAAAGTTACACACTTCGTCTGGAACCTGATACCAATATTTTCGCTACAGTTGACAAAAAAACATGAATATCGAGCTCATGAGACGCTGCGGATTTCATGGATAGGTTGATCAATCTGGATATGGTTTTGATTTTGGATAAGACTGATATATTTTGAATGTGATCTAGTTTTGAATTGAATCTTTCGGTTATCTTCAGTTCCAGGAAGAGGCGTTATATATAGTATTATACTACTTGTATATCTCGGAAGTGCTGGTGTGATATGGAACTTTCAGAATCCGTTTAATGATTCTGCTTGCGAACCTACACAGCCTCTGTAGGTAGAATTTGTACGTATGATGCCAGGTGGGTGATGCATAAGTGAATATATGTCGGATTATGGATAGATATGTTATGAGTTTAGTTTTTATGGTATCCTGAGATCTGGTAAATAGTATTCTGGATAAAACAAATTTTGTTCTCGTTGCCTTTTGAACATTGTTTCGATATTTTTCTATGTCGGCTTTTCACCACACCAAAAAAGTTCTCCTTTCCATCGCAGATTTGAAGTGTCTTTCTTCTGTTGTTCCATCAGAAATACATGTGCATTTTTGAGGATTCAGATCAATCTTCCACTTAACTGCCTTGTTTTTTTTATAATAAAAGAACGTGATGGCCTGCGTATGGTCTGTATTGCCATGGTCTACAAAATATTCTCTTGGTCATCATAAAGCCTCGCAAAATGTCCTGTCTATCCCCTTTTCAATTTCTTCGGTAATATAGAGTTTTAGCAGGGGCTTATCGGTTAACCGATATATTCTAAATGTCTCAGCATGCGCAAAATTCCACGTTGTCCAGGTTGGTCTCACGGGCACGTTTAATTTTGGAGTTCCCACGTCGACGGAAGGTGTCAAATATGGCGAAGCAAGAAAGGTTGCGATTCTCCGAATGGGGCGATATTATCTTGCTTGGACAAATTATAGGAACTAATCCCAATGAGAATGGATGGAAGATGAAGGCAACAGGGAAGAATTTCAACGCGCGCTGCCTTCGGGTTGTTGTTATTTGTTGGTTGACTGAAACTCTATCTACGGTGTTCGGTAGATCGTATGGACGTTTCAATTTAACGCAGTTGAACCTACGGTGTACGCAGTGCTAAAACTCTCTAATAACGTTCACATCGGTACGACTACGAGCACCTAAAATTAGCTTATCATTTCTCTATATCTCAATTTTTCACTTGATGTTTTTTCTATTCCAGAGTTTATTTTCATGAGTCGCTAAATTGGTGGCAAATACTGCGGTTGCCTAAATAATAATCATATAAAATAAACATTATTCAAGCAGTTTCTTCATAAATGGCGAATTGATGACATTCTAAACCTCAAAATAAATTGCATGAATAAATAAGTCTACCGGTGTAGCCGTCGAAGGAGGCAATGCGATGTTAAGCCGTTCCCATAAATATGTATAAATGAATTAGGAAGGATGTATAGACCTATGTGATCAATAAAAAATATTATTATTATTATTATTTTATTGCACTCATTCATGTATTGAGTATTGTCCTTCATCAGATATTTCATCCATCTGTCTCGGCTACATGAATATAGCTCTCTTGAACATTGAAGAGATTCTTACTCCACACATTAACACCATTCCTTTCAAACTCCCTATCTATTCTCTCAATGCCCTTTTTTCATCAACTTTCAGAATCTCATGGAGTAATATTTTATTTCCATGAAAGTAATACCATACTACTTCAGCCTCTACTACCTTTACTTGCTCCTTACCATTGAGAAAATTTTTGATCTAGCATTCTTGTTATACTTTAAATGCATTACCTGTATCACTATTCTTTTAATAAACCAACAATCACAGTCATAGCAAAACAATCGAAGCTAGTACTGGGAACATTCGGCCGCAGTACATGAGGGTTTAAGAACGGTGTGCTAAATGGGAGAAAAGATAGATAGAACAGATGGGAGAAGAGTGAAAATATTAACTGGTATGATGAAGTTTAATGACACTTCGAAAATTGGAAAAGGTATCGCAGAAATGAAGAGAAAGGCACTGGTTAGGATAAGCTGGAAGATTGATACCCAGAGCATTCAAAAGCAGATTACTTACGTTGAGAGTGAGTTCTTGGAGTTCTTTGATGTAGATGATTACCCACGCGTGTTTTGCGTGCTGATGAAGAATTCTATGACGTGCCTCTTTAAGAATAGATACGAAAATAGGGACCGCACACGAACCTGACGTAGTCAAATGCTGCACAAGTAAATGTACCTAACGAGCTGTTCACCTTGAACATTTTCGAATTCGAAGTGACAATGGCTTACAAATAATTATTATCAGAGTCGAACCTGGGTACTTTTGTAAAAGTAACGACCTATTTTAATATTCTGCTGGGCCCCTCATAAATCTTATGTGTATATTACAGTATATCATACTCCTACCTTAACGGGAAGAGCAGTTAATTATTTTTGTCTATTAATTCCTTACTTTAATTATTATTGTGTTTACAGAAATCGTATCATTAAATGCATATTGATTTTTGCGATTGTGAGGCAACGGTGATCACCGACTATTTAGTAGTAAGTATGATAGTAGATCTTCGATGCTGGTCAAATGACGTGCTCACGTAAAAAAAATGTGTGGAATGTGTATAAATATTTCGAAGAACACGATGCTGGGAAAAGAAGTTTCAATCGAAGCGAGTCTGAGGAAACGAAGTCGGTGTTATCTCGGTCGCTAATCGCGAGAGAAAACTTTCATATTGTCACGAATGTATGAGTTGGTCCAGGGATATTTCCCCCTTTAAATATCTGATAGTCCTCATTATTCCGGCAGTCAATGAGTTCTAACTGAGACGGAGTGCAAGCTGCGGTTTTTTCTTGAGGTAAGTACTTAATACTTAGAGAACTCACCAATGTGTCAACCAAGAGGTTCTTCATGTGTACGTGCAGGAGTAGCGTATTCGCGGGTGATGTGGCTACTGAATCACAACAACTTTTAAAAACTCGAGCCCACAAGATTATTATGATAATCACCGTCGTCATTCTTTTTATAAATGTATGTATTTATAAACATAAAATTTAGTACAGATTCTTGTTTTTATCGTCTGATATTGCTTTCGATTTCGAATCCCGAAATTTTCAATAAAGTACACCGATTTTTGTGAAATTTACGATGCAAATTTAGTAAAATATGACGCTGCTATCGATAAAATTTTGGTTGCTTCAACAGTTCCCCGACACACAAGCCATTTCAGAGTTATATGTCAATCGATAACAATAAAGGCTCAGAAATTACCGACAAGGGTAAAAAACGAGACAAATTTCAAATTAAATTACAAATGAATGACATTTTCGACTGCAGAGTACAAATGTAAGTTAGAAATAAGACAGATTACGGTTTGAACCATCAAATAAACAAAATGCAATCGAAGTCTGTTCCCGTTTTCGTATTTTAACGAACGAAAGAATATAGCGTTGTACTTCGGTAATTGTTAAAATCGTTACGATATCACGGAAACGTGATTCCCCCGTCTCCTCGTCCCCGTGAACGCCCGTCTTCCTAAAGATGATATCAGTGGCTTTCTATCGTAAAATGTTCAAAAAAAAAAGCATTTCAAAGTACAGGAAATTTTGCAGTCAATTCTGACTTCGCAGAGAGTTAGTTAAAGAATAGTAACCAACTGTCATAATATAAATATTGAATATGGAAGAGTACGAAAGTTACACACTTCGTCTGGAACCTGATACCAATATTTTCGCTACAGTTGACAAAAAAACATGAATATCGAGCTCATGAGACGCTGCGGATTTCATGGATAGGTTGATCAATCTGGATATGGTTTTGATTTTGGATAAGACTGATATATTTTGAATGTGATCTAGTTTTGAATTGAATCTTTCGGTTATCTTCAGTTCCAGGAAGAGGCGTTATATATAGTATTATACTACTTGTATATCTCGGAAGTGCTGGTGTGATATGGAACTTTCAGAATCCGTCTAATGATTCTGCTTGCGAACCTACACAGCCTCTGTAGGTAGAATTTGTACGTATGATGCCAGGTGGGTGATGCATAAGTGAATATAGGTCGGATTATGGATAGATATGTTAGGAGTTTAGTTTTTATGGCATCCTGAGATCTGGTAAATTGTATTCCGGATAAAACAAATTTTGTTCTCGTTGCCTTTTGAACACTGATTCGATATTTTTCTATGTCAGTTTTTCATCAAGTAGGGGAGACCGGGGCACGTTTACGCGGATTTTTTTCTACAATTTTGTGCATTTTTGAGGATTCAGATCAATCTTCCACTTAACTGCCTTGTTTTTTAATAATAAAAGAACGTGATGGCCTGCGTATGGTCTGCTTTGCCATGGTCTTCAAAATATTCTCTTGGCCCGCTAATCATCATTAAGCCTCGCAAAATGTCCTGTCCTTACCTATTTCACTTTCCTCGGTGATAACGTTCACATCGGTACGACTACGAGCACCTAAAATTAGCTTATCATTTCTCTATATCTCAATTTTTCACTTGATGTTTTTTCTATTCCCGAGTTTATTTTCATGAGTCGATAAATTGGTGGCAAATATTGCGGTTGCCTAAATAATAATCGTATAAAATAAACATTATTCAAGGAGTTTCTTCAGAAATGGCGAATTGATGACATTCTAAACCTCAAAATAAATTCAAAATTAAATATCAAAAGATACTGCATGAATAAATAAGTCTACCGGTGTAGCCGTCGAAGGAGGCAATGCGATGTTAAGCCGTTCCCATAAATATGTATAAATGAATGAAGGAAAAAAACCATGAACTCTGGAAAATGGAGAATCCCGTGTAATCTTGTGGAAAGTTATCTCTTACTCCTGGGTTCGAACTCGCGTTTTTCTGAAGATGGCGACAATATTCCTGGGCTTTTCGTCGCTCTACAAATCTCAAAAAAAAACTAATCAAGATTAATGTAGCCAAAATTTATGACTTATTTGTGGTCTATTAAATTTATCTTCACGGCTAGGGAGGAGGATTAAGAAAAATATCATCCTCTAGGGCACGGGGAGGCCTCCATTCAAAATACGTCATTTTTCTTGCCCCTCCTCCCCATCCGTGAAGCTAAATCTAGCAAACTTTTGTGATAAGATAAGATAACTTATAAAATAATTTTGACTGCGATTTGGCTCCCATGCACCTAAGATATATGGGAAGCTTTGAGTGCCTCATTTTTCCTGTTACACGAGTTTCCAATACATTATTCTAGAGGGAATGTTAAAAGCGGCGTCGAATCCAAGATCATTTGGGAGCAAAATCACGCTTTCTGTCCAAATGCTGGGTAAGAGCCATACATCTATTCAGGAAAGTCTTACAAAAAATTGTAGGCGTATATTGTAAAAGTTTTAATAATAAACGAACTTTCTGAAACTAATATAACTTTCTCAAATCAAGGAATGGTTCGGTCATCATGATATATGTCTTATTGCATCATGAGTTTTTTGTTAACGGGTTAGCAATTCTATAAAACTATCTCTCATTGTACCATAATTTCGTTTCATTTTCCTTTTCAGGGATTTCTTGAAATTTCGTTAACATCCAAAGATGAGCTCCGGAAAAGCATTAGGATTGGTAGCCATCCTTATTCTACTCCACTACGCAGATTCATTGCCTGCAGATGGTAGTGGTTTGCATTTTATTTTCATTTGTCTAGCCACTAGTGGAAAGGTCTGTCACCTTTAAAATTTTGGTTTCCAAAATATTTCACTTAAACAAGAAATTCTTTCGTATATTTGCCTAATCAAAATACTCGAAAGGGTACGATAGTGTGGTTCACGTAAAAGACTACCATACCATGAATCAACGAATAGAATTCACTTCCTGCCGGAAAATTTCTGTTAATGGCTCCTTAGGTACTACTTAGCAGACCAAAGTGGCAGTAGAATGTATACTGGGCTCTTGAGTGTAGTCAAAGTGGAAAGACCGAGCTATGTATAGACCTCTCACTTTCCCTTATTGCCAATCTGGTGAAACTTGTTCCAGTGTTAACTGAAGAATAAGCAAGTGAGGTAACAAATGAAAGCGCTTATTCTAAAAAAATATATGGAAGGATGGGGAAGATTTTTGGAGTGACGATGTGGGAGTAATTTTCAGTGGGGAAATACTGTCCGGAGACGCGTTGCGGTAGTGTTAGACAAGAAAGCCGGAAAAGCGGTNAGAAATTCTTTCGTATATTTGCCTAATCAAAATACTCGAAAGGGTACGATAGTGTGGTTCACGTAAAAGACTACCATACCATGAATCAACGAATAAAATTCATTTTCTGCCGGAAAATTTCTGTTAATGGCTCCTTAGGTATTACTTAGCAGACCAAAGTGGCAGTAAATATATACTGGGCTCTTGAGTGTAGTCAAAGTGGAAAGACCTCTCACTTTCCCTTATTGCCAATTTGGTGAAACTTGTTCCAGTGTTAAGTGAAAAATAAGAAAGTGAGGCAACAAAAGAAAGCGCCTGTTCTAAAAAAAATATATGACGAGAAGGCAACCAGCACTACGCATCAATTGTTCGCGGACTCCGAATATCTACTCAGTCTTGGTCGATTTTTGATCGGTTTTAATTCCGTATGTCAACCTGCAACAGCACGCACCCCACCCCATCATTATTGAATATAACGGCGGGTTAACCATAGGCATAAATAGCTACACCCTTTAACAGGATAAATATATTATTAGAAAATATCGTTTTAGACGAACATATTGCACAGAATATCGCTACCGCTCCCTTTATTGAGCTTCTGCTAGAGAGAAATAATACTTGGAAAAATCAGGTGGGGGATTTCAAATTATATATGGCGATGTACTCCCTTTGTACTGCATGATGACTGCACCTTTCCCCGGCCCTTCCCGATTTACCTTCTCTTGGCCTAAAACCTTGTCGTGGTGGAAGGGCTTGCGTGTACCTACGACCTAGAGAGCTAAACTAGATGGAATGTATGTCCCTGGTAGGGTCACTCATGCCAGAGGGGTCGTTAGGTAGGGGCCAGACGAAAGGTAGTCCACGCAGCGTCTGTACCCAAATTTGGCGGCCATTTCGAGTGATGGTGTCACGTTGAAAACACTGTTGAGGAAGGAAAGGAGAAATCACATCAACTACTTATCCCATGAATATGATGTGCCAATATACATACATTTACAATGGCGTATCCGGGACACAGTCCTCTGGGTGTGTGTCGCGACCGGCAGGGATGGGAGTTAGGCCATCTTGGTCGTCATTCCACGAAATCGTTACCCAGTGAAAGACAAAAAAAGGGAAATGAAGATGGCCAGAGACCCTAGAGTGGGAACCTGAAATTTTAGGACAATGCTTAGAAGAGGGAAGTTAGAAAACGTAGAATTGAAGAAAATTAACATATTAGTTATGTGAAGTACGATGGAAGGATGGGGGAGATTTTTGGAGTGACGATGTGGGAATAATTTTCAGTGGGGAAAATACTAGCCAGAGACGCGTTACGATAGTGTTAGACAAGAAAGCCGGAGAAGCGGTGCAAGCCACCGAGATAAAAGGGACCGGGTTATGTCAGTAGAAGTAGAGGCTGAGTCAGTAAACACAAGTGTGGGCAAGTACACCTTAACTATCACTGTGATCTGTGAAGGTTACAACGAAGACGAAGTAATCTATGAGCAAATAGAAGGAATTATAGGAATAACAAAAGGCACTATGAAAAACCTAACTGTAATGGGAGACTGAAATGCAGCTGTTGGGCAAGGCAATGATAGGGAAGAAGTTGGAGGGTTCGCAATGGGAAACAGACAGAGAAACTACAGGGAACAGAAATGATTAGACTTCTGTAAGATAACATCTGTATCACAAACACATTTTCAGCACTATAACAGAAGGAAATACACATGGAAAAGCCCCGGGGATATAGGTACCAAATTGATATATATGATAACATTTTAGTAAGAAAAATGCAGTGTTAAAAATAGAATTAAAATAGTGTTAAAAACGAGTACGATACGGTAGTGAAATTTTAAGAGCGAAGATGGCGCAAAATTTCTGAGAAATCCGGCTCGTCTACGTCACCCATGTTTGAAGGCCTAATTCTCTGTAATAATGGTTACCAAAGAGGAAAAATGACCGTTTTTAATTGAAATGGACATTTATCTTCTATTTCAGCAAGTTTTTGGATCCATTCGAATAAGTTCGAAAAATCGACTTTTGACCGCAAAAACGGGATCTCCAGACCACTGTGGGGTACTGGAAATGGTCTGGGAATAGAGGGTTTTAATCGAAGTAATTAAACGTCGACAGAGGAAATGGGTGTGAAAAATATTGAGATGAAAGGAATTGCTAAAGAATGTTATTGAAGGAAGAATACAAGGAAAAAAAACTGAGTGGAAGACAGACAAAAGTTGTTAGATGGCATAAAGTATTTTTATTTTTTTACTTTATATTTAATATCTCTATTTTAAGTTATTAAGTTATTTTATTATTTAAGTTATTTTTGTGTCTATATATATTCTTTCTCGTATTCTTTTTGTTCAGGTTAAATAGAAAATGGGACTTCATAGTCTGTAATTTTCGCATAGTAAAGTCCTATGTAATGTATGTATGTATGTGCAAAGGGTGGAATAAGTTACCAGGAGGTGGCGATAAGTAGGGAATATTAGGGCACATGAACCTACCGAAAGGTAGAAACCTTTTAACCAAATTTATGTAAGTTCTTTATTTACTAGTTATTTAAATGACTAAATAAAACATGATTTTGTGTTTTATTTAAAGAATAATTTAGAAGTCTTATTTATAACTTCCTGATAAATGTGACAAGAATATAAGCAGCTATGATTTATTCTGACATTTCTCTTTTTATCTTGGATTTATATGAATCTCCAAACGAAGAATCAATAAACAACAGCAGTCCTTCAACGGCATCCACAACAAGTACATCACAAGGAACGACAAGAGCTACAACACCGATATTGGTAGGAGCTTTTACTAGATTTAAAATCACGAAATCTACAACAAAATTATCGACAAAAGGATCCTCAACAACCCAGAAAACCCCTACATAACGATGGACACAATATACAGAAATATCATAACTACAGAAATATCATCAGTAGTAGATAATACCACAAGTATGGATGACGATTTAGCTGTGATAGATAAAGCTGACCGGAACACAAAATACCTGTACAAACTGTTAATATTAACATTAAAAGCCAGAATTTTTTGGGCCAGGTTCAAAGATTCACCATGCAGTGGAAATCTGTAAGATTAAAAAATTATGTACATAAAGGATTTTAAGAGCTATCGGTGTTTTCTTACTTACGACAGAATTCCCCTGTTGTTTTTTTTAACCCACCATTGCCTGTCAAAGTTTTCAGGTAACGTTTCAGCGTGCTGCTTTCGGAATGTTCTAGTTGAACTGTTGTTATCTATAAGAAGAAGCGAGTTCAAGTAATACAGGTAATACCATATGTTTCCGTGAGACTTCACGCGATTTACCAAGGTGCAATACTTCATTCTTGCATTCGCAGAAATAGGTAAATAGGAACAGAGATCAATCAAAAAACATCATGGGAAGGTGTTCTCCGGACAATCCAGCAAACTGACCAATCTCAACTTAAGAATTTAAACAACAACAACGGATAACTCATCTTCGACTTGAAGAAGCCGAGCGCAGGTTTCACACATACGACGTGCAAAAAATTTGCTTTTAAAGAAAAGTAAATATTTATACTCATGGTCAATTATTTGGGTTATTGTTTTAAAATTTTTTTTAATAAATACGCGATCAACTGTGGATAAAGACAGCTAACGTCTAGGAGCCACATAAAACAAAATCCGGCTTCGCCGGAAAGAAAAAGAAAGTTGATCTTCGACCTGAAGAAGCCTACTGCAATGTAGGCGAAACGTCGTCGCTACAGCTTCAACCATCTTGAAACCCGGGAGACATCATGGGAACAACCGATCGCCGCGGAAACCTACGAACAGGAATATAAATATAAATCAAAATTGTTTCACTAGATGGCTGAAACTGCAATTAATGCTCTTTTACGATAATTTTGGATATCGCATAAATTTAACTTATTATAATTGGATATCGCATAAATTTAACTTATTTAAAAAAGTTCGTTATTCGTCAGATTTTTCTTACTCAGTCTCATCTTGTATTTCTACTCTAACATTGACAGTTTAATAAAGAGGACGATCTTAAATTTGTATACATACTCCATTTTTAACTTAAGCATTTAAATTTCACCAGTCAAAAGATTAAATTTGTAAGGATGATCTTTAAGTAAACAGTAACCTGTTTCAATTATTAATTTATATGAAAAGAACCGTGTAAAATATGAATATTTAAAAGCTTCAGATCGTAAATTTGGTCTCATAATGAACATGATCGTGTTCNGTGCTGCTTTCGGAATGTTCTAATTGAACTGTTGATATTTATAAGAAGACGCGAGTTCAAGAAATACAGGTAATACCACATGTTTCCGTAAGATTTCACGCGATTTACCAAGGTGCAATACTTCATTCTTGCATTCGCAGAAATAGGTAAATAGGAACAGAGATCAATCAAAAAACATCATGGAAAGGTGTTCTCCGGACAATCCCGCAAACTGACCAATCTCGGAACGGCAGCGGATCGACCAATCACGGCAGGACATATAAGGACGCCCAAAGGACGGATAACTCATCTTCGATCTGAAGAAGCCTACTGCAACGTAGGCGAAACGTTGCACAGTGGGCTAGAATCGAAAGAAGCTGGCCAAAAATAAGAAAATGGTTTTTTGGAGTTAGGATTTTGAAACTTCGCATGGCTAATCTTATATAAATTCTGCATATAATTACCAAATTATTTACTTTTACTCCCGCGCATTAAATTTCTACAGGGGGTCAAAGTTGACCAAATTTTACGAAAACAGCAGGTCTTCGATTTTTCACAAATTTCTTCAACTTCAAGCCAACACTGAACCCAAAAGAGCAAAATCATCGGGTAAGAAACGATGTTGTAATATAAATATATGCTATTCTTTATGCTTCAAAGTATTAGGTTTGAATTATCTTAGTAGAATACTTGCATAAGTTATACAACAAAATGGCGAACCCATATTTTACTGCAAATTTTTACCTAAAGCGAGGAAAATAGTACTGATGTACCACGATGTACACGGGCTAACTTATACCAAGATGTTCTTTGAAACTTCCTTAAGAGGAATCTAAAATAAAATCCTGCGACAATTTGCGACGCCGATTTATATACCGAATCTTCGATGGCGATGCAAGAGCCATATCCGCGCGGCGGAGCGTCACCACATACTTTATATATCTTATACGACTTTCGATGCGAACAAGCAGTCTGCCGTAGTCTGTAGCAGACTTACGCGGCACGGTTCCTTTCTGGATGCCTAAGACCCAGTTTACACTGCCCACGAATAATAAACTCAGTAAATTCTAATAAACCAGTAAATTTCTTCCTACTCGAAAACACTGCCTTCTTAAGTCGACGAAGCCGTTAATGGCTCCATCAAATGAACGAGAAGAGCGACGCTCTGGGCGAATTTCATCATCTCTTCAACCCCCTGAGAGAAGATGAAGATTGATTTTGGAATTATCTCGGAATGAGTTCAAAGCCATTGGTAGCACGTTTTCGTTATTAGTTAATGTTCCAACGTCCATTATAAATCAATAGCGCTCAGTTGTCACGCGCTCAGTTGTCCAGTTTATCAGTTTCTAATCGCACGTCCTCGAAACACATCGCGAGCAGTGTTACTGAATCCTAAGAAATAAAATTATCCTACAGCCATTAAGGAACAAGACAAGTCGGCGCGGCACGTTCTATTAAAACTTCCTACGATGAAGAGGGAGTCCAAGATGAATTTCCGTGGATGCTCAGGATCCTTGACCCAATCTAAGGGGGGCCCATTTTCTAAAGTAACGTTCTCATTTTGTACAGGGTACACAGTGTAACAGCTAAAATTTTGTTACGTCAAATATACCCTCATATTAATTATTCCATGGAATTATATGACTACAAGTCCTGTGACTTTCCTTCTCTGGCTGAGCACTTACGTGATATAAACTGGGCTGGATTATTTTGCAATGTAAATGTTAATGAAGGCTTAGAGATTTTTTACAAAGTTTTGCATGAGGCGATTAGATTATTTACGCCTAAAATAAAAATCTATAATGGAAGTTATCCTAGATGGTTTTCCACACAACTGAAGCAGTTTATTGGCCTCAAAAAAGCTGCACATAAATCATACAAAATTTCAAACAATCCAATGGATTATAATCATTTCAACTTTTGGAGAAAGAAATGCAAGGCAGTAGCAAGGCAGTGCTATAAAGATTACCTTGAAAACATTCAATATTCCATCTCATGGAATATTAAATATTTTTGGACATTTGTAAAAAACCAAAAATCACTTAATAGATTACCACATCGTATGTTCCTTGAGAATGCTATAGCAGAGGATTATAGTAGCATAGCAAACTTATTTGCAGATCATTTTTCACAGGTGTATAAGGAACCAGAGAACATTGTGATACCAGAAATGATCCCTAATGGGAATGTTAATGTCAACAAACNCCCTGTTGTTTTTTTTAACCCACCATTGCCTGTCAAAGTTTTCAGGTAACGTTTCAGCGTGCTGCTTTCGGAATGTTCTAGTTGAACTGTTGTTATCTATAAGAAGAAGCGAGTTCAAGTAATACAGGTAATACCATATGTTTCCGTGAGACTTCACGCGATTTACCAAGGTGCAATACTTCATTCTTGCATTCGCAGAAATAGGTAAATAGGAACAGAGATCAATCAAAAAACATCATGGGAAGGTGTTCTCCGGACAATCCAGCAAACTGACCAATCTCAACTTAAGAATTTAAACAACAACAACGGATAACTCATCTTCGACTTGAAGAAGCCGAGCGCAGGTTTCACACATACGACGTGCAAAAAATTTGCTTTTAAAGAAAAGTAAATATTTATACTCATGGTCAATTATTTGGGTTATTGTTTTAAAATTTTTTTTAATAAATACGCGATCAACTGTGGATAAAGACAGCTAACGTCTAGGAGCCACATAAAACAAAATCCGGCTTCGCCGGAAAGAAAAAGAAAGTTGATCTTCGACCTGAAGAAGCCTACTGCAATGTAGGCGAAACGTCGTCGCTACAGCTTCAACCATCTTGAAACCCGGGAGACATCATGGGAACAACCGATCGCCGCGGAAACCTACGAACAGGAATATAAATATAAATCAAAATTGTTTCACTAGATGGCTGAAACTGCAATTAATGCTCTTTTACGATAATTTTGGATATCGCATAAATTTAACTTATTATAATTGGATATCGCATAAATTTAACTTATTTAAAAAAGTTCGTTATTCGTCAGATTTTTCTTACTCAGTCTCATCTTGTATTTCTACTCTAACATTGACAGTTTAATAAAGAGGACGATCTTAAATTTGTATACATACTCCATTTTTAACTTAAGCATTTAAATTTCACCAGTCAAAAGATTAAATTTGTAAGGATGATCTTTAAGTAAACAGTAACCTGTTTCAATTATTAATTTATATGAAAAGAACCGTGTAAAATATGAATATTTAAAAGCTTCAGATCGTAAATTTGGTCTCATAATGAACATGATCGTGTTCGTTATATACTTCAGAATTCATAAAGAACATAAGAAGGGGTTAATAAATTAAAACATCAACAAATACTTCTATATTCTGAAGCATATTATTAACAACTTATGGATAGTGAAAAATGATAATAGAATAGTAAAACTGTGATGAAGGGTTTCTTGTTGGAATGAAAACATTCTCCACCAAATCAAATGGATCTGGAGAAAATAATCATTCAGCTGATGTTATCTCTGTATCTCACTATGGATATAATTATTATAAATTATAATATTTTGATTATCAATTCTCTATCGTTCCGAGAAGTGCTCAAATAAATTTCCTTTAATCCACACAATGCATACTTTAGGGAAAAAATGAGTATTCTGGGTCTTTTGGGATCGAATCTATGACAGTTATGATCGATTTCTCACTTTTTCGGGGTTTCTCGTTTGTACTGATACCACATAAAAGGGCCAAGTCAAAGACGCTTTTAGTTAAGGCTGAAACTCCATAACCTATGTGTAGCAATACAATAGGTACTACATAGATGGAGTACCTACCTAACGTATATTTGAATGCTGACGAGGAAGGTGAAGAATGTCTGGAAGGTAAGAAGATGAAATTTAATAGCGGAAAAATAAGTTCTATGTGAAAAAACGGGATAAATATTTTTATAAATAACATCGATTTTCAGTTGCAAATTTTGCATAAACTAAGAGAAAAATAGAAGACACCTGCTGGGCATAAGAAAGAAAAACCTATGTGTAAATCACAATACCAACTCGAGGAAATTTTCTCCCATCTGAATTACATTATATGAAAAAGTATGGACGTTTAAATCAAAGACCCTACCACTAAATGGGCTTACCGAGTACTAAAAGTTTACGCATTCACTTGAAGGATATCAGTGACTCCTCAGCAGTCAAGTGCCTGGATAAGGCTATGGACTCAATACCTGCTGTCTTATGGTTACCTGACTTCCACTACATTCCTCCAGAACCTTCCATAACTCGGAATAATACACAGTTTAAAAAGAAATACATGGTTGCTCCACAACAAAATATTAACAATTAACAAATAAACAGATTGCAATATAAGCTGCGTACACTTCACAATGTCTGTACAGTCTTCAGCTAGAAGGCTGATTTAAACCTCATTCCCTCCATCAATAGCTATGAAAAGCTTTGGGGAGAGGACAAAGGCGACTAGACAAATGAGGAGTGAGGTCATTTACCCTTACTTTCCTCACTGAGACAGAATAGTACAGTGGTGCCTTTGTTTAGGACAGCCTTAGTTAACGACGTACTTGGTTAACGACATATGGTTGTGATCAAACATTGTCTCATTAACAACGCACTCTGGAGAAATTTGACAACTTTTAACAACTCCTAATTTGACAACAAATTAAAAACTCCTCTCATTATCCATTTTATAAAGGATAACTTTTTGCAAGTATAACTCAATAAATGTATGCATGAGTGCCATAGTTTGATGAAATTTAAATGAGTTTTTCCTGCATATTTGGCATGCAGTATGGTTATGGAAAATCGCACTTTGGATAAGGATGGTTTTCGTTAGCAACGACAATCTTGGAATGGATTGCCATCGTTAACCAAGGTACCATTGTATAAGCAGAAAAGGTCCATGTAAATGAAGCATAATGATTCTTTGAGTAACTCTTTTTCCGATCATCCAATATGGAGAGACCTTAATGCCATTATTCAGCCTCACTCATACCTCTGTGCCTTTCATATTATCACAGCCATGACCAAACCTGAGATAAAAGTTGACGAAAGATGCAGAACTAGTTTCCCAGATAAGGTAATGGAATGCTGGACCATATAAGAATGGTTAGTTCTGTTTATGCTCCCTATATACACTTATGTTCTTTTTTGCCATTAAAATTCAAAATCCCACATAAATTTACTTTTTACTTGCTTCTAGTTTGATCTGTATTAATATTTAATCAGAATTAAATAGAATCAGTAAAATTTCTAAATTTCTACATGAAAAACTTTGTGTTTTACTTAGTAATGCATGTGTATAGCATGGTAATCTAACTCTTACTTTCAGATAAAAATTTCACACAGTAAAGGTCTATTGATCTCAATGGTCAGGCCCCTGTCTATTATTTAAGAGCAAATAACATACCTTGGAAGTCTCAATAAAATTCTTATTACACAAAGGTGTCATTAGCCTTGTATGATAAATCTACAGTGAAAAAGATTAAAGAATGTGAACAGCTTTCACTCAGCAGAGTGTGACGAGCCTCACTTTCACCAGAGGGACAATGTTATATCTCTGGAAATAGAAGAGTCATAACAGAGATAAAGGGGTTATAGCAGAGGCTAAATAAGCTTCCCATAGATATAGAAAGCAGACAATTACAGGTTTTCACATAGATGATTAGGAAATATTGATAATTTGTTCAGGATACCATTTAGTATAATATAGTATTAATGATTTCAAGAAAACATATATTAATAGACTAGGTCCTGACATTTTGAATTTTGTATGGAATTGAAAACTATAAAATGAATTGAATGTATAATAACAATATATATTGAATGTAGAAATCCTGAGAAAGTAAGAAAATGTGTTTGTTGATAATGCAGTGGAAGTTAATCAAAGACTGATAGAGGATGGATGAATAAAGAAAAGAATGATATGGTGTTGCGTTGACATTCAACACAACACCATATCATTTGCAAGGTATTTTGTATCAAAAGGCAAAGAATTTATCATTAAGAATGGTTTTCTAGGTATTTTTTATCAAAAGATAAACTATTTAAAAATTAGATACATGATAATAATCTCTGCACAGCTTAAAATATAGACGAAAGGATAAGATTGCATAATAAACATAAACTTCAATCTTTGGCTGATTTAAATCAACTTCACACTAACAACGGTGTAACACCATCCTGTTTCTATTCAATGTTTAGTAAGTTCTCTACTTAAAGCACCACCCAAAAGTGGCTTTAAATAGATAGACACGGAATATAATAGACAGAAAAAATCACATGTAAGGAAGAAGTATTATTAAAACCAATTTTATGATCAAACATATAATAGAACTTAAGGAATTAGTCTGTCTGAGACTAAAAACTTTTGAAACCAAGCCTAAAGAAGAAAGGATATTTGAGTCTTTTCTTTCACTTCACATCTCTGTTAGTTTTTCTTACATCATATGAAAGCCAAGCAATTCAAGATCTTTAGTATAGGTCATTACAACTAGAACCATTCAGGCTGATAGAGAACAAGAATTACATTATCTAGAATATATGAAAGATTCCTATCTTGACTGGGGAATTAAAAAACCAAGCACCAATTTTTCAATTAAAAAATTTATAATTCTTACAAGTTGTAATATTACAGAAAATTAACATGTCATTTAAATGTTCATTTAAGTCAAGTAATTTCTCCTGAAGGACTTAGATAAACTCTTTTTAAAGGAAATTTTATCACAATGTAAGGACTTTTATTGACTACACAGAGTAAAATCTCAAATAAATGATTATGTGATACAGCAATAAAATTCAAATGGAGAAATGAGTTATATAACTATTATGAGTTAGTGAAGTTATAAAGTTTTACTTTGTGTTAGTTGTACCTTGAAAAGAAAATAAGCTAGGTCCACAAAATATGCAGTGAATTTGCTTTCTCCTCGCCAGATTTAGGTCATTTATGTAATTTTATTGCAGAATCTGGCATAAAACCTCAATTTAAAATGTATGTAGACCTCTATATTATTATGAAAGTGTTACAAAAATATTCAGATTCTATTAAATCCTGATATTCTATATTAATTCAGTCACAGGGAGTGCTGACCTTGATATTGGTTAGGCCAAATCAATTTTCATGTATGATTAATTTTTAATTTTTATTAGGTGGATTCAAAACAGGGGAAAAGGGCATACAATAAGACTTGCACCTAGGAATTTTCTCAAGGAGAACCGGACAAGAATGAAGTCTGATAGGACTGGGCCTTACTCAAAAAGTCTCCTGAACTGAATGTCTAATTGTTCTAGTATGATAGCTTGATTGACTAGAGCAGTCGCCAGGAAAGTAGATCATCTGGCTTTGCATTCCAGTCCTGTCTTGTATCTATTTCTCCTTATGGATATTAAAAGTGTTACAAAAAATTCGGAGTTCTTAGAAATCTAATAAAGATTCATATTGGCAATATGAGATGCATCTGGGTTCATGGTGGCAAGGTGGCCATTATCATCATGGATAGTCTTCTTCTACAGACCTATGGTATCATTCTCCCATCTTTTCCTATTCTCTTCATTCTGCAAATCCTAATCTATCTTTAAACTATCTTCACTCTTCTCCTTCTACTTTATACCTTTACCTTACTTTACTGTTTCTTCTATCTCTACTTTCAGAATCTGATCCTTTTTTATGTATAGCTAAGTTTCTTTTTCTTTGATTGATTAATTTAATCAATATTCATTCCCCTTTATCTCAGAACATTCACATTCCTGAACTTGCCAGTCAAACTTGTGTATGCCATTCTCCTTATTATCCACATTCCAAAATCTATTTTTTTGTGGTCATTCTTGAGAAGGTTCCATGTTTTTCCGCCATAGAAAAACATTCCATACCAGGAATTGAATCATCCTTTTACTCAGGTTGATGTGAATTTTACTTGTTGACATATTTTAATTCTTCTGTAAATCTTCCCAATCTATCCTAAAGGTCACTCTCAATTCTTTTTCATTATAAAAATAAGTACATGCCAATACGTCCTCATAGTGACATGTGTATAAATTTAAGATGTAAATACATATATAATTGGCAATACTGCTAGTCAGTGAAAATCCTGGATCAGTAACTGGAATTCAGGGCATTTAATTCAGACCAGGAAAGGGTGAATTGACCAATGCCTAAAGGGTAAATTCCTGGCAAGGGAAAACCCCTCAGGAATAATTACCACGTGTATTAAAGCTTACACAAACAATAGATCAAGAGGATAACTGATCCCAAAGAAGGATAATTATCAGCATAGCATTACAATATGCCTGGTTAGCCATTGGCAGAAATAAAAAGGAATAAATAATGATAAGAAATAAATATGAAAGAATTTAAGCAAGCTTTTTAAACAAGTCACTCTAGGTTCGTTTTTTGTACTTGATAGCATGCCAGTCAAACCAGCTCAACCAGTTATCTTAAAATTGTTATAATGGTTAGTGGTGCTGCTGGATGTTCAGCCATTCAACTTGAGCTTTCATTTATGAGCTTTATGTGTGCTCTATAGTGTTGGAAATTTCCATCTCTGTTCATACCCTGAGGTTGGACAAGAATGTAGCCACTTTTCAATTTCTGGATTTTGAAGTATGCTGATATGAAAAATATTAAGGAAATTATCAAAAAAAGGATTAAAAGACAGATAAAAGGAAACTTAGATTTACTTTTTTAATTAATCTTCCATTCCTTACAAAGAGTTTAATTCTCTCTTACCATATACATACTCCAAACAACATTACTTGTATGGGATACTATTTTATTCTCTCTCATGAAGAGTCTTGTTGGCTTTATAAATTACTCATGAATTATTTTTATTGCACATTTAATTATTAATGTGTCTGTACATTATCTTACCCATTATCTGACTTATTTTATAACTATGGTAGAAATTAATTATCTATTTTAATTTTTTTGATGGAAGCATTTAAATCTACTACTAAAATGCGTAAGTACTAGATGATCAAAATAAATTCCAGCAAGGTTGAAATTCATCACAATTGGCATTTTCTTGTTGATAGTTGCTATGCTATTTGCAGCTCAAGGGTGTGAGAAGGACAAACTTCAAAAAAAAAATAATACCTTGAGGTGTACAAAACTTACATTCAGTTCTTTAAAAGTAACTCACTCATGAAAACATGTACAATGTATAAAATAAGTACCAGGAAGAGACAAAATAATTTCAAAAAAGCTCCTTTTTCATGATCATTTAAGCAATGAGTGCATTCCATTGCTTTGGTGCAGAATCATTGATCTGGTATGCCTGTACATGTGTGAACATATGATAATCAAGATTTATTTCCAATTTCTTAGTAAGAATCTAATAGAGGGACATATGTGTTGAAAGCTGAATTAAGTAAATAGTTTTATTTTCATAAGGTTTTGAGGCAAAAATAAACTTTTAATTTAAATAATAAGGTTTATACACAATCAATCCATCCAATTCTTACTAACTCATTTTCCTAATTTTCACCCAAAATATCTAATTCTGCTGCTCACATGAAGCAAATCAAATTTTTATCATCTGACCATGTTAGGATCAGATATATAGGAAGACAGCCTTCAGGCCACAAGTGATCTTTTTGGACATTCATTGTGGTCTTTTAGTCACTTTCTCAAATGAATACTCGTGTTTAAATAATTTCTTTCAAATCTTATTAATGATTCCAAGTGAAAAATAAATTGGAAAATGTTCTTTTACAGCTTATTCAGGAAAAGAATTAATTTTCTCCTATAAAACTTTGATCTTAAACTACCTTAATGTAGGCAACATTCAAAACAAGAGAGGTCTGATAGCTTCACACCTGGTATTTCCTATGAGCAGAATGGTAAATGTAGCCTTTCTCTGAAAAAGAGTTCCCCACGCCTGTCCTAGCTGTTCCATTAGGGAGGCTTCTTTCGGGTTTACCATCCCTAATACTATGGGAAGTGTGCTTTAATAAATATGTAATAGTAGCATCATAAAGTTTTATTGTAGAACAGCATTGATTGATAAAATGTATAAATTTTAAATATAACTTTGCTAAAAACTTTTGTTATAATTTAATTTTGTGGAATAAGAATTATTTGTTATAAAAGATTAATTAGTAAGTTTATTGTTTCATACCATTTGAAAGTTTTTTTAAAAGCCGTCAAATACCACTTGCCGTTCTCTCTCGTAGAGGAATTCCTTGATCCAGTCAATTACTTCCTTATTATTACCTGCTAATTTTAATTTGTAAAATTATTCGCAGTCAGGGATCCTGTCAAGGCTCTCTTGGGGTCAAGAAAATAGCGTCCAATTGCTTTTTATTCTAAACAGACTTTAAGATAACGCGGACGAATATAGATAGTGTCGCATGATCGTTTCTTTTTAAATCGTGTTTGTTCTTACTGAGAAAACGATCCCTATCTGAGAACTTCTTAATAGTGAGCTTACAACGACATGCTCCATTACTTTTCCGGTCAGCATAGTTAATGAGATAGGTCTACAATTTCCTGGATCATCCTTTAATCCGCATTTATAAACAGGCGTAACATTCGCTGACTTCCAATCTATTGGGACGCTATCTTCGTACATGGACTTGGTAAATATAATTTTGAGATAAGGGGCGACGCCTCCTATCACTCTAACCGGAATACCTTATGGACACGGTGATTTATTCGGTTTAATACTACCCAAGATTTTTGTAAATCCACCTTCGGAAAAGCATATACTTGGCATCGACGTGAGTATGCTAATCTCCGGTAGGGTGTCCTTGCAACTATCGGGTGTGAATACTCTTTGATAAAAGTTATTTGGGATATTAGCATTTCTCTTTGATCGCAAGTTATATTTCCATAGCTATCTCTTAATGAGCTTACCGTTTGTATCCTTTCCCCGCTAAGGCCTTTACTTTTCCGCACTTTGTTTGTGAAAAGTCTTTCTAACCTCACTATCATACCTCACTATCTAGGTTCGTAAACGTGTTTAGAGTATTTTGATGGTACATACATAAGTGTCTATGTAATTATGCATAATCTTGACGAATATTTTCCAAGTTCCTTCGGTGGGTATTTGGGATTAACGCGCGACTTAACTGGGTAAAAATCGGTAATCAATTTCTCGTTAATAAACCTTCGAAATTCGCTTTGGAAAAAAGATGAATTATACGTTTCGGTTTTTTTGCTTGTTTAATTTTATATCGAAGTCTATGAATACGCCTTCATGGTCGCCAAGCCCCTCGTCATTCGAAATACTCTTAATACGCTCGGGGAAGTTAATTAGGAAGAGATCGAGTACATTTTCTCCCCTAGTTGGAGATTTTACTGTTTGGCTTATGCGTTTTTCTTAAGAATATTTAGTAACGTTTTACACGAGTCGGAGTTCCGGGCCCCCAGGGGGTGTTCATACATCCCCTGCCATGCGCCACTAGCAGCTTGCGGGGTATGAATCTAAAACTAAATTCCTTCCCTCTCCGGCTTCCTTCGGGCGCGGCTATTTCGGAGGGTGGAGGCACGGGCTTGGTATCCTAGCACTTTGCAGTGCAGAGAACCTATTTTAGGTAGGGATAGGGTTCGGCGTCACCTCCCCAGTGCCCTTACTAGCTCGCGTTGCTCCTCTGCTCCTCGTAACCACCCACCCCTCGGGTTCCAAAACTGCGGCCGACCCCAAATGAGTGGCAGTGGGCCGCACCTTCTCTTCGACAGTTCAGCCGAGTTGGGCGCCTCCCCTTCCGCCCATCAGAGCGATCACATTCCCAGAGATCCACGAGCTATATTTAGGCACTAACTAGGCACGAGCCTAGTTCCCGGATTGTCCTGCGTACTCACAGATCCGCGCCTTAAGAAGGTCGGTGTCTGAGTCACTCGCGAGGCGTTCCAAGGCGGACCGACAAAAGGCTATCCTGCTACTAATGACTTTAGAATTTGAGCTGTAAGAAAAGTCAGCAGGTAAACAACCTACTACCCGCTGCTTTCTTATCTGGGACGTCAAAGTTTCCTTGCGATGAAGTTTTGTGATAAGAGAAAAAACAGTTTTAAGGTTAAAACTTAAGGATTTTTAAGATTTAAGACTAGGGAAAAGAAAATGCATAGGAAGGTCCAAAAGTAAACTGATTAAACAAATTCTATACACTGATCGAGATGTGTTTGAGTGTATAAGTAACGAATAAAATGGAAAAACGATTTTAAAAGGTTTACGTAAAAACGGTCTAAGAATAAGTTAATTCCAAAAAAAGAGATTATCTAAAGAAGGAAGAACAGGGTAAGCGCAATAGCAATAACAGTAAAGTAAACCTGTGGAGGAAGCACTTCATATCACACACAACAAGGGGTCGCACAATCCGAAAACCACCAAAAACCGGGAAAGTCAAACCTTACGCGAGGCGTAAGGTGCATCCTCAGAGGCGATGTCTCTGAGGATGCACTCCTTGAATGTTAAACGCGCGTAAGGTTTGACTCTCCCGGTTTTTGGTGGTTTTCGGATTTTGTGACCCCTTGTTACATTTTGCCACCAGAGGCACTCTACTTATTCACACTTACACAAGGAAAGAGTTGATCCGGAAATACCGGAATTAATAAATAATAATTTACCTCTGAAAAACGAGAAAAAATTTAGAAAAAATAAGGAAAATTTAACCTTGGCTCTACTCAGCACTTCTCTTGGAATAGTCGGGGCAGTGGTAAGAATTTCGCCAGCTATCGGTGGGTGGTCGGCCGATGGTCAGACACTCAATGAGTCGCTAATGATACTCAGCAGAACACGTCCTTTCACTTCGGAGGGCAAGTGAAGACTAAACCAGACACGTATTTTTACATCACTAATTTTAGTTAGTTAGAAAGACATTGTATGTTTCCTCAAGTGTATTATCAATGAAGAGGGTATTGCATACATGCCTATTTCCCTCTACACATCGGATGAAATAATTTCCAAAATAATTTAAGACAGAAAACGCAGGTTTATTAAACATAAATTTGCTTCTGTTAAGTCCTTAATAGATTTTTTCCCTTTAAACTCCATTTAAGTATTAATCGTCTTCCGAGCTTTATCAGGATTTTTCATGTCTTTGTCTTTGAATTTCTGGTCGTAGAACTTTTTCTTAGTTATACATATGGAAGCATTCATCACATTTCTGGGTTTTCCTGAAATCTTCATTACTTGGTGAACTTTTCCACTTCATTTGAGACTCCAAAACATCTAGACTTTCGTTTTGTATGTACTAAAATAGCAGTATCAACAAAAAAATTGAAATACTTAAGCATTGCAAGAAGCACTTGGGTCATTCATATATATTAAGAAAAGGAAAGTTACAAAGACAAAACCTTTGGAATCCCGTATTTCACGATATATTATAGATTTTAAGTGGATACTAGCTGATTCCGCGCAAATATTTGCGCGCATTGTGCATATAATATCCGCGAAAACTTAAACGCTTGTGACTATTTTATATATTTAGAAACGTATCTCCATACAATAAATAATTTAATTATGTCTGTTTTGAATTATCAGACATTATTAACAATTCATTTAATCACACCTTTTTCCAAAGCAATTCATAATCTTCAACTATATCGCTATGTGAATACTTTTTTATCTCATCACGTATTTTTTAATTTCAAAGACTGCGAGTTTCAAGATTGTCAATGAGTTAGTTGAGCTAAACAGATTGATTCGCGGTACAACAATGTAAACACTGTTATAAAAAATCTTGAGCTGAAAGATTATTCCGGGTGATATTTGCGTACATAATATTTGAAAAGCCACATAAATTTAGGTTAACCTTTGTTTAGCACGCTAAAATTCATGTTTACCAAGATAATGTTCGAAAACGTTTCAATTCATGGGGAATTAGGAAAGATCACTTTTCTCGATGTTTCGCTCATACTAATTATTTTTACATCCAAAACTCTTCTTTACACTTAATTCTTAATATGCACTTTCTAACAACAATATCATAGATAATGCATACCATATTCTATTTTAAACAATATTAATTAACTTAAATTTCAATGTTTGGTAAATTAGGTGTTTATATCAGGTTAAACATTTAGAAGTAATAAGAATATAAAGTACTCAACTTTACTTACATTTGTTTACATCCCGCTCAGTCATTAACATTACAAATACTGCCCAGAGCCAAAGCGACATTTCTGATTTACACGGTTCTTGATTATAGCATTTGAACATTTATGTCAAAACGACAATAAATTATCATACAAATCACCATGTTATCTAAATAAGGATACAATTATTGACAATAAGTTAATAGACCGATAAAGTATTTAATTATTTGAATTATATTCCGAAGTTATCTTGATTTCAAAGTGTGACATTTACTTACGATCGTTGGTTTTAGCTAATAATCCTTCAATGTTGAAATATTGATTTGAGGGATATCGTATTATTCTTTCGTAAATTCGACAAAATCTTCTTTAAGGATGATTTTCAGAAACGTTTCAATTGCTATCAAAACGTTCCAAACGTTGCAAAACGTTCTAATTCGTAGGGAGTTAGCAAATATCACTGTTGTCGATGTTTCGCACATACTAATTGCTTTTAAATCTAAAGCTCATTTAAGAACAGAAAATTTAATCGCAAATATTTACGATGCTATGCATAACGTTTTAAGCCTTGCACCCTCGAAAATGAAAAATCGAAAGCAATCTTACGGAAACACATTTCGACTCCGGGTCTTTCCGGGGATGAAACCAAGCATGCCAGGGTTTCCAGTAATTAGAAATCCAACGCAGTTTACCGCGTGTCTCTAAATCTAACCGTTTCTAAGATACGGAGGGGGACGGACCGACGGACGGAAACTTGGGAAATTATATATAATGATAAATGATATGATATGATTTTGTTCTAAAAGGAGACAAATAACTCTAAGTAATAGTCAGACTCTAATCTAATAACTCTAAGTCAGAGTTATAGTCACCTCTTATACCATACATACATAGTTTTGAGAGAAGCTTTGTGTGGGAAATGCTATCAAAAGCCTTCAACATCTCACTAAAGGAAACATGATTACTCTCATTATTTTCTAAGGAACGATATATATATCGCTTATAGTCTCTACTTAGTACTGTATACGGATATTTTAACTCTGGATTAGGATCGATAATTAATTGCTCATAAATATTTAATACTTTATCCCTTATACTTAACAGATCTTCATTAAACCAATTTCTTTTTTGTGAGTCAGCTGTAACCCTTCTGGTCATCTCAGGCATATAAATAGTGAAATAAACGGGAAGTTTCAGATTACCGATTTCTATGAACTACCAAATTGGGCATTGTGTTGGGTATGTGTCACGTATATTTGACTAATAATCATAAGCTCCTTTCAGAGTCTTATGCCTTCATTTCCGTTAAACCTAAATATTGATTTTACCAGTTGTTGCTAATTAGAGAGGAATCATATTGCCAGCATATTTCAATGTTATCTCACGAAGTTCTCCGATGTTTCTAATTTATGTGTGAAAATATGACGTAAGCAATTTTCCTCTTCTCTATTCCGCGACCGTTGGCGTCAAGTCGCATCTTCAGCTGCCTTAGACTTTGGACTTCATTTTTCACTATCGTTACATATCTTACTACGACTTCAGGCCTTCGGACGTTGACTTCGTTTCTCTTTCTTTGCTTCCATTGGAAATCAAAGGAAATGAATAACGGATATTTTCAAACAAAATTCTTCATGGAATTTTTGGGAGAAATTAACAATCGCACATATTTATTAGTAAAACAAAAAATAAAGAATTGAATTTTATTTCACATCTGGGTAACTTGAGCCATTTCTATTACAACTATCAATCAATACATATATAACAAAGGCAGTACCTATTACAAAGAACGTGAGAAGAGATGGAAACTGCCTAAGCATATCTCTATTATATAAAAATTTAATTTTGCGGATTTCATCAAGAAACAGCTGCTTTTCTAGGTAGAAATGTTAACAGTTTCAAATCAGAGGAACTTCGTGACAAAAAGAAAAATTTGAATCTGCCCTAGAACATTGAGTTCTAGGGATTTAATACCCATCTTGGCGAAGTCTTAATGATGTCGAACAGAGCTTTTCCTGGACATTCCGTGGCTTTCGTTTGTTGATGTCCCAGCAGCTTGTAGTCCCATTTCACCATACCCATTTCCGCTCCACAGGTGATCAGCTCCTGTGCCGCCTTCAGCTGCGGAAACGGGGGTACATTTGCTGGAAACGAGCAACATCATCACAATTAATTTTTCGCGAGGTTATATCGAGAACGGATAGCTATTGGTAGTCTCTATTTCCTGATAGCATTAGGAATACCAATCAGGCAACTTATTAATTCTTTCGGTGTTTTCACACTCTCTGCCATACGCCATATTATTGTTATTATTATTAAGTATATGTTGCAAATGGATAATTGTCCGGTGGTAACGTCGCATATACATAAAAAGAAGAAGAAAACGTGCACACTTCCAATACATACACCAAATTCCAAAGCACCCATTGTGCCCAACAATACTTCACAACTTACAATGCAAAAGTTACAACAAAAAAGTTCAATACAGAAGTCTTAAGGCTAAACGACCACAAGATAAAACATTATATACATTCAACAAACAAATGATCGTAAAAATCGTGACGTTATGATTACATTGATAACATTTATGAAACTTATTTTGTTGATGTCCCTCGATTCCTCGTCGAAATTTTTTGTTTGTACTTGGGAAGGGGTTAAAAATATCTTCCGGTAATTCATTCCATTCTTTTATAATTCTGTTTACGAAAGAATATTTCCCGAAGCCCTTTTTAGATGGCTCGACATACATGGAGGCTTGCGTGGTACTAATGTAAATGTAAATTGACTGTTTAAGAAAATCAAGGGCCCCCGGATAGCGAAAAGGGTCGTGCGCTCGCCTTTGATGAAAGCGGTCCTAGGTTCAATTCCCTGATTAGATGCGGGCCCATTTGTGTGAAAGGACATCAGAGCACTTTTAACGATACACACTTGTAATATTATTTAAGAAAATCAGAATAGGGTGTGGACAACTGAGAATTAACGCTAACACTTTTGTTGAAAGTGTGTTTAAATCACGTTGGATTCCTTTGTACATTTTAGTAACTCACTCTGAAAGTTGCCGATGAAAGCGATTCCGATGCCCTTGTCGTTGTAATTTTTCGTGTGAGCTCCTTGTTTATTCCAGCCACGACCTTCGTAAACCTTTCCGTCTCCACCAACCAGGAAACTATGTAGGAGAGAAGAATCACATCATCAGAATAGGAAACAAGATGGAAACCGTTTAATTTTAATAAAAAAATCGGAATACGCACAGGAAAATTGGCGGATTTCTTCGTAAAAAACATCCCCGACAAACTGTTTTTTGTAACTTCCACCAGATCCCGATGATCGGAATAGTTTTCATTTATCTTTTGATATATACAAGATAGAGGGAAATGTATCATTTATTTATTTTTGTCTCAGCCTTGATAGCATGAAAGTCACTAATGGTTACCATATCGCTTAGGTGTGAGTGATGCTGAGAAATGGCATTCAATCTATACCAGTTAAATGCTAAGAAAAGTGTAAGGAATTAAATTGTGAAATGAAAAATTCTGTTCAAAGAGCCATTGTACGAGTAAATATCGTTATCGTTAATAAATTAATAAAGCCTTACTTTTGGCGAAATTGAGTCTCCGAAGTCATTTTTACATTCAACCTATCGTCGATGTAAAATAAATCTAAATTGTAAATAATGACCAATTGTGATTTAAATTACATTGTACTGCACATCCGCATACTTATAACACTGTGACCTAGTGAGAGAAGTGTGAGAATACTACCTCACTCCTTATCTTGCTTAGTAGACCTAATTTTTACCGGTAGATGGAGTAAGGCTGTGAAGGATATTGTAATAGTATATATAATATAGTAGAAGATTATTACAAGCAGTGGAGGTGTATTACTGTTGGAATATTATAAATGCAAAACTGACGGAGTGATTAAATAATCATTAATTTCTTCTGAGAAAAGTCTTTTGGAAACTGACTAAAAGAAGAGGAATATTAATATAGTCCAAATAAAGATTGGTGGCTTCCTGAAGGCAGTCAGAAAATCTATGTTTAATTACCAGAAGCACAAACGGAATCTGAATGCTAAATGAACTGTCTAAAGGTTGAACTAGAAAGGCAGTTTAGCCTCCTTGTACACCTTTTTTCCTGATGATGAGATATTCTTGCCAGACATTAACATAAGGAGAGCAAAAGCAATTGCTTTACACGATGAGAATTATTTTTGACCAATAAATACGTAGGTTTAGGATTATCCGTAAGCTTGGAGAATTTTACTATCCTAGGAGTTTACTGTGTGTCGAGAATTGTCGAGATCTTGTTTTAAAGAAATTTTTTCAATGGATTCCATCCAGAGATTTCTTCAATCCACTCCACAGCGGAACTGCAGACATTTTAATCGATGATGCGGTGGGCTCCCGAAAGAAATCGGTGAGGTCCATGCACCTAAATATCTTAGTGATTATAAAATAAATAGAAGTTTATTGGGGAATTTTCGAAAGAAAAAGTGAAAAGAAAAGAAGACAAGGAGGAAGGATAATATATATAAATACATGAAAATTAGATAAGGACAGAGGGTTTACAAAAGAGAGGAATTTCTTTAGCAAACTTTATCATTAGGCCACAGCTTAACAGTGTGCATATAGGGATCTCGTGCTTTCCTGCCACAGCTTAACAGTGTGTGTTCCCTGGCCACCGTCGTACTCATCATATGGAAAGCCTGGTCTCAAAACGGAAATTCATTAAAAAGCATTAATGATAATTACCTGTATCCAATATCGGAGAATCTGCCATTCCGCTCATCCATGTGGTACTTCTGGATGTCCCGGAGAATCCTGGAGCAGGAGTCCGTAGAGGAGCAGTTTCCAGTCGCCGTGTGGTGGACGATGACGTATTCGACCGGCGTCGTCATCACTGTGGTTCCGTTTGGCTCCCTCGCTCCCCAAACACTACGAGATACGATGCTGGGACACTCCACTGACTGACTGGGACAATACTGAGGTCCCCCAGGAATGCGAGACACCTTGTTTGGACACACCACTGACGAATGAAAACAATCCCGGGTTAATACGGCAATCCTTACTTTCATACATTTTGACATTCAGAATTGCGGTCAATTACCAGTAATGCCGGTCTGGGCCTCTACGAGCAATATTGGCGCTCCGGGCAAGATCTAATTACGAAAAATGTTGGCAAATTCACGAGAAGAATGTTTCTCATTGAAAACAACCAACAACACTCTCTCGCAATGAAAAGCAACAGTAGCCTTTTAAAAACGAAAAGGGTGTCTCAGCGTTTCCGAAACCTTTTTAAACCTGGGTGGGAATCTCTAAAGTATAGAAGAACCGAGTATAAGCACAATTTATTCCAGAAACTATTAATTACTGATTTGCATGACGAAATACGCGATATCGTGATGCCCGCTCTCAGCGAGCGCGATTTCCAAAATCAGACGACAAAGAGATTTCGCGAGACTATAGCGAGGACATTACTGGTCACTATTTCCTGATGGCATTAAGAATACCAATCATGTAGCTTATTAATTGATTCGGTGTTTTCACACCCCCTGCCATACGCCATACGATATACCAATGTAAATGTAAAAACCTAATTACCTATCTATCTATTCTTTTCTTTTTCTTCTTTATTCTGCAGTAATTTAATTTCCATCACAGTTGATTATTTAGTATTCAGGTTCCCTAAGTAGACGTAAAAATAAACGTTTAACGTATTTACCCCACAGGCCGCCGGAAGCGTATGGCATTGATTTCGTGGCGGAACTACATGACCGCGCGAAAACATGAATAAAATACCAAATTATATACAGAAAGCAAACCGATAAAAACAATTATATTGTTTTGCTTTCTGTATATATTATAGTGCTTTTGATCATGTTTTCACGTGATGATGAAGCTTCGCCACGAAATCATGGTCGAGATTTGTATTTCTCTAACGGTTCAGTAAAATTCAGACCACACGTATGAGACAAGGGGGAAAATGTGCTGCAATATCCAATTCACAAATTAAAATTATTTGAAAATAGCCCTCAATACATGGGTGGAAGGATATTTAACAAATTGAGCATTGTTATGAGACAAAAACTGTCTACAGTTAATGTAGTATTCTTAAAAATATTTTAAAAGTTTTTGATAAAAAAATGTTACTATTCTGTTTTTTGAAGATCCGAATATAATTATGTAATGTGATAAATTTTGTAAAAATGTATCGTAAATGTAAAAAAATGTAAAAATGATTAGCGCATAACAGACGAGATACCAACCTGCAAACTATTCTATTCTAAAAGCTTTTGTCATGAAGCCCCTTTGTATTAGTAAAAACCACAAAAAGAAACCGGAGTCTGTGTTGTTGTATCTAAATCTCTTCATGCCCAAGAATAATTATAATGCTTTATCACGAACATAGCCCACTTTCAAGATTACATACATTCGTTAATTAGGAATGCATTGAATTTTTAATGTGTAAATAAAAGTAGAAAATATAGCTGTTCGTTTAAAAATATAAAGAAAACCACATTATTAAATTATAGGAAAACAAGGTAAGTTTTATTGTAAAAACGAAGTTGTTCAATTTGGTACTAATTCGCATACGTATCCATGCCTCTTCGACATCTGATGATGTTAAAATCCCGATCTTCCATAAGAATAAAAATATTTCCGTGGAACTCACCGAGTCTTTTCATTTACGTCGGGGTTACGAAGAAGTTCCACTAAGTAACACCAGAATAAGTTGACGATATCAAAACTTTCCTTATGGAGTATCTAATGGTACGAAACTCGATCAGTTTTCCTTACACCCATTGCAGACCGCTTGGTTTAACGATCTGTCCACTTTCTATTTCCTTACTAAATGACCTTCAGTGTCGGTAATGACTTCCGCACTGAAGGCCTCTTTGAGATAAATTTCTAAGAAATTTTCTGTGACCAGAAGAAGAGAACTAAACGGATTTTTCGCAAATGCTTCCGCTTTCTTAATTGCATATAGAAAAAAATATGACAATGGTACCAATTAAACCGGTTACCTATGTTTGAACAGCAATGCCATTGGAGTGAGGAATTGGAGAGAGGTTGCAATAAGAAGAGAGGAATGGCGAAAAACTCTACTGAAGGTCAAGACCTACACTGGGTTGTAGTGCCATAGAAGACGCCAGCTTTGTTTGGTTGGGAGGCTGCATTGCATTAAAAAATATCTACAAATGACTTTTGAATGTTGCTCAGGGAGTTTATTTGATTAAAGCACCTGACTGCTTGTTCGTGAATTTTTGGCAAAAACCAACCCCATAATGATGCCTCCACTACCGTAATCACTGAACGTGGCCCCCTGTGGTTTCTCCCTATTCCCAAAACTGAAAAAAAAACTTGAAAGGACGACGTATTGGCAACATTGAGGAGATGTAGACAGAATCTCCGATCACAGTTAAACACGTGTAACCTTTTTGACTGCTAACAATAGACTAAGCCTTTAAAAAGGCTGCCCTTAACAATGTACGTTAGAGACATGAGTAACAATACACAGAAAAAAAATTGACAATAGGAATCATACAGCCCGAGAAATGCAAAAATTCCGCTATTTTTATCACACTACGCATGTGATCAAGATTGAAACTACATTATATATATA
>KZ308442.1:814656-831392 GCA_000376725.2 Ladona fulva
TGTAATTATGTAATAAATATAAGATGAAGATATAAAAAAATAAATGAAAACTATAAGAATATAAAAGAAATGAGTAATATATAAGGGAAACGACATTTGTAAAGGCTTAGGAAAAGTATAGGAGTATGTTAGAACAGTTATCAACTTTGAAATACTTAAGTATAATTGTTGGAAAGGATTACAAACTTAGGCTGCACAAAACCACTTAAAATAGTAAACCGAGGCTTCAGGCTCACCATTTGAATGATTATTAAACAAAGCATTAAAACTTACGTATCGTGAATATCATGCCCGGTCAAATCAGACTTTAGCCTCACTACCTATTGCCGATAATGCTTGTTACGGAACTTAAATAGCAGTGAACATTCGATCGTTGAAATATAAGTAAGTATAAGAGACATTTACTTCTGAAAAAAAAAGAAAGTTGGAACCCGGCTGTTAATTAATTAGAGGTCTAAAAACACCCGTAAGCCGTACTTCGGCAGGCGGAACTCGCATTTAAAGACAAACGGGAACCTCCGGATTACCGATTTTTGGGAAGTTCCAATGCGCATTTCAGAGACAATGTTTACATTATCAAGGGTTCCTGGATAGGATTTTTCGCTTTCTTATCCAGGAGCCCTTGATAATGGAGAATTTGTCTCTGAAATGCACATTGGGACTTGAAAATGAAAAAATCGTATCCAGCAGCCCTTGATAATAGAGGCATTGTCTCTGAAATGCACATTGGGACTTCCCAGAAATCTGTAATCTGGGGCCGACATACAGCTTAGTGTTTTAAACCTCTAATACATTTTATTGGTGAAGAGGCTTATTTAGGAAGCCATTAGGTAAACTTACAAATGGTGCAGTCAACGAAAAGCACGGCGGAGAAGAGAAGAGCGATCTTGTACACCTCCATGATGACCCCCGGGTTGCGTATTGCAGTCTGTACATCCATCGGAAGTATATATATTAGTTTAAGGGCGGTGAAATAACCAAGAGGAATCCTCCCCTCCGCCCTCTAACGCGCTGTTGCCGAGTATTTCAAACACTGTCAACCTCTGCATATGCTTTTACGAGTAATCCCCTCGAGTTCGGGAATTCCCCGCTCTGATATTATTCCCCAAAATTGATAATAAATTTTCCACCCAGCGATAGCTCCTCAACGGATGGTAAATATTTTATTCGAGCTCTGTTCAGATTTTCCAAAATTGCGCATCGATTTCTCGAATTTAAAGTAAGGATTCTTCTGCCAAGGAAAGTACTGCGTTTTGATTTTCCCGATGACAGTTGTCAGAAGGTGAGGCCGTTAAAGTCGACACCAAAACCAAATTCATCTTCACTAATCATCAAAAAACGTCCTCCGAACGACCATAAATCAAAAAAGAAAATATTATATAATAGCTATATTGTTTGCATTTTTGCATCTTCGCAATTTCATAGAAAATCGGTCGGTATGACCTTGTATTTTTTAATTTTAAGCTTTTTTGTCCTCGCATGCAGAGCCGCACCCAGCCACCCGCATCTGCCGCCCGCAAACGTAATTCGCCGGTTAATATAATTTGCCGCCCCTTAAAATGGAATACCAAAACCATACATTTCCTAATTTGCAAGTAAAACTATTTTGTAATACTTTGAAAAACCAGTCTTTTATGACTTCGTTCCCCAGCATTGGTCACAAAGCATCAGCAACTATTAAGTATCCATATTCCGTATGCTGACATAGTAAATTGTCATCATGAGTACTAAGTTCACATTATTTTCGAGTATCATTACCATCACAATCCGTATCACTAAAAATTATATGATTTGTATGAAATCGATTTTTCTCAACAAAGTACGACCGTTTCTACTTAAACCTGTTTTGCAACATAAATATTCACATATTAAGAGAATGAAGGTGTACAAGAAGTACACAATAACATTTAACTTAAAAGATGTACATTGCGAGATCTACTACGAATTCTCGTACAATATTATATAAAGTGAGCCCATAACAAATTTTATACTCTATGCTGATGAGAGCCATTATTCAGCCTGTCTTGGCTCATCGATGCAAACGTTTCTTGACCTATTTGACTTTCAAGAATAATTGTTCCCCAGCAGCAAGTCACCAGACGTGTCAATACAACACACAAAGCTATTTGCAAGTTAGGAAGGACTCCGATCGAATCTCTAGTATAGATATATCCCAAATCCTGAAGAGGATTTATTCTTGGTGCTACAAAATCTTTTATCGAATCCAGTTCTACGATTAAATCCGCTGCACAAATATTCCTTTCTCGTCTTGAGTTATCCGCAATTCTTTCCTCTAAATGTTCACAAATCTTTAATTAATTATACTAGTTTGGCTACTCTTTCCTAGATATGTCGTATGTATTACACAGAAAACAACAAATAATGTTGTTGTAATAATAATAACTAGCTCATCCCGCGCAAATATTTGCGCGCATTGTGCATTTAGTATCTGCGAAAGCTTAAACCCTTGTGACTATTTTATATATTTAAAAACGTATCTCCATACAATAAATAATTTCATTGTGTCTGTTTTGAATTATCAAACATTATAAACGATTCGTTNAAGTTATTATAGATCAAAAAGATTTGGTTTGCAGGAAAATATCTTCTCAACTGAAGGTTGAAGAAAATAAAAACCCCACTGTACAGGAAAACACCCACATGGAAGGGGGATGTAAAAAACCCGCGAAAACACAGAGCATAAAATGAGAAATAGAAAATTAACATGTACCACTTGAATACAATGTGTAAAAATTACATTTTCTGCTAAAATATAATTCAAGTAATGGATTAAAAAAGCGATACAAAATATACAATATTGATATACATACAATCAAAAGTATAATACATTTATTGTATTATAAAGTAATTAAAAATAAACAATATCATACTTCAATTGTAATATTTAAAATATTCAGTATATGGTACATATATTAGGGCGTTCTTCAATTTTCGAGACGATCCTTCTTAATATGAATGAAAACTGGGATTTATGATGATCCATGCTATATCAATACTTTTTTATCTCATCACGGTATTTTTTAATTTCAAAGACTGCGAGTTTCAAGATTGTCAATGAGTTAGTTGAGCTAAACAGATGATTAATTCGTAATGTTTACAAATCTTTGATTCCACATCATAATCTTTCCTAGATATGTCGTATGTATCACTCAGAAAACAACAAATAATTTTGTTGTAATAATAATAATAATGGTTGGCCACATTTCTGTTGCCACCATTTAGATGCCGCCGCCCGGGTGCGATGCACCCCTTGCACCCTTAGGACGGCGCGACTCTGCTCGCATGTATTCTCGAGTAATCCTTACTGATGAAGTCGTATCCCAATAATTTGTTGCTAACTATCAATTTTTATGTTTCGGAATCTACGTGAATTCGCCAATAATAAATTACAGAAGGAAATAAATAATAGTAACTTTGTAATTTCCTCACTTTAAATACTCACTCTAACTACTTACTACTGTGTACTAAAACACTGTATCTTTGACAACTGTCGTCACAACATGGTCGTCAAATATACATTTAAAATGTGGAAATTACGAAGTTCCTTTTTATTTCCTNCATTTCGCATTGAATTGCAATAGTGTAGATTACTATTGTTTGTATTAGTAGATGCATTTTTATATAATCCCTCTCCTTGCAAATGGTGTATCTCTTTTCTTAGTTGTGATTTATGGTGTACTTAACGCAAATAACCATTTCTATGAGTATCAATCCTCTTTTACTAACCACAAGCAAAACAAATAATGTCAAATATACCAGGTAAGAAGGATGTAAGAAATAACGCAGCCGCCTTCTTAACAGAAAAGTGAATTTCACATCTTTCGACTCAGCTTGGTTCTTTGTACCAATCGGAAACCATCCATTTTCATCGTTTCATGTTGCAAACCACTATCCTTCATTTTCCATTTAACCTTTTGTTGAACAGATCTAATTCTCTTTCATTGAGTTTTTGCTATCAATCATGGAATCGCCTTATCATCTGGGAATAGAAGAAACTTTGTGACTATGTGAGAAACTATGTGAGAAATTTAGAAGCCGTCGTGTTTTTTTGCGATGAGAAAACACAATCGCAAAATCTACTCTACGGGACCAGCACTACTTATCAACACAGTACCTAAACGAAATCAAATGATTTCCAGGTATCTACGAACAATGATTGAGTTTTGAGGAAATATGCAATTAGGTAGTTTCTCTAGAATTGTAAAAGTAAAGAAAAAAATTCAGTAATTCAGTTCAGAGATAAAATTAGCAATGTTAAAATACCATAGGAAATTAAAATATATACCGTCCACAAAATATATTTATTCAAGACCAGGTTTCAGTGTTGGGTATCAGCTACAAAGCACACATTGCTTTTATCATATCTGATCGGTCTCTCTTATCTTCCCCGTTTCTCCCTCAATGGGATCATATCAGACGCCTATGCGTCAGTAAATTTTGTGTCCCACACCAGGAATCGAACCCGGAACCGCTTTCGCCAGAAGCGAACGCGCTGCCCACTTGGCTATCCGGAGACATGTCAGCTTCACATTCAACAGCATAAATACTAACCAAAGGAGGGGAGGGGGTGTTAAAAAGTAAGGGAGCCAATTGTTATTCTAATAGGTCATTAAGCGGAAGGGGGGGGGGACTAAAGAAGGGAAAAGGCAGGTAAACAACTTGGAAGGATTCTCGAAAAAAAGGAATTGATTTGTAAGAGAATGGGAATGGTGGAGATGGAAGAGTATCTGAAATGTTTCTAATAAATCTAACTTGTGTGTTTTAGACCAGGAATGAAGGATTATAAGTGAAAAATTGGAATGGTGTTAGTAATACTGAGTAAATTTTAAGAGAAACACACTCGAGTATGCAAATTAATCTGACGTAAATGATTCACTAAATTCTGAATAGAATGACAAAATTATAGAATTCAAGTGTTAAGAAAGATAGTTACGGATCCTAGGGAAAGAAAACAACTACGACTTTAGATGGCTATAAGAATAGAATGAAACATTAATAGGAAATGAGGACGACTGTGAAAGCCGAGTCATACTTGCGCGCGTCAAAGGAACGAAGATGCCATCACAGAATAGTCCGAGGATTCATCAATTATATATAATAATAATTACAAAAACTCTTTATTAGGCGAGGTTAGGCCTATTGGGCTCTCTTCCACCTAACCTCAAATGTCACTACATTCAATTGAATACAAACACATACATTCCATTGAAGTTATTATAGATCAAAAAGATTTGGTTTGCAGGAAAATATCTTCTCAACTGAAGGTTGAAGAAAATAAAAACCCCACTGTACAGGAAAACACCCACATGGAAGGGGGATGTAAAAAACCCGCGAAAACACAGAGCATAAAATGAGAAATAGAAAATTAACATGTACCACTTGAATACAATGTGTAAAAATTACATTTTCTGCTAAAATATAATTCAAGTAATGGATTAAAAAAGCGATACAAAATATACAATATTGATATACATACAATCAAAAGTATAATACATTTATTGTATTATAAAGTAATTAAAAATAAACAATATCATACTTCAATTGTAATATTTAAAATCATTCAGTATATGGTACATATATTAGGGCGTTCTTCAATTTTCGAGACGATCCTTCTTAATATGAATGAAAACTGGGATTTATGATGATCCATGCTCAAAATACGAAGATGGGAAAGTAGTGTACAAATCTTACGGAGAAATCCTAAAATCGGCGTGAGAGTTCGCTTTCCTTGACCTTAAGGAGCGATCGCTGAGAAATAATAATCGCCTGTCCGCTGATAAAGCATTGCAATCTAATGTTGACCTCGAATTCGCTTTCGAAAAAGGCCATGCATTCGTGAAGATACAACTACGCAACCAATCTTTAATTTCCTATATTAATAATTTTAAAACAATTGGTATAGCGGTGGTTATGTGTTTATATNCTGTCCGCTGATAAAGCATTGCAATCTAATGTTGACCTCGAATTCGCTTTCGAAAAAGGCCATGCATTCGTGAAGATACAACTACGCAACCAATCCTTAATTTCCTATATTAATAATTTTAAAACAATTGGTATAGCGGTGGTTATGTGTTTATATCCGTCGAGTACTGGATCTAAATCTAGGTATCATCACAAAAGGAGGTATGAAAATATTACGAGAGTTACAGTTTAGGAATACTTTTCCAAGGATTAAAAATGTTGGTAGACAGTTTTTATTTAAAAAAGGAAATTGACTGTGTATTGATTTTTTATGATCAGAAATTAAACTAGTGCATATTTTAAGTGTGAGATGGACATACACCGATTTTGAAAGGGGAAATATTCCTCCTTGCACCCCCTATTGAATACGCCATAATATTCACGCGACTTTACTTTACTTCATATTTAAACAGAAAAATTGGGAGATTAAATGCAAGAGATATCGATTTCACGACTTAAATTCTTAAATAGGAGAAAAATATGTTCAAAGTTCTGATGACGTCTCTTCCATACATACCTCTTAAATACCATCAATTTCTGCAGCCCAGATTCATTCAAAACCCAGTCATCACTGATTTTTTTCTCCTGCTGTGCATTAAATGCTCCTAAATACTGTATTTACGCGAGTATATGACGAGGATTTTCTAATTTTAGCACCAAAAAAATGTTGGGTCGTCTTACATTTGCGAACTTCAGAATTATTTTATTAATCTAGTAAGAGCAATCATATATGTACGCGTTGTCCGTTATNTCACAAATTTGATCCTACAATATTAAAATTTTTACTACACACAATGTATTTTTTTTTAATAAAAGAGAGCTATTCTTTCTAAATGCATAGGGGAAGGAGATGCGAGGGGGCCTAAACATAACGGGGGTCAGGGTTCTCCGTGGTCGCGCTTTGCAAGTATTGTCCTCAATACCTATTTCGGCAACTACGTTGCCATCTTCGGGAGAGAACAATAACTGATTTAAGGGGAGAGAAGGTTTAAGGAGAGGCGAGTATGTATCTGAGTTATTCTTCTCTCTGTTGGTGATAACATTTCTGCGTCGTATCTATTTAAGGATAGATAAGAAAATAGGGACCGCTCACGTACCTGACGCAGTCAAATGCTACACACGTACCTAACGAACTTTTCACCTTGAAAACTTTCGAATTTGAAGTGAGAAAGTCGTTGAAAATTATTAATTCAACAGTTCATACATGCATTATCTGTTAATTAATCGGATGAAAAGATTCGTTACGTTTTCGTTGGATCAGAGAAAATTTTTTCTCGCTCTTTGGTCTAAGGCTATTTAAATTGTAAGATTAATGGGAAATGGGTAGGAATATCAACGTTTTGCAAATCACATCGTGTTGAAAATGTGCCATTTTTACGGCGATAGAAAATTATCTTGATCCATGACGCACTGATTAAGATAATGTGGCTATGTGCAAGCGCTACTTTTCACAGACAAACCAAAATAGGAAATAAATTCATGATTGATTATTTCAAAATGTTGAATCACACGATTCATTTAGGTTTTTTTTCTCCATATACTTCGTTGAGAAAAAGTATTTTTGGTTGTTGTTTACTAAGATACCGCGCAACAAACAGCCAGAGATATTAAATTCCCTGATATCTAAAAAAAATACAGTTCTATAAATGCAAGCAATTGATTTTTTTAATGCATGTAGTTTTAGTAAATGCAATGCATTCTTACGAAAAATTCATGAGAAACCCTTCAACAATCACGTTGCTCGTCAAAACAGGTTTTTCATAACGTATTTCATCAAAATCAGTGAAACTTTCATGTGATTGAGTACTTCCTTTTATTTTAATGCTTTTCTTGATATTGTAGGACAATAATTTCTAATTTAATTTTGCAAAAGAAATGAAGTATACAAAAATGCTAACGAACTTCACACGCGTTCCTTATGGGAGTAATTTAAAGTTATCTAGAGTCGAACCCATGATACTTTTGTAAGAGTAATTACCAATTTTAATATTCTGTTGGGCCCTCCTGTAAATTGTTATACCATACTCATATCTTATCGGAAAGTGCAGTAATTTATTTTGTTAATTAAACCCTCTCTGCTATTATTATGGTGTTTACAGATATCGTAATAATGCATGTATTGATTTTTGAGATTGTGATGCAACGGTGATCACCGATTATTTAGTAGTAAGTATGATAGTAGATCTTCAATGCTGGTCAAATTACGTGCTCACGTAAAAAAGAACAACGGGTGGAATGTGTATAAATAGTTCGAAGGGACGTGATCGTCTGTGTATGTTCTGCATTCTCATGGTCACCACAGTATCATCTTGGCTCGTTAATCATCATTAAGCCTCTCAACATGTCCTATCCATTCCTATTTCAATTTCTTCGGTAATAACGTTCACACCGGTACACAAGAGTCAATTTTATTGTTATCACTATTATTATGCAAAAACCTTACAAGTGGAACAATGTTCCGATGGCAAGGGTTTAACAGACACTCCCGTTTACATATACTACTACAAAACATTGAAACTATCAGTACACAATACGCGCACAGTCCTGCAAAGTCCGTCTAAATGTCTCTTATAATTTCCCCGCTTATCTAAGCATTGGTCCCCGATCAAGTCGCTCTTCGCAAGCGAAGGTTACCCACACATCGCCATCTTCTAAGTGAATAATTTTCGAGGAACTGCCAAACCCCGTGAGTTCTGCCAAATCCCCGTGAATTCCAGTCAATACAATTTACGTAGCCTTGCCTTAAAAGTACGCTCATGTGAAGGAAATGGTGTTAATATTTCTGAAGAGAGGGTGTTCCATTGTTCAATGGTTCTATTCAGAAAGGAAAATACGTACGACTACGAGCACCTAACATTATGCATATCATTACCTTATATCTCTATTTTCACTTGATGTTTTTATTACGGTCAAGGTCTTTGCTTTTATTTACGTAATCTACAAAGTTTACATATTTTATTCTTATTGCCGAGTGCTTTTTTAATCTCTTATCGCTTGAAATAAATGAATGTAATGCAGATTTTAATTTGTTATCATCGAATAACATTTACGATCTGAAATCGGAAAACTTTGATAAAATATAACAGTTGTTCGTAAACTCACGAAGAAAATTCAGTAAACGTCAACTTGACGTCAATAAAATTTGAATGCTACAACAACTCTGACCTTAATCTATTCCAAAGTTTATTTACATCGATCGCTACATGGGTGGCAAAAAAATACGTTAACCAAAAAAAGAATCGTGTGAAATGAACATAATTCAAAGAGTTTCCGTATAAATGGCGAATTAATGACATTCTAAACCTCAAAATAAATTCAAAATTAAATACCAAAAGGTATTGCAGGAATAATAAGATCTATTGCTTTAGCCGTCGAAGGAAGCAATGCGATGTTAAGCCGTTCCCATTAAGGTATATTAATGAATTAAGGAATAAAACCACGCACCCTGGAAAATGGAAAATAGTGTGTAATCTTGTAGAATGTTATCACTATCTCCTGGGTTCGAACTCTCGCTTTCCTAAAGATAGTGACAGTTTTCCTGGGCCTTCCGTCACTGTACAGATCACAAAGAACCAAACGCAGAGGAAATATCGCCAAAATGTCGACAGCACAGGCAATTGTGGTCTATTATATTTATCTTCACAGCTGAGGAGGAGGAGGAAGAAAAATATCATCCTTTAGGGCGCGGTGGTGGCATACCATTCAAAATAAATCGTTTCTTCTTGCTTCTCCTCTTCAGCCGTGAAGCTAAATTTAGCAGGCTTAAGTGATAAAATATGAGAGTTTAATAAAAAAATTTTAACTGGGATTTGGCTCCCATACACCAGATATATATGGGATCAGAAGCTTTGAGTACCTCATTTTTCCCGTTACGAGTTTCCAATGCATTATTTTTATGAAAAGTGATGTTGAATCCAGGGTCGTTTGGGAACAAACTCACGCTTTCTGTTCACATTCTGGGTAAGAGACATCTATTCAGGAAATTCTTATAAAAAATTATAGAGGTATATAGTATAAAAGTTTTTTATTAGCTCTCTTCCACCTANTTAAATTAAAAATTAACATCTCTTTCTCAAATGAGAACCATTATTCAATTCTAAAGAACGGTTCTCAATTGTTATGTTATATATGATATGATATGTTATGTTATGTTATGATATGATATGATATTTATATGATATGCTTTATTGAAGCATGAATTTTATTTAACGGGTTGGCAAATCTGTAAAAATATCCCTCATTGTACCATAATTTCATTTCGTTCTATTTTTCAGGGATTTCTTGAAATTTCGTTTAAATCCGAAGATGAACTCCAAAAGCCTTGGGATTGGTGGCTTAATTCTGCTCAATTACGCCGATTCATTACCCGCAGACGATAGTGGTTCGAATTTCATTTTTATTTATCTAGCGACTAGTGGGAAGGTTTTTCACCTTTAAAATTTCGGTTTCCTAAACATTTCACTTTAACAAGAAATTCTTTGATATATTTGCCTTATGAAAATAATCGAAATGTTACGATAGCCTCGTTCAAACCCAACGAATAAAATTTAATTCTTCCCGGAAATTTTCTGTCAATGGCTCCTTAATCACTACCATACAGACCAGAGTGGCAGTAGATTGTATACTGAGATGTAGAGTGTAGTCAAAGTAGAAAGACCGAGCTATGTGAAGACCTCCCACCTTCCCTTACTGTAAACCTGGTAAAAATTGATCCATTTTTGTGTGAAAAATAACCAATTGAAGTAACAAAGGAAGGCGCTCGTTCTTAAAAAATATATGACGTATGTATGGTACTCCTCGTTAGCAAAGTGGGCAACACGCAATGTGACAATTACGCAACAATTGTTCGCGGACTCCGAATATCTGCGCGACTCTTATATATGCATATACTAATATGCGCAGACCATTCTACGGTGGTTATGAGTGCGCGTGAATTATAGATCGCTCCCTCGCACGAAACTAAGTTTAAATGTCTTCCAGAATACATTCGGAGCGAATAGAATTCAAAATATTTTCTCTCCTCATTTAGTCCTCTAGTCATTTAGTCTTCTTCTTCCTCTTCTATTTTGCCCTTCTACCGATCCTTCTAAAGCTGTTGCAATTATCCTTTCCCCCCTTTAACCATTTTTCTTTTCTTTCCTAATGGTGTTTATGAGTTCTCACTTCTCTCTAGCCCTGTCTACTACTTCTTCGTTTCTTACTTTGTCTATCCAACGTATCTCCTGCACGTCCACACTTCAAATGCCTCGATTCTACTCTTATCTGTAGCACCAAAGGCCCATGTGTCACTATAGCTATATCTCACGACTAACTATATGTCATTACGCTCCATACAAAGTAGTATAGTAATATTGTTAAAAGTGCTTCGACAGCTTAAGTCATTTCGCACATTGGCCCTCACCGGGAATCGAACTCGGGACTTTCACCGAAGTCGAACGCGTTGCCCACTTGGCTAACGAGTATGCTTATACAAAGCATTTTACCAATTCTTTTCCTTTTATGTAAGTTACATAGATGAAAAGGATCAAAATAAACCTATGCCTTGCGATATTTTCAAAATTAGAATAATATTATCAGGCTACCATATTTGTGCGCGCTTCACACCAACCAAATATTCGACAGTGATATAGCCATTTACTAATATGCATAGCCATGAATGATTGAAATTGAATTTCCCATGGAATTGGAAACTATACGTTATAATGAAATGAATATAGAATTCTTGAGAAAGTAGGAAATGGTTCTATAAGGAAAAGGAACACGGCTGTTGTAAGACATCAGATACAGTAGATTATACGATTATAACAGTTATTCTTCTCTCCCGAAGATGGCAACTTAGTTGTCGAAATACGTATCAAGAACAATACTTGCTTACAAGCGCGACCACGGAGAACCCCAACCCCCACTGGTGGGAATTCTTCAACGGTTAGTTTGCTCGCAAACAACGGCTATTTGGAGCTTTTATCTAACTCTGATGTAGGAAATGGTGTTTGCTGATGAGGCAGTGGGACTGAATCTGACATTGAAAGAGGATGGATGAATAAAGGAAATTGAAGTATGGAGTCAAGAAAGAAACAACGAAGGGTTCTCCAAAGTAATACAGATGCAAACAGTTCTGAATAATGGCACAATACTTGAATTGTTGGAGGGTAAATAGAACGCTATTCAATGGATAAATCTGTGGGTTAATAAATTTACCTATATCTAATACTATTGAAAGTTATACATTCTTACAGATATCTGCAGATGATCCCTAGTTAAAGATGATATTCAACTCAACACCACATAATTTCTCAATCATAAGTTATGTAAATCGTTTGCAAGGTATTTTGTATCAAAAGGCAAAGAATTTAAGAATCAATGCATGAAAATACAGCTTAAAATATAGATGGAAGGATAAAAATACATAATAAATGTAAACTTCAATCTTTGGCTGATTTAGGTCAACTTCCTTCTAATCATGGTGTAACATCATCTACTCATTGTTGTCAGTAATCTAAGTATCACTCATAAGTAAAAAATCAAACATAAATGGAACTAAAGGCATTGCCCTATCAGAGACTAAAAAATTTTAAAACTAAGTATAAAGAAGAAAGGATATTTTGAGTCTTTTCTTTCACTTCACAACTCTGTTTTGTTTTGTTTTGTATGTTTTTCATACATTATATGAAAACCAATCAGTTCATGAACTTCAGTATAGCTTATTACAATAACAATCATTCAGACAGATAGAGAACAGGAATTATATTAGCTAGAATATTTGAAAGATTCCAACCTTGAACAGAAGGATTCAAAAGCCAATCACCAACTTTTCAGTTAAAAAATCTATAATTTTTACAAGGGTATAATAAAGCAGGAAATTATTATGGTTTTAAATATTCATTCAAGTCAAATGCTTTCTCCTTACTGTATCAAAGAAACTCTTTAGAAAGGCAATTTTATCACAATGTAATGACTTGTATTGACTACGCAGAGTAAAATCTCAAATGAATGATCATTTTATATAAAACTGAAATTGAGAAATAAGTTACATTACTAAAACAAAGACAATAAAACATCAAATTATGTCCTCCAATTTTACATTTCCATTCATTATGAGAACCAAAATTTACTTAGATATTGCAACATTTTATTATGATAACACATTTATAATCTTACACCAAGTGTTAAATAAAACTACGTTTTAAAAAACAATATAAAAAGTATCAGTAAAGGTTTTTTATATTGTTTTTTAAAATGTAGTTTTATTTAACATTTGNCCAAATGTACTTTCTTTGCTTCATCAATTGCAGCAATCAACAAGTTGCAGCTTAACTTCTATCTTCTTTCTTTCAAGGATTCCCTGTCAGCATCTGGAGGTGATCTCCAAACTTTTGTATTGAAACCAGCCTGCTAAAAAGGCATTAAGTGGCTTTGAAAAAACATTTTACTTGGGTATCTCAATTGCAAAGACCTGTACTATTCCAATTTAAACAAAGCCATAGACAAGAGATATATTTGCATTCTTCTCTTCTCCAGTGAATAAAAATCCATTCTTTATCCTTTCCTTGCCTTATCCTTCATGCATTCTTTACAAGAAAAGACAAAATAATTTTTTTTAACTGTAGTATTCCCTCTGTTTTTCTTGCACAGGTATTTCATTTACACTATTACACTTACATTTCATTTATTTACTGTATTTTTTTCATCTACATTGGGCCATTCATGAAAACGCTTTACTCATTTGATCAACCTTATCAAACCCCATGTAATTTATGAGTCAACATATGATATAGCTGGTGCACAGCCAGCATCAACATTAAGTAAACACTGCTGCCATAGTTTTTAGCCAGTTATTCAGAAGTTATGTACAGTGCTTGAACAGTCATTTCTTACTACAGTCAAAAGATAAGAAAAGTGAAGTTATAAAGTTTTAATTTGTGTTAGTTGTACCTTTAAAAGAAAATAAGCTAGGTCCACAAAATATGCAGTGAACTTGCTTTCCCCTCACCTGATTTAGGTCATTTATGTAATTTTATTGCAGAATCTGGCATAAAACCTCAATGTAAAATGTACGTAGACCTCTATTTTATTATGAAAGTGTCACAAAAATATTCATATTCTATTAAATCCTGATATTCTATCTTAATTCAATTACAAATAGTGCTGGCCCTAATATTGGTTTAGCCAAAATAAACTATTTTCAAATATATTTTAATCTTTAATCCTCATTAGGTGGAATTTAAACAAGGGAAAAGGGTGACTTTATATAATTATACTTGTGCCTATAAATTTTCTCAAGGAGAAACAGACATGAAAAAGGCTTACAGGGTTGGGCCTTGCTCACAAAGACTCCTGGGTGGAATGTCTAATTGTTCTGGCAATTGTTCTTGATTGACTAGAGCAGTCACCAAGAAAATGAAAGATTTGGCTTTGCATCCCAGTCCCGCCAGATTTTTTTCATGTCTTTGGGATATTAAAACTGTTACATGAATTCAAGTTTTTAATAATATCTAATAAAGATTCATATTGGTAGTATAGGATGCAGCTGGACTCATGACAGCAAGGTGGTTATGATCATCATGGGCAATCTGCTTCCTCAGGACCTTCCTGATGGTGCCATCCTCCCATATTTTCCTATCCTCTTCATGAATTGATATTATTGATTCCAAGTGAAAAATAAATCAGAAAATTTTCTCTTACAGCTTATTCGGGAAAAGAATTAATTTTCTCCTACAAAACTCTGATGTTCAGCTTGCTTAATGTTGGCAATATTCAACACAAAAGAGGTCTGACAGCTTCACACCTGGTATTTCCTATGAACAGAATGGTAAATATAGCCTTCCAATGAAAAAGGGTTCCCCACAAACACCATAGGCTGTTCCACTAGGCAGGCTCCTTTCAGGTTTACCACTCCTAAGACTATAGGGAAAAATCACAGGCAGCAAGAAAACTAGAGGAATAATATTAATTTATCTATATGTCACTCATATTTGCTGAAGGAACACATATTTGCTGAATTTGTAGAATACAAGGAAAACATATCTCAGATGTTATGAGAATGAAAACAAATCAGATTGCATCTACTTACGTAAATAAGATGATGGATAGTATGTTAAACTATGAAAATTTAGATGCGTGTATGGATAACGCAAGGGTAAACAAAAATGAGAAAATTAGACATCACTGGAACTCACCTATACTTTTCTAGTGAAACTCTTGCCAATTAAACCATTATGACAAACTGTCTCTTTTTTCACAGATGCTTTGAATGCTAAAAATGTGACCAGCCAGAGGTAAGGTGGAGGACCATCAAGTATCCAAGATCATCCCAGATTTACAGAAAGAGAGACTGTTTGACTATAATGAAAAGAGAGACTGCTTGAAAATTATGAAAAGAGAGACAATTGGGTAGGATAACTTATTATCTACAACATCCACCTTGAAAGGAATATTTTGGCATGTGAAACAATAACCTCCAATTGTTTCACTTCTCTGCATAGTAGGAAAACTTCAATAAGATGCAAGATAAGAAAATACACTAACAAAGAATGTGAATTTTGTTGTTAGAGGAGGTAAGTTAAAGAAATGTGCAGGAAGATATGGATTTTGAAATTTTGCATTTCTGATTTGAGAATTGTCAGTTATTAAAATAGCCAATGTCCAAATACCACATCCATAGGAAAGGACAGGTATTATGCATCCTCTATATAAAAATAGTTATGAAGAGATTATATCTTTTCTCATTCTCATCATAAACATACATACATGCACATACCTTTTTCCATATGCCTCATATACATAATCATTTCTGGGATCTACATCTAAATAATAACCCTGCAAGCTGCCTTTAAGCATGTAGTAGGAAGTGTAAACACCAAGTATTCGAGTTACCTCTTTAGCTTATTGTTGTTGCATATCATTCGTGGAAAGAATTAGTCCCAAAATGACTTGTCCTTGCATCTATTTGTCTCGTTTTATGTTCATTGTTGAAACAGCCAAAGTAGCAGGAGGTCTCATAATACTGATATGTGTTCCCCAAATGTACTTTCTTTACTTCATCAATTGCAGCAATCAACAAATTGCAGCTTTACTTCTATCTACTTTCTTTCAAGGATTCCCTGTCAGCATCTGGAGGTGATCTCCAAACTTTTGTATTGAAACCAGCCTGCTATAAAGACATTAAGTGGCTTTGAAAATTCTGAACTTTTTACTTGGGTATTTCAATTGCAAAGACCTGTACTATTCCAATTTAAACATAGCCATAGACAAGAGATATATTTGCATTCTTCTCTTCTACAGTGAATAAAAATCCATTCTTTATCCTTTCCTTGCCTTATCCTTCATGCATTCTTTACAAGATAAACCAAAATAATTTTTTTTTAACTGTAGTATTCCCTCTGTTTTTCTTGCACAGGTATTTCATTTACACTATTACACTTACATTTCATTTATTTACTGTATTTTTTTCATCTACATTGGGCCATTCATGAAAACGCTTTACTCATTTGATCAACCTTATCAATCCCCATGTAATTTATGAGTCAACATATGATATAGCTGGTGGACAGCCAGCATCAACATTAAGTAAACATGACTGCCATAGTTTTTAGCCAGTTATTCAGAAGTTATGTACAGTGCTTGAACAGTCATTTCTTACTACAGTCAAAAGATAAAAATAGTGAAATAATATAGTTTTAATATGTGTTAGTTGTACCTTGAAAATAAAATAAGCTATGCCCACAAAATATGCAGTGAACTTGCTTTCCCATCAC
>KZ308442.1:835100-849269 GCA_000376725.2 Ladona fulva
AAGGAGACGAGACCAAGATGGACCCAGAACCGCGAACACCACCGATTGGCCCCGGGGAATATCGGAAGGCAGGTGCCGCAACCGGCCTACTTCCAGCTGGTATCAGAAAGGTACGCACTCCCCCTGAATGGAAGGGCGACCCCGTGGTGTACGTGTGGGAGAAAGAATGGTGATGATGATGATGTGGGCGATGTTGATGGCTAGGCTCTCCACCGGACGGCGAGGCTTGGTAGGTCACGCGGTTCGGAGGGGAGGATTCCCGCTGAGACTGGGGCGTGTGGACATAAAGAAGAGGAGAGGGGCGAAAGAGAGCTGGCTGCTGCTGGACTTGCACTGGTCGCAGTAAAAATGAGGCTACCGGTTTTCCTGACCCCCCTACGACGTTTGGATGTCCATGGTAATGATGATGATGATCGTCATCCTCGTCTTCTTCTTCTTCATCTGTCTCGCTGCTCGCTTGTTCCTCCTCCTCCTCGTCTTCGTTGTTGTCATCGTGGACCGCATAGTTACGATAACTCGGGTTGCTGGGTGCGGGAAGAACGGAGGGATACTGAGTGATTGGTAGGCCAACTTCCTGTGAAGGGAAGAATCCTATAATCGGTGGTTTGGGAGGCTTGACTTTCCTCACCCTGTCTTCCAAATTGGACCCATCGTTTCCCCTGTAAGCCTGCCTCACTATATTTCCCGTGGCTGAACGTATGTGTCCCATTATATCCGCATAAAATACGTCCATGTCAGAGTCGCTTGCGGAACCAGAAGGAAGCCCCGTTACGGCTGCTCCCACGCGGTTAGCAGAGGATTCTCCAGACTCCACACCCATCCTATCTTCACCGACAGTTTGTGGGAACGTCATGGGAGATCTGTCCTCCACCGCATCATTGTCAAATCCCTCCAATCTCTCTTCTTTCTTTTGAGGGGCATCTTGTGATTCTTCGCTCTTCACCTCTTCTCTTTTACTGTCTTCCGCATCTGCCTTGGCCTTCTGCAGCTCTGTTTGCGCCTTGTTAATCACCTTTTCCTTGAAGAGAGGATTGTCCAAAGGCTCGTCCCCTCCGAAATACTTCCGCTTGATGCAATCGATTTTGTCTCCCAAACCTTTCAGTCTCGGTGATGGTGGAGGTGGAGGAATGGGAGCCGGTTTGGGTGTGTCCTCGCTTCCTTCCGATTCCTCAGAAGCAGCACCTTCTTCGTCGTCATCAGTCGGTGTTCCGACGAACTTCCTCCCTGGAATCGGCGGAAGGTCTACAACCACCGGACACTCAACGTTGTCGGTCGAATCGTAAAATTCCATTCCTCCTTGGGATTTCTTTGGAATGGTACCCGAGGCGGGATTCAAGGCGTATCTCAGAGGCGAGTGGATGGGCACATCATCGGAGGGCGCTGCGCTATTGAAGGGGTATTTATGATCCTCCGAAACTGTATCCGCTCCGTCTATTCCGCTATCTTTTTTATCGATGTCGATGTTGCCTTTCTTGCCCTTGGCTATTATTTGAGAATAAGAGAAAGATTGGAAATCAGTCATATTATTGATGTCATGCAAGCATAGCTTTACTCTCCGGAATCATCGTACTTTACTGTTAGTGATGATTTAATCACAGAATAGCGCTGGCTATAAACATTAACAATTAATATTATTGAGAGATCTCCCTTTTGTCTTAAATTTTCACATGATTTACTGAAGCTGGCAAAATAAAGTCGGCAATTGACGAGCATGAGAGAAATATCCTATCTCCAACTGCAATATCCTCTTAAGTCCACTTTAACTCATCCAAATTACAACTAAAAATAAGGAATATCTTAATTGAGTTTTGTGGATGCCAATCTTGTAATCTCTTACTTTTAAGAAGACTAACATGTTAAAAATGTAGAAATTTTAATTATTTGGAAAAAGGAACTATAAATTCATATAGTTTCCTTCAAAACTTGGAAATTTGAAAGGTGAAAATAAGTTAAATTTTATGAAAGGAGAACAGTATTCAACGTCAATATTATGATGGAATCTACTATCTTCCCCATGCCCTAATTTCTATCTTAATTTTCTAGCTTTCATTCAAAGAAAAGGTCAAAATTCAAAAGGGTAAATCAGTTCAGCAAATTTCTCAGAAGATCGCAACTCAGTAATCTGCTTAAATACCAAGATCGTGTTCAAAAATTATCCGAAGCGTAGGGCTGAAGCATTAATACCTGCTTCGTGAGCCTGGTGCCCTTGACTGAATCCCGCGTCCTTCTTGAAACCAGCATGGTCGTATGCAGAGTCCTCATAGCCCTCTTCCGAGTAAACCTCCGATACCTTCTTCGTCTGAATCGACTCCTTAAGTCTGGCTGCCGCAGCTGCTTCCTCGGCCGTCGATGCAGAGGCTACAGCGTCGCTCTGTGGCCTGTGGTTCGTTTCATACGTGTGCCTAACCTATGGGTAAAAAGTATACCTCTTGATGCTTTCAGAGACGTTATGGTAAGTTGCACTCCATCAAATAAAGCTAAAAGAAGATATATACTATTGAAGACATGTTTTCCCGTAAGCGAAGTTTGAAAAATGAAAATACTCTCATCTTCCTGATGACTCACAAAAAATCTTATAGCTCTATATCATTGCTAAGTCGTTTTCCTTCTTATGAAAGACTAACAACGAAAAATATTATATATGAATAAGTGAACGTTGGTGGTAATTAATAAAATGATACACGATCAAGTTTTCATTGCTCCACTCGCTATGGAAGATTAAAAAATTATTTTTATTTTGAATGAAACAGAAGACAGTTTTGTCAGTGGGGATTTCGTGTTCGACAGTAGCGTTACGGCCATGATAAAATCGCTCGGGTGGAACTCACTGCAGGAGAGAAGATCTGATTACCGACGAAAGCTTTTGAAAAAATCATCGGTCTAGAATTTTTAGGCGAAGCAAAAAATATTGTCATTCCAATAAACAACGAGTGCGATCTTCGAGAGGCGACGATCAAACGTTACAAGGAAATAATCGCTTAAACAGATAGTTACTTGTTGTCGTTCTTTCCGCAGAGCATCAGAGAATATAATAGGTTAGATTAGGTAAGGTGTTAATACACCCCCTGCCATACGCCACTGGCGGCTTGCAGGGTAAAAAAAATATTTTAAAAAATCTAAAAGAAAATCTAGAAATCATCCTGATATGACTGATGTAAAAATACCTCATGCTTTACAAATAACAGGAATATAATTTCTTGGCAAAACGAAGAATCGTTCGCGAATTTATGTATTGACTTGTAAATAAGTTGTGAGAATCTTATTTTCGTGGTGCTAGATTTTCAGGCTTTCAAAATGTTCCAATTTTACATTTACCCTTCCGCCTACTATAGAGCAGAAATTGTAAAAATTTCTAACTGCTCTAAAATGGGGAAGTATGGTTAAATCTTCTCTGTAATTACAATCTGATATTACTGGTCAATCTCGACTGAATGAGAAGTTTATACCGCTAAATTAATTTCTTGTGAGTCTTATTTGGAAAGAACAGCGAATATTAATATTTAAGTATAAGAAGTTGTTCTTAAAGGTACGATATCTCATCAGATTCACATACACACTAGAATTTTCGATTTGACTGCATACTGATTTAGGAACACAATTCTGACAAAATCATCAAAAAAGTTTTAATTATTCAAAGAGTGCACCTTGGAAATTAAGACAAGTCTTTTATAAATTTTGCAAAAAATGTGCGTGCGAAAACACTTCCAGAGGGGTTCACAAATTCATATGTATGCCTCACTTCTGTTAAGACAATTGCGTAGTAACCAATGTGTTCAACAGAAGAATTGATCGATTGACCACGTTCCATCTCTCACTCACCTGTGCAAGCATTTTGTACGGAACGAACGGCAGTGCAATCTCCGAATGAGGAGCAGGTGTGGCCCAATGGCCTTCACCACTTGGCTTCCCTAGTATCTGCGCTGGATGCCTAGGTCCCTTACTTCCTGGGACGCCTTCGCTGCTATCCGAATGGTCAGATGCGGCGGCCGAAGAATCAAACGCCGAAGCCGAAGCTCCTGTACTGGCGCTGATATCTGCTCCGGGTCCGGGTACTCCCGGATAAACATACGTGTACCTCGAGAGGGTGGTTATGTTCAGTACAGCGGAATGTATTGGGAGAGGTAAATTACACAAGAAAAGAAGGGATGCAAGGAAGGGAAGAGGAGATGATTTAACAGTCTTCATTTTTTCGGCAAATTCTCTGAATAATCACGAAATCACCTCATCTTACAACATTCACCGTTCTTCGATTTAGTCCACAGACACTGTAAAACCTTTCGGAATCGTTTATAGAGCCAATGTTTTGAGGAACCAACTGCTGTGACTAAGTCCTCGGGTAACTTCAACGGTCGAAACTCGTGTGCTGCACTTAGTCCCCACCGTCGCACCGAAAAGTACTCCCAACTGGTATTCCTCAAGCAGGCAACGGTCTCCGACGTTCTCCCTGTTAAACCCCTTCAACAATAACTCTCTAAAAGGTCGTTGACGTGAAATGTCGGTGACTTATATAGCGAATAAAGAAAGGGGAAGTGGAGGAGAGTATCGGCGGGAGGGAGCAGCGTGTCTTCCGTATGAAATTAGAGAGAGAATGGCGTGGGAGGGTGGGGTCTGCTCAGCTATGTGTGTCCTTCCGCGGAGATAGCTTCGAAGAGTAATAAATGGGCAGGTGGTGGTTGCGGGAATTCACCAAAAGGCTTCACGGCTGACGGAGACTGCGTTTCCAGAATGATACAGAAATTACGGACGGAGAAAACTGAAGGGGGAATATTTGGGAGAGGCTGATGGAATTCGGCGAAAAAAATGTTTTCCAGAGGGGAAAGGAATCGTTTCCGAGCGAGAGAAAGAGCCATTTTTCGCGGCTTGTCGTCCTGGTGTATGTGTGCTCGCCTTTCTTTTTGTTTTCCACATAATTTTTCTCGTTCCGTCTGTGGTTCTTCTCGCTCCATTTGTGCCTCCGAGTGCACGGAGCCGAGGACTGCGAGACGAATCGACGATCTGTTCGTGCGCCGCTCGTTTTTTGGACGCCTTTGGAGCTGCTTTTCTTTCCCGAGGAAAATCCGGAGCGATTAATGGTCCTCAGCATTACACACGATTAGACGCCCGAGCCAAGTCCTCTGAAGAAAGTCACAACAAACAAAATATGGGTTCGTGAAGAACTAGATGTTTCACTTTTTCATTCATTGACGGAATCTGTAAGGATCAGGAACAGGGCTGTGGTAAGACATTAGAGAGAAGCTCCAAATAGCCGTTGTTTGCGAGCAAACTTACCGTTGAAAATTTTCAACCAGCAAAGATTAGGGGTTCTCAGTGGTCGCGCTTTGCAAGTATTGTTCTCAATACGTATTTCAGCAACTATGTTGCCTTCTTCAGGAGAAAAGAATAAATTAACATTGCTATATGTACATTGTGAAATGTTATTGAATTATTCTTCTCCCTAGTAGATGGAAACATAGTTGACGAAATATGTGATGAGAACAATACTTGCAAAGCGAGACCACTGAGAACCAACCCCTAATCTTTGCTGGTTGGAATTTTTCAACGGTTAGTTTGCTCGCAAACCACGGCTATTTGAAGCTTTTCTCGAGCTCTACCGATTCATTTTCAGCTCGATTCCATATCTATGGATCCATATCTATCCACACGTATCTATGTATATGTATCGATCATCCATATCTATTCATATGTTGCGTACCAAAGGTCAGAAGCGGAGTTTTGAAACCGTTCCTCAAGAGGAAAACCTCAACAGCTTTGCAAATTTAACAGAACATGAAATTCATTTTGTAGAGCGCGCAAACATCTATTATAAATGAATGCTTCAATTAAATGTAAGAGATCAGTGACGGTATGATGCACAAGAAGAGTGCAAAGTCCCAAAGTTTCAAACCTGTTTCAATCTGGAGCATCGTTAAAAATCATATGAGGCTCACGCCAATTTTCATAATGTATCACGGAACACCGACAATGGAAAGCGCTAGTTTTAATCGTAGAGATATACATTTGCCGAAAGGCAATACACACTTCCTCAGTATATTCAGTAAGGAATCTATACCGCCTACAACAACGCCCAAAATCAGTCTGACAGCTTCACACCTGGTATTTCCTATGAACAGAATGGTAAATATAGCCTTCCAATGAAAAAGGGTTCCCCACAAACACCATAGGCTGTTCCACTAGGCAGGCTCCTTTCAGGTTTACCACTCCTAAGACTATGGGAAGTGTGCTTTAATAAACTTGTACTTTAGTAATATCATAAAGTTTTATTGTAGAATAGCATTGATTGATATAATGTAAAAATATTAAATCTAATTTTGCTAAAAAATTCAATATTTCTGAATCACAAAATTGCAAGGAAAATTACCGAATAGCTGTTCAGACAGCATCTCTTAAAATCATGTGTAAGAAAGGCCAATGACAGCATCAAAATTGTTATAAACATTGACTAGAGGCTCCCTAGATTTTGACGCCACAGGCTTCGTCCTGTTATGCCTATAGGTAAACAAGGCCCTGGATCAAGGGTATCGAGGCCTTTCCGTCTTTTCCTAGGCGTCATTTAATTGCGTATGGGAAGGGATATGTTTTTACCTGTATAATTTACAGCTTTATCTCTCCATAAACGACCGCTATAAAAGACACGGAGTGGATAAAATCCAGTTTAATGTAGATTAACATCAAGTCTGCTGTATTTGAAGATATACACCTCTGCAGAAGAAGGCTGCTTTCAGAGGATTACTGCTACTTCTTAGCGTTTCACGAGTGCTGATTTCCTTCACAGCTGCTGAAGGGCTGATTTTAGCACATCGAAGCTTCGTTTCGAGGTTACCCTTCCTTTACCTGCAAATACTCACCTTGAAAAATGGAGACGAATTGTGCATAAAACCGCGAACTTCCCCTTACGCCATGACTCAGGATAGCCGATGTTTATCTTATCTCTCACGCACCACGCATCTCTCTGGGTTGAACTCAATGCACATACTTCGCCTCTAATGTGCTGTTGGGGCTTATATACCTGGCGAACAAGTTGGCTTCCGTTTAGCTTCATAAGTATAAGAATAAGAAGGCTAAGAAGAGGGAGATGTGTAAGATGAATGCTCTAAAGATTTAAAACAAATACCAATAGGTTTGAAGAATGGGACGATCGAACATTTTATTGAACCTTCCTACCAAATGAAAAATGCATACCATTTTCTTTCAGTCATTGCAATCGTCGAAAATATTTGTTTCGTAATTTCGCAGTGAAATCAATTACATCACAAATATAATAGACACATTACGAATGTTTTCAGACGACGTCGGTAAACAGCGGCGAGCAAGGGATTTGTGGCTTTTCGGGCAGGACTCTAATGAGAGATTGAAAATAAAACCATCCTCTTCTCATCGAGGCATTCATAATTTCTCTCGATCCACTCAAGAGTTACATTTCAAACTATGCAAATAGTAATCTCGAAATCTTCGGATATACGTGTCTATGCAAGAAATCATTTCTAGAATTTCATCAAATGTAAATAGAGATGGCAGTTTATGATGCTAAAATCAGAAAACAAGTAAGAGAAAACCGTTGGTATTATTAGATCTGAAGTAATCCAATGTCATTCCTCGTTACGATGAAAACCAAAGAAAGCCATTTATTGCGGTGTTTTCTTCCTTAAATGTATGTGTAATTAACACGAAAACTTTTATATTTTTTATTTATATTTTGTATAGTTTTATATTTTAATTATTTTATTAATGCATTTATGGATTCATTTTAAAATCGTTGCTTGGAGTAAATTTGGTTATCACGTTTAAAAAGTTGCCGACTCTTGATCTAAGAGATGATTTGATGAAAATAAGAGAAGATTCTCTGCGGTGTTTGTTTTTATCTCGTATCTTGAATTGCATTCCCACACAAGTGTATGCTCAATGATACACAAGTGACGATGTTGAAATGTAGAATACAGCTCCAGAAGTGCATTATCTAAGAATTTAAAAGTTGTACAGGCCTTAAAATCTCTTATTATGAAGAGGTGTCATCTAAAAAGGATATTATTTTTATCAAATGTTACGCTTGTATTAGGAAATCCGGTACAGTGTATATCTACAAATTTAACGAAACGATGTCAGTCTTTAATTAAGATTGGAGTCCGAACTTCAAATCCAAGTTCTAACTCGGCAGAAGGCAATAATTGGCATTTTTGGTGGCCTTAATGATCAATCTTTCGGTAAGTCTCAACAAGTTTTTATGAAATTGATTCTTTCTAACAAAATAAAGTTTGAGAGTTATTAGCTCCAGTAAATAGATCGCTTTAGTTATATTTAACATTTATCAAACATTTATTTACAATGGTTACAAAGAATTTTCTTCCGTCAATTTGGAAGCATTTATTATTTGAACTTTCTCATATCAAAAATTATCGCCTTGCGAGAAAATTGCTTCGTTTATCCTCTCTCGTTAAAACACTCAATTAATGATGGCATCTTTGATATGTTTACTTCATGGTTCTTCCTCAGGACCATAAAGAGCGGTGCGAGTTTCCTTAACTTCCCTGTGTCTTGTAATCCTTTGATTTTTGGAGTCATTTTGGTTGCTGAGTTCCGCTACAACTATTGGCCTAATTGTCGACCGCACCCTCCCAACTAATGCTTGTGCATTCTCTTTCTGTCTATTTTGCCGTCTGTTGCCATCACTCATCTGCTCGAGAGAGGTTATGATCCGACTTTTGCTTTGCTCCCATCTCTTCACAGTTGGATCCGAAGTTTCGGTATTCACCCTGACTCTAGTTTCTGCTCTGACGTTTTCTTTCGGCTTTTCTTCCTCTTCTTGCTTGTTGACGTTGTTTACAGCGCCCGATCGGGGTCTCGATGCAGACTTTCTTGGGATCTTTGGCCGTGTGTCACCTCGAACTCTTGGCTCAACAAACTTCTTTCTCGGAGCCTCTACCGTCTCGGTGGCTTGTGATGGCTGCACATTAGCGTCAGACACTACTATAGGTCTCAATAATGCTTGGCTTTCTCTCGTTGTTTCACTTTGCTGAGGGTGCCTAATTCGAAGTGGGATGGTAGGTCGCTTGACTAACGTTTCTGTGACTCTGCTTTCTTCTGAGACTGGGCTGATTCGATCCTCGGCAGAGTAACCACTTTCCTCTGATACTTCTTCGTCGTCTTCAGCCGTACTATAAGCTGGTTCTCCTCTTTTCCTTCCTCGAACTGCTCCAGTATTTGCATCATGCTCTTCGCTACTGCTTAAGCCAATTCTTGTTCTGGAATTTCCTTTTTCTCCTCTTCGGAGCCTTTCCCATCGGCTGTCAACTATTTTCGTGCCCTTCAAACGCCCTTGCACTCCGATTTTAACATCTTCTCCAACTGCATCAGTGCCTTCGTCGACTTCCGCAAGGATTTCCTCGCCTCTTTCTCTTTGGAATCCTCTTGAGCTAGGTCGAATCTTCCTTCTGGTCTCCACAACTTTAGTCGCAGCTTCAGCGGCACCTTTTGTCGGGCTGACAGCTCTGTTGCGGATGGCCTCTTCAATTGCTCCTCTTACAATACCCTTCGTCACCTGCTCCGTCACGAGCCTCGGTGATATACCAACGGAAGCAAGTCCTTCTCCAGTTGCCCTTGCGTCTGCTTCAGCGACGGCACCACCCAAATAAGAATCCAAGGTTAACATTGACTCCCCCGAAGATGGTCGCTCTATCGTTTCCGATGCGTATGATGTAGCGGATGCGATTGTATCAACCACCCCATAAGGTACCTCAGACGATCTCTGTGTTACCCTTTCTTTTGAGTAGAATCCTTCCGCTATAGGTGAGTCTTGGGCTGATTCTGAGTCACCAGCGTAGGAGGCAAGGGATGGTGACTCCGTGGTGGTGAAGGTGATATGAGATACTTCCATCTGCGACGGTTGCGCGGAGTGCTGTTCCTCGAAGGTCTTTCTAGGAGGCAAAATGTCCTTAAATGTGAAGTATTCAATATTTTTAGGTGCATCTATCGAATGTGTCGTAATGGATGCTGAAGACATGAGATCTTGCGGAACTTGTGGTGCGGGAGGCCTAGCAAATCCAGCGGGAGGAGATACTACGGAGGTCGTCTGCGTGGTCGCCGTCAGCAAACCGTCGAATTCCTGCCCTTCAGGTATTTGTCTCTTGAAATGATAGTCCCTTCCTTTGTAAACTTGACCGCTGGGATATGCCGCGTTTGGGTGCTGTCTCACAGGAGACGAGACCAAGATGGACCCAGAACCGCGAACACCACCGATTGGCCCCGGGGAATATCGGAAGGCAGGTGCCGCAACCGGCCTACTTCCAGCTGGTATCAGAAAGGTACGCACTCCCCCTGAATGGAAAGGCGACCCCGAGGTGTACGTGTGGGAGAAAGAATGGTGATGATGATGATGTGGGCGATGTTGATGGCTAGGCTCTCCACCGGACGGCGAGGCTTGGTAGGTCACGCGGTTCGGAGGGGAGGATTCCCGCTGAGACTGGGGCGTGTGGACATAAAGAAGAGGAGAGGGGCGAAAGAGAGCTGGCTGCTGCTGGACTTGCACTGGTCGCAGTAAAAATGAGGCTACCGGTTTTCCTGACCCCCCTACGACGTTTGGATGTCCATGGTGATGATGATGATGATGATCGTCATCCTCGTCTTCCTCTTCTTCATCTGTCTCGCTGCTCGCTTGCTCCTCCTCCTCCTCGTCTTCGTTGTTGTCATCGTGGACCGCATAGTTACGATAACTCGGGTTGCTGGGTGCGGGAAGAACGGAGGGATACTGAGTGATTGGTAGGCCAACTTCCTGTGAAGGGAAGAATCCTATAATCGGTGGTTTGGGAGGCTTGACTTTCCTCACCCTGTCTTCCAAATTGGACCCATCGTTTCCCCTGTAAGCCTGCCTCACTATATTTCCCGTGGCTGAACGTATGTGTCCCATTATATCCGCATAAAATACGTCCATGTCAGAATCGCTTGCGGAACCAGAAGGAAGCCCCGTTACGGCTGCTCCCACGCGGTTAGCAGAGGATTCTCCAGACTCCACACCCATCCTATCTTCACCGAAAGTTTGTGGAAACGTCATGGGAGATCTGTCCTCCACCGCATCATTGTCAAATCCCTCCAATCTCTCTTCTTTCTTTTGAGGGGCATCTTGTGATTCTTCGCTCTTCACCTCTTCTCTTTTACTGTCTTCCGCATCTGCCTTGGCCTTCTGCAGCTCCGTCTGCGCCTTGTTAATCACCTTTTCCTTGAAGAGAGGATTGTCCAAAGGCTCGTCCCCTCCGAAATACTTCCGCTTGATGCAATCGATTTTGTCTCCCAAACCTTTCAGTCTCGGTGATGGCGGAGGTGGAGGAATGGGAGCCGGTTTGGGTGTGTCCTCGCTTCCTTCCGATTCCTCAGAAGCAGCACCTTCTTCGTCGTCATCAGTCGGTGTTCCGACGAACTTCCTCCCTGGAATCGGCGGAAGGTCTACAACCACCGGACACTCAACGTTGTCGGTCGAATCGTAAAATTCCATTCCTCCTTGGGATTTCTTTGGAATGGTACCCGAGGCGGGATTCAAGGCGTATCTCAGAGGCGAGTGGATGGGCACATCATCGGAGGGCGCTGCGCTATTGAAGGGGTATTTATGATCCTCCGAAACTGTATCCGCTCCGTCTATTCCGCTATCTTTTTTATCGATGTCGATGTTGCCTTTCTTGCCCTTGGCTATTGTTTGAGAATAAGAGAAAGATTGGAAATCAGTCATATTATTGATGTCATGCAAGCATAGCTTTACTCTCCGGAATCATCGTACTTTACTGTTAGTGATGATTTAATCACAGAATAGCGCTGGCTATAAACATTAACAATTAATATTATTGAGAGATCTCCCTTTTGTCTTAAATTTTCACATGATTTTCTGAAGCTGGTAAAATAAAGTCGGCAATTGACGAGCATGAGAGAAATATCCTATCTCCAACTGCAATATCCTCTTAAGTCCACTTTAACTCATCCAAATTACAACTAAAAATAAGGAATATCTTAATTGAGTTTTGTGGATGCCAATCTTGTAATCTCTTACTTTTAAGAAGACTAACATGTTAAAAATGTAGAAATTTTAATTATTTGGAAAAAGGAACTATAAATTCATATAGTTTCCTTCAAAACTTGGAAATTTGAAAGGTGAAAATAAGTTAAACTTTATGAAAGGAGAACAGTATTCAACGTCAATATTATGATGGAATCTACTATCTTCCCCATGCCCTAATTTCTATCTTAATTTTCTAGCTTTCATTTAAAGAAAAGGTCAAATTCAAAAGGGTAAATCAGTTCAGCAAATTTCTCAGAAGATCGCAACTCAGTAATCTGCTTAAATATCAAAATTGTGTTAAAAAATTAGGGCTGGAATTAGGGAAGCGTAGGGCTGAAGCATTAATACCTGCTTCGTGAGCCTGGTGCCCTTGACTGAATCCCGCGTCCTTCTTGAAACCAGCATGGTCGTATGCAGAGTCCTCATAGCCCTCTTCCGAGTAAACCTCCGATACCTTCTTCGTCTGAATCGACTCCTTAAGTCTGGCTGCCGCAGCTGCTTCCTCGGCCGTCGATGCAGAGGCTACAGCGTCGCTCTGTGGCCTGTGGTTCGTTTCATACGTGTGCCTAACCTATGGGTAAAAAGTATACCTCTTGATGCTTTCAGAGACGTTATGGTAAGTTGCACTCCATCAAATAAAGCTAAAAGAAGATATATACTATTGAAGACATGTTTTCTTGTAAGCGAAGTTTGAAAAATGAAAATACTCTCATCTTCCTGATAACTCACCAACAATCTTATAGCTCTATGTCATTGCTAAGTCGTTTTCCTTCTTATGAAAGACTAACAACGAAAAATATTATATATGAATAAGTGAACGTTGGTGGTAATTAATAAAATGGTACACGATCAAGTTTTCATTGCTCCACTCGCTATGGAAGATTAAAAAATTATTTTTATTTTGAATGAAACAGAAGACAGCCGTTTGTCAGTGTGGATTTCATGTTCGACAGTAGCGTTACGGCCATGATAAAATCGCTCGGGTGGAACTCACTGCAGGAGAGAAGATCTGATTACCGACGAAAGCTTTTCGAAAAATTCATCGGTCCAGAATTTTTAGATGAAGTTGAGGATATTGTCATTGCGGTGAACAGCGAGCGCGATCTTCGAGAGGCGACAACCAAGCGTTATAAGGAAATAATCGCTAAAACGGATAGCTACTTCTGGTCGTTCTTTCCGAATAGCATCAGAGAATCTAATAGGGTAGATTAGGTAAGATGTTAATACACCCCCTGCCATACGCCACAAGCTGCTTGCAGGGTAAAAATCTAAAAATCTAAATCTAAGATATCGGTTAATATACATCATTAAGGATTCGACATGACTTTTAGTTATTATTGTTATGTTAAATACGATCTAACTTTTTCGTTTCTAACGTTTTCCCGGATCTTAAGTTAAAATTTTTAAGTCCCAACATCATTAATTTCTACCTGTTATATATTTTTCCGCTTTTAAAGTTTTTCGTTTGTAAAAATTTTTCCGCATCTTAAGTATCGTGTTTTAAGTCCCCACCTAGAATTACTTCCGCTTATAACGTGTCAGATTATGAGATTGAAAGAAACATAAGAGCTACTCTACCTCTATTAACTTTCTATGTGTTATACGTACATTGTATACGAGTAACTCACAAAAGCCAGTAAATTTGTTTGTTTTGCTTCCAATATTCCCTACCAAGTTACAATTTTTTCCCAAAAAAATGCTGCTATGTAGAACGTACTAGAATTCACTTTCATTAAATAACCACCAAACTCCGTCAGCCTACTTTGTATTGTATTTGCTTTGTCTTCATCATCTGAATGAGCAGCACACTCTCCCCCGAACATTTACCGCGACAGTTCTTCACCTTACCGTCATATCTTAGAAAAAAATACCCTTAAAGAATAGTTTCTTCCGGAATTATATGAATAATTTGTGCAGTGGATCCTTTTAATTTAATTTATAATTATATTATGCAACAGTAAAAGGTTAATGTTTGAATAAGGGACTAATGATGCCAAATCTCAGTTTTGATATAAATAGGAAACAGGCTAAGGTAATCAGTTATAACATACGGAAGCTGCATAATTAACTGTTACTGGTGTTTTGTGATCAATTTAAGCTGTGGAATGAAGTTATAAAACAATGGTTTTTCAAAG
>KZ308442.1:850004-862955 GCA_000376725.2 Ladona fulva
TATGTGTGCTCGCCTTTCTTTTTGTTTTCCACATAATTTTTCTCGTTCCGTCTGTGGTTCTTCTCGCTCCATTTGTGCCTCCGAGTGCACGGAGCCGAGGACTGCGAGACGAATCGACGATCTGTTCGTGCGCCGCTCGTTTTTTGGACGCCTTTGGAGCTGCTTTTCTTTCCCGAGGAAAATCCGGAGCGATTAATGGTCCTCAGCATTACACACGATTAGACGTCCGAGCCAAGTCCTCTGAAGAAAGTCACAACAAACAAAATATGGGTTCGTGAAGAACTAGATGTTTCACTTTTTCATTCATTGACGGAATCTGTAAGGAACAGGGCTGTGGTAAGACATTAGAGAAAAGCTCCAAATAGCCGTTGTTTGCGAGCAAACTTACCGTTGAAAATTTTCAACCAGCAAAGATTAGGGGTTCTCAGTGGTCGCGCTTTGCAAGTATTGTTCTCAATACGTATTTCAGCAACTATGTTGCCTTCTTCAGGAGAAAAGAATAAATTAACATTGCTATATGTACATTGTGAAATGTTATTGAATTATTCTTCTCCCTAGTAGATGGAAACATAGTTGACGAAATATGTGATGAGAACAATACTTGCAAAGCGAGACCACTGAGAACCAACCCCTAATCTTTGCTGGTTGGAATTTTTCAACGGTTAGTTTGCTCGCAAACCACGGCTATTTGAAGCTTTTCTCGAGCTCTACCGATTCATTTTCAGCTCGATTCCATATCTATGGATCCATATCTATCCACACGTATCTATGTATATGTATCGATCATCCATATCTATTCATATGTTGCGTACCAAAGGTCAGAAGCGGAGTTTTGAAACCGTTCCTCAAGAGGAAAACCTCAACAGCTTTGCAAATTTAACAGAACATGAAATTCATTTTGTAGAGCGCGCAAACATCTATTATAAATGAATGCTTCAATTAAATGTAAGAGATCAGTGACGGTATGATGCACGAGAAGAGTGCAAAGTCCCAAAGTTTCAAACCTGTTTCAATCTGGAGCATCGTTAAAAATCATATGAGGCTCACGCCAATTTTCATAATGTATCATGGAGCACCGACAATGGAAAGCGCTAGTTTTAATCGTAGAGATATACATTTGCCGAAAGGCAATACACACTTCCTCAGTATATTCAGTAAGGAATCTATACCGCCTACAACAACGCCCAAAATCACGGAAGTTACCAAATCCACTATTTCAGCCTCAACTTTTTGGTGGCTTTTCATGAAAGCTCTTCACGGAAGTTATGAAAAGTTGTCCTAAGTAATAAAATTACTGTATTTTATGTTTTTTTTATTCTCGGTATAAAAGGAAACTGACTTAAAACTTAAAAACTGGAAACTGAAGTAAATATTAACTTTTCTTTTATGTTTTGAATTCATAAATACTACAGCTCGCGAGCATAACAATCCATATATATGAAATACAAGACGTAAATAATTTTGGCCAATCTTGGGTATAAATTCGTAACTATCAACTGAAGGTACATATATACCTGTAAAAGTCGTGGTCCCTGATACGTACCTTGAATTTCAATTAAAAATAATATTTACACATCTTAAAAGAAAGAATACTTTGTAATTTACACAGCAGATTGTTCTTTGGCTACTATTGCCAACGAGTTTAGATCTTCAGGTAATTATCTATGAGTGCAGGGTTTAAATATGACGAAGGGAAGTCTCATACTTAATGCTTGCACCTTGAAGATGTTAGCTCGTTGACGAAACAAGTCAAATAAAATTCTGCTGTAGAAATTACGAAGTATTCTTTCTTTTAAGGTGTGAGTTAAGTTCCACAAAGTCACGCTTGAGTATAGCAATTTTATCTGATTATACAGAAAGTGCCTTGAATAAGAATAGCATTTGCATCTCTTAACGTGTGAATAAGATAGTAGTAAAATATGGAAATTCACATACTGGGAAAATGGTTTAATTTTCTAATCTTTAATATTTAAAGAATCACAAAGTGACAAAATTTTCATTTCAATTTCTACCTGCTCTTCGTAAAATTGGGTAATATGTGAAGATTGCAAAGCGAAATTATTTCCTGAGAGAAAACAACCACAAAATAAGATGAGGTTACGAACGGAAAACTGCGGAGTACGTCTTAATAAATTGAAAGTTGGGAATGAAGCGGAACAGGCCCATTGAAATTTTTTTAAATGCGGAAATTTTATATTATTATATTTATATTTTATGTTCGGAGACGCATTGAAATGGAATTTACAGTTTAGCTTAATGCATAAGTTCAACCAGACATCGCCAGAATTGATGAATTTAATGGAAATTATAATAACTTGGAACGTGAAAATAGCGTAAATTTACAACCAATTTAAGAATAATCAGCTAATAACAGGAGCTAATTACCCATTACCAACTGACAGAAACCATTTCTCTGATTTTAATTGCGGAAACCTACTGAATTAGTATTAAATTTCACCATTTAAAAATGTATTTTAAATCCCGCCAGGAAACTAAATTTTCAAAGGATGTTTTCAAAATTCACCTGTATTACACCTGAACAAAAACATGGATCGTAATGGAAAACAAACTTACAGATAAGAAAAGAAATTTTACATATTGAGAGTAAACTACATAGGATATTAATAGTTAGGTTGTAAAGAAACCAGTAACACTCTATGGAATGAAATCCCTCATTAGCTTTAAATTAATTCCCTTCATCTTCTAGGGTAAAGACTGAAAGTGATAAAACTTAAGGAATAACAGGTGTGAAAGAATAACGACATGACTGGGACTCAATCCCAGGTATCCCACTTTCCGGGCAGGTATGTATGTACCTAATTCCTTGGGATTCAGCCGCACGACTCTTCCGTGATTAGCAATTTACCATTCCATAATCCTTGATATAACTTAGCAGTGGATCACTCCATCTTTAAAATATTTAGCTAAAATGGTAATTTACAAAGCAAATACTATCACCGGTGAAATTAACAGTTGTTATTCATGAACAGAATTTAAAAGGGAAAGGATTCTAAAATCTTTAGAGTCATTACTATATTGTTCCCAATCCAACATTAGTCTTTCCATTTTAATAAGAAAGTTTCCGTTCTCAGATATAACCCTAAATTTCCATGCGTTAGGCGATTCTTCTTGGGTAATATAAGGTTACAGAGAAACTCATTTTTACTGATTGCCTCAAAATGTTCTCCCATTTCCTTTAATTATTTGTGAAATTCAGCTTGATTATAAGGACTAGTTACTTACCAGAGCATACTAAGAAAATAATGATTTGATTGGCGTTAAATTAATAACAGTATTTTCAATGATGAATTAAAGAATACTTATGGTCAACTATTTTCCCTTGGCCTCGAATCTAATAGACTGGTGCGCGCAGTTTCTCTCAGAAAGCTTTTAGACAAGAGCATATGAAAGAATGCAGAGAACTGAGGGCTTGGACAAAATGAAAGGAGATATTAGAGGATATCGCAATATAATACATGGAACATAGTCAAATCAAGAACAAGACCAAAGCAAAACAATAAAGAATTAAAATACGAAGGACGAATAGAAAAGTAACTCTAATTATTTTTAGTCGTTTTACAAAAGTACCGACGTACGTACGTATACGTGTACGTACCGACATTATTTGCAAATATTGACCTATTGGTAGGAAACTAAAATTCCCCCATATAGGTGAATTTCATTTAATTTTCTGATTGAATCATAGGTAGATTCATATATGAGGAAGATATCATAAATTACTCTATACTTTAAAACGCACTGAAAATTATGTTGATACTTATAACGTAGCTCAAATTAATTAAATCGAGGAAAGACAGTGGTATTTGATGACATTTTGGCAGTTATATTCGTAAGAATTGAAAAAAAAAACATTTTTCATGGCTTTCCTTCCTTGCGGAGTATCATTAAAGCCATTAAACAGATAATGAAGGAAATAATAAGCATTCAATTAAAATTAATTCTATTTTACAGATGTTCGATTGCTTCGGAGAAAATGAAAAGAAAAGAAAAACAGGAATAAATTTGCCTACATAAGTGTTATTCAAATATTAATAATACACCTAGATTCGAAAACTAAAGTTAATCACTATTCATATTAAAAAAGGATATAGAAATAATTTAGATATTATATCCAGAACCTTGAATTCGCGGTGGAACGGAACACTAAGGGGAATAGAAAACAATAAGGTACTTACATGGCTTTCATAGGATATTCTTATACCAGAGTACATAGACATACATTACTGGCGCCATAAGCACATTGAGATCTTTAACAAATTTATTTTTTCGAAGTAAAGAAAGGAAACTTATAACTAGGAAACTATTAAATATAATAATTCTGCAACACAGACTCAGAATTTGTTCACACAGAACGGCTTCATGGCAAAACTTTTATTAAACCACAAAAGTTAGCCACACATACACTTAATGTTAGTCACACATTAAATTAACTTTTACGAAACCACATCTTAATTTAATGAGTGGTTTTGTAAAAGTTCCGTCACGAAGCCGATTTATGATAAATTTGAGTTAAGTATCTTTCCTTCCTTATAAGTTACATTGAGCCAGCTATCTCAAGGCTTTCTCTGGCCTAAACAACTGAAATTTTGCAACAACCCGTAGAAATGAATCAATGTGTATCAATGGTTATTTAGCCCACAAAATTTCAATGCTAAACATGGATAAGGAAAAAATGATGCTAGGGATAGATTTCTGAACATAAATACGAAAGCATGTGGTAAAAAGATGACTAATCGCAGTTATCTGGAGAGGAGAATTTGAAAACGAAAGTCAGAAATACAAGAATTTTAGAGGACAAGCAAGAACGGGATGACGCCCCATTTAACCCGAGAGACAATCTTTGGAATGAGTTCGGCGAAGCGTCTCGATCTTCTTTCTTTTGTAGTCATTCCGCGTGAAAATATGAGAAATGGGGACAATATTTCTGGACCAAGGTGGAAAGAATCGCTCTCTCCATTTGGGTGAAAACTGCTTCCCTTGTCGACCTTAAATTTCGTGCAAACGCTCCATCCAAAGTACACGAAGTTGGTGTTCTCTTCTTCGTTCGCGACGCACGTACATTAAGTTTGCGAGGGTTGATTAACCGGGAAAAGAATTAGCGGCATATCGGACCGTGGACGCGTGACCACCACTCTGCAGTTGATCACGATTCGGTAAAGTCGACGTTTTCATGCCAACTGAGCAACGAATCTGTGATTTTTTCGTTTCGGCGCTGCATAAACACGGTGGAGCAGAAAGGAGCACGGAGTCAACGGAAGGTACGGACCGTAACAGATCCCTCTTGAAGGTCGGTGCTAAATCGGCATCATTTGCGAGAGGAGAATGATGCTAAATTTTTAAAGAGTAGTTTTATTAATGATTAGATGGATATCGAGACCAAATTAAGCCAGGCGCGCACCAAGGGAGGTGACTGACGAGCCTAAGGACCCCCCCACAAAGTTAGTTTCTACAAGTATTTATTCAGAACCGATTTCTCAAAGGTCTACCAATAATTATTTGGTCGCTTGAAACATTTCGTTGAAGGCGATAATTTCTCAAGATGAGAATCAAAATTCGCATTAAAACGTAAATGGGAAACTACTGGTTAAAATTCCTTAGTTAAGTTCATCCCCAAAAACGAATATCCTGGATGCGCCCCTGAATTTAATTTAGCATATGTAGCCAAGGAAACATTTTTCGATGAAATTACCTTTCTAATGCCTCGGAAAGTAACGTCGCTACCACGCAGGCGGTTGGAGTTCAAACCTAAGCTATGGAAGTTTATCTGCCGGCATTTTTTTGGGGAGACCACAGGTCGATAAAATGTGAAAATTAGTACTAGAGGTAAAATTCTGGGTAATAATAGGCAGTGATGGCCACACTGCTTTAACCTTCTTACTCCCTAAGGCGTATCTACACAATGAAAGGGAGACTATTTTTTATTTCTTTAATGTTTTGCGATTTGGTGGCTGGGCCAGGAAGCAACGGTCGAGGAGGATAAGAAAAATAATAATAAAACTTGTCAAGCATTCATCCCATGACGGGAGGGTAACCCCTCCAAAGAAATATACTGTCCCCTCCAAACACCAACACAAAACACGAATACAAATAGAAATTGTTGATAGATAATATTGTAGATTATGCATAAAGATCTCAGAATATAATCATATAATTTATGATAAGTAATTTTATTGAAAAATGGATTGGAAAAATGGAAATTGTTTATACATATTGGAATTGTATAAACAATTTAAAATTTGTTAACTTTTAAGTTTCATTTTGAAAATGTTGGCATTTTTGGCATTGGAATGAGAAGTTCTCAAGGTAAAGCATCCCTAAATACCTCTATTGATAAATCAATATTTCGCCACCTCAAATTTCTATTCACATTCCTTTATGTTTAATCGGTGATCGCCGCTTCCAATATAGTTAGGAGCATGAAACCTCGCTCGTAGTTCGTCCTAATCTTTAGAGTTATACGCGTTAAGTACTCCATCTAAACTAAGTCTTCCTTCTCCACTTTAACAATTCCCATCCTTCTTCTTCTTAGGTATTCAATCCTAGGATTGGTCTGCAGCAGTCCTCCAGTCGACTCTCTTTTCGGCTTTTGTTTTCAGTTCTTGATAGTTGGTGCAGTTCATATCCTCCAATAACTGCTTCGCATAGTCAAGTCGAGGTCTTCCTCTACATCTTTTCCCTTCAGTCAATCCTTCTAGTATCGTCTTTATCATGCTCTCGTGCCTCAGAATGTGCCCCACAAGTCTTGTCCTCCTGTTCTTTATACTTCTCCATATGTCATTCTTTTCTCCTATTTTCAGATAAACTTCCTCATTTGTCATTTTATCTCTCCAACTAATTTTAAGCATCCTCCTGTAGCACGAATTTTCAAAGGAATCAAGTCTCCTTTTCTCTTCCTTCCTTAAAGTCCACGTTTCACACCCATATAGGGCAACACTCCACACGTACGCTCCCAATAATCTCTTCCTCGTACACAACTTGATATTGTTTGAAATAAAGAGGTGGCATTTTTTCTTGTTAAAAGCTATCTTGGCTTGTCTTACTCTACTTCTTATCTCCCTTTTGCTTCTACCATCCCTAGTTATTATGCTTCCCAGATAGGTCAATTCATCGACCTCTTCCAGTGTTTCCTCATTCATTATTGTGGTACCATTAGCGATTCTTTGTCTGTCATCTTTGTCACATACCATTATTAGAGTTTTATTAATATGCACATGGTATTCCTTCCCCATAGTATTTTACATCATTTTTAGTATGGTCTCCAGATCCCCTTCACTTTCTGCCATCACAACAATATCATCTGCAAATCGAATCATATTTATCCTCTTCTCCTGTATTTTTATCCCTAAATCCATGTTTTCTCTAACCTTATCCATTGCGTCTTGGATGTAAGCATTAAAAATTATTGGGGAGAGAGCACAGCCTTGTCTCACTCCTTTCCGTATTACTGCTTTTTGCTGTTCATTTCCTATTTTAATAACTGCACTTTCAATTTTGTTCAGATTCCAAATTATTTTTCTGTCTCTATAGTCTATTCCACATTTCTTTAGGATTTCAAAAATGTTTGACCATTTAACATTATCAAAAGCTTTTTTCAATGTCTATAAACGCTAAATGGGTTTCTCTGCCCTTCTCTAGTCTTTTTTTCTAATATTAACCGCAGTCATAAAATTGTTTCTCTTGTTCTCTTGGTCGGAACATTCCGAAGAAACCAGGAGCAAAGAAATGTGAGCAATATCGCACAATAAGCCTAATATCCCATGTATCAAACATTGTCTCCAACACAATATTATACCGAATGGAAAGAAAAACAGAAAATGTTTTTGCAGAAGATCGATTCCCATCCTAGCTGACTTAAAATGTTACAGGCAATCTCATCCTTCTTGTTTTGTCCGATTGCGTATGTATTACTTTTCTAATAAACTGATTCTTACCGATCATCCCTCCATTCACAAATATATTGCTTAATATTCAACGCTAAAATGGAACATTTTTCAAAGTGTACTGACTTTATCGAATCGATTTTGCTGGCGAACACTCTAAAAATATCTTTTCCGTAGTTTCTTTAAAGTTTTTCACTAAGGAATCATTCGCAATATTTAATTACCCATTACGATTTCTCGTGGATCGGTCAGAAATCGGTTAGCTTTCACAACTTTTTCAATCGGAAACAGTTTTCCAGTTAATTGAAATGTGGACAGAGGATCAGAGAACAGCCGAAGCGTGGGCCTGGTCATGGTTTGGACGCGGAGTAAATGGGGGAGCGCAACTCGGGAGTCTTTTTTTGCTAAGAGTAAAGATTTTATGACACATTGAAGCAGAAAAATTGAGTATTACCAGAAGCGAAGTTCTACGGCGCTTCAGTAGAAAAGGAAGACTTAAAAATAGGCCTTAACTTACATCGAATTAAATAAATGAAAGATTACGTGATTACGTTTGATGCGACTTTATTACAAAACTGGTAAAACGGGTCAATATAACTTTTGGGACTCGATACATCAAAGGTAAACTTTAACAACACCACTTTTTTAACACCTATCTTTGAGACAATAACATAACTGCGTTGTAAATAATCTACAAAATATTAAAAACACTTTTCTAAAATAATCGAAAAACTAAATTTTGTCAAAGACAAACTTGATTCCATCCATATTTTACAATAAATAAAAACGTTAGGTACATGGCAATCCAAAAATAATTTACACATAGAAATTAAATAACTCCAATCGCAATAAACAAATATGGATCATTTACTGGACCGCTTGAATCCGCGCGACAAATTTCTCGGATAAATCGCTCACATTTTTAAACGCCAACTAGTACTTCGGAGATAAGGAATCTCCCACGATTCAACAATAGCGTGTTTGCTTCTGGGTTCTTGAATGTTTTTTTGTCTACTTTTATGTCACCCTTTCTTCATTTGGGTTGAATTCTGGAGAAGTTAGGCGTGCCGTAAAAACTCCGAAACATTCTGTGAAGAATTGTCTATTTCCTCATTCACCGTCTTTCCCGATTTCACTTCGTGATTGATTCGTGAATCGGCTCTCCATTGTCCCCTATGCTAAATCCGTCACACAATCACCATGAAATCTTCGGCAAACTCCCCTATCGAACAAGTTGTCATCATGAAATGTACCCGAATCAGTTTTCATCGTCGTCCAGGTTAGTTAGGGATTTGCAACCTGTACAATTTCATTACTTTTATTATCCCTGAGAGAATCGCTACTGTTTTTTTTTGGGGCGACGGAATAACATAAAAATAACAGCGATGTAAAACATAAGAGGTTCGTTGGGCGATAACACAAAATAAAGATGATCGGAGCACGCAAGGTTCATATCCATCTTTTGGTTTTCTAGAGACGCGTTGGGTCAGGCCTCAGGCCAAGGTTTGCAGACCGGAAGCAGAGGAATCATCACTCTGAATAGTCCTCATCTACTTGGTGATTATTGGACTCCAACCATCCCCGAATGTCTGCTGATGCCCCTGATGGGAGAAGTCGTCGGATCTTTCGGAAGCCATCATCGATTCCGTGGCATCTTCTGCGTCCCGCACGTCCTTGAGCCTCCCTGCGCGGAAGAAGTCGAATATCGGATGGTAGCTGTAGTTGATCCGTTGAGGCTTCTCTTCCTCCGGGAGCGGCGTTGGTAAGAAAACTGTATGGTGCGCTTCTGGGATTGGCCTCCTGGAATTGGCGGAAGGAAAGGTGCGTTAAATGATTGAGGTGTGATCTGAGATTTCATGATTGAGAGCTTCATTACCGTCACTACAGCAGTCTCAATGAGTTCCATAAAACTTAACATTCCACACCACTACTAGTAGGGATGTCTTATTAAAAAATAAAGTTCTCAAGTAACTTTTTGGTACTTTTTATTGGATTATTCATAAACGCTCTTTAAGTTAGTACCATGAAGAAAATCGTTAATTGGCCAATGCATGAAATCATTTTAAACTTAGAGTAAATGAAATTAATGATGGATTATAAGTTTTCGTTTTAATTAAAAATATCGTTCTTAAATAAGAATGCTTTCAAAACAAAAAGAGCCATAAAATGTGGTGATAGTACCGTCGTTCATTCCTTACAATATAACCCTGACTTCATTTTTATACTAATTTCGACTCATCATACACAATTCTTCAATAAGTTTCGCTCTTCCCATTAGATACATGTCACCCAAAAATAGAAGACCGAAAAAAACTCAAAGAACGGCCTAACTCCCAACAATGGTCATATAGAATAAAATCTGTGGAAAATACGAAGCACTGTAGTTTGAGTTGAATGTAAACAGGACCAACAGTATACAACGAAAACGAACCAACGATGAATGGCGGAGTGGATTCCTGAAGTTAATAACTTCTAACCATAATTTGAGGGTCAGAAACTCAAACAAGGCGTTACACGTATCTCGGGAGCTATGCTTCCATCTTCAGAGGCGACAAACAGTCGTCTCAAATACGTATCAGGCTTTTCTCGAGGTTCTGACACTCACAATTGCTGTTAGTATTTCTTAGCTTCAGGAATCCACTCAGCAGTTCATAGTTGGTTAGGTATTGTTTGACAATGTTGGTCCAACTTAGATCTGACTTGTTAAACCTAAAATAACAGTAATGAGCGACAGTTTTTCTAATTTTACAATCCACAAAATACAAAACAACCCACGACCTAGGTTTCGAAAATGCCTCATGAAAACGTTTCGTGAAACCCACCCTTCCACCCAGGTTTCACCCACCTTATGATGAAGCAAGGCCCGGAAACCTAGGTTTGTATTTTATGGTTTGAAAAATTAAAATACTGTCGCTTATATCTGTTGTTTAAGTGATGGAATACCACCAAGTTAAGGCCGAGACGATCTTGTTTATTTGACTTATTGTCACAGTCTCATCGGATACTTACATCATACGTCGTTCGATTCGTTTAAGAAGGCGCTCTACAAAGTTAGGCCAGAATACCTGAAGTTTATAGGTAAACGATTAACTCTGCATCTTTCTCTGAAGAGAAATTTGCAAAATTTTATATTTTCCGAAGTTTCATCGAAGATCAACGTGAAATTAGTTTTTAGTGATAACCCTTACGCCACATTTAAAAAAACCAGGAAAAATTGCGAAAATAAATCAAAAAGAGAATGTCATCTTTTTTGTAGAATTCGTTCATTTTCTCTACAAGCGCTAACGAGTGCTTCGAATTTGCGGAATTTTGAGATCTCTCTCTGCTTTTTGTTTCCGCATGCTTATTTCCTACGCACACAAAGATCCGTCACGTCTTTTCTGGATAACTTTCCATCACTTAAAAGGATGACCGTACCACGTCGCGACTCTCTCCCGATGTACTCCTGATTTTGAATAGACAAAAGGCGTTAGAAAAAAAGACATTTCTTTAGCTTCTGGAGAAACGGAAACCGTTCGAAAAAAAATACAAGTTCTTCCGTCGTCGCTTACGAAAGTCTGCGTACAAAATAGCTCTCTTGTTAGGTATTTACAGCGTGTGAAAGTCAAATGAGGCTGATGAACATGGATATTTTTTAAATGAATGAAAATTTCAGATGATTGGATAAAATTCAGCTATAAATTGGCGACAGAAACTATTTATTCTTTGACATAGTTTTCTAGCTTAATCAAACGGACAAATTATCAGTCATTTCCCCTCCTCTCTTGAATACTTTGAACGAGACTTAATAAAAAAAATTCATATGCAATTATGGAACACAGATTTTATGGATTTATTTAGGAAAAAGCTTTCATACGCGTTGAACCCACTCAACTGAAGGCTAATATATAGTACTATATAGCGTGTTCCAGTTTTGTAGTCAGTAACGACGGCTTACAAAGGAATCAAATCCTATGTATTAATCCTCTTTCAGCAAAAATATCCTCATCCTTGGTCTTGGGATTCCACAATTGGGCAAATTAGACTACGAATCATTGTGTAAATTTGAAGATTTTAACATCGGTTTTCACCTGTCGCACTGACCAAAAAAATGGGATGCGATATAGAAGTTACAGTGAATTTGTTTAGTGAATACGTTCAGTTTATGGACAATATAAACCGCATCAACATAAACATGAACATACACTAACAAATGAAAGCAGAACTTCGTATTTGCCACAATTTTTTCATAAAAATACTCCTAAAGGGTAGGTTTCGACCTCACAGCCAATTTCATACCAGAAGCTGACTGCAAGGCCGATACCGGTCGAATATTTTTATAAAATAATTGCGGAAAATACAAAATCCAGATTTCGTATACATATTAAATGGAGTCAGTTCCAATCATACTGATTACGAATATATACGGTAATTTACGTATGTATTTCAATTATAAGAACGATCAAAAATATTAAATAATTGTATATTCTATGGGGGTAATACCGCCTTTCATTCGAAGGAAGATAAAATGCCTGTGAATTTCGAGAACTTCGGAAGATGTTGAAAGACAATTTAAGAGCCAACTTAGCTGGTAGTCATAGGTGAGCGTAAGGCTTAAATATTGAAGACAATCAGGGCGGGACGACGCAGAGACTTCCTGGGGTTCAGTAAGTTGAATCTTTCATGCTTAATGCAAGCAAATAATTGGTATGAGTTGGAGACGCAATTCTCTCTGTTTTCGCACTAAAGTAACTAAATTATTTCTGGCTCATAGGTTGGCAAATCTACGATCAAGTCCCACGATTGAAGATTCCATCCTTCGGCCTTATTATCCGACAAATTCTCAAAGAATGCAGACCCAAAAACATTTTTTTTCGCCCCGCATTTTTAGCTGCTAAGCGATAAATTGTATTCAATTGTTGATTAGAATTCATTCGAATAGAGAATAACTTGTGATAGAGATACTAATAGAAAACATAGGATAAGAGTACGGTTTCAGTTGAACTTGATTAAAGATTTTGACGGGAAGAAAACATAGTAACAGTATTGTTTAAAAATGCTCCGACAGCAG
>KZ308443.1:0-23059 GCA_000376725.2 Ladona fulva
GATCCCACACAGTTGCGCCGTATTCCAAGATTGAAAAGTTGTTTATAAAGTTTTCGGTAAAGAACTTCGGAGATAGCGAATCTTGGTATGTCAGAAAACATTAAAGGAGAGAAATAGATTGAAATACAAACCTGCATCCACGCTTCGTCAACGTAAAGTTTTCTTGACATGAATCGGGCGCAACAGAACGTCGAGAGCGAAAACTGGGCGCAGAACTAGAAGACATACACGATGGTAACAATACATTGCCGTACACTGTAGCATTCCACATGCAGTAAATGTACAAATCCTACCGAGTAAGGGTTACAGGCGTTAACGAGGACGTTAATGAGTACAGCTTGCAGTAACACTCAATAGGAATGTTGACGACTAAGGCATTGGCGCCTAGGAAAATTGCAAACCAAATTAAACCTCCTCTAGCCATAACTGAAACGGAATTCCTTCCTTCTTCGATTTGATTAGCTATTTATCTCATGGAAAAAGAAGAAAAAAATGTTTAAAAAACGGACCGAGGAGCGAGGAGGTGCTGCTGACAAGTACTGCCCTTTTGCATAACTATTGGGCCAAAAGTAAACTGATATTTGAATCACTGCCGATAGGACGTTATTCAGTGTTTTTTCTTTGAAAATGTGTTCAAAATTCCACGATGTCACGCTTGATCATATTAATCTTAATGTTCCTTTACCTACGGTTCCGCTCCCCATCCCCTTATCTTAACTTTTCCTATCTGCCCTTCTTCCTCCCCCACGTCCTTTCCCTAACTGCCAATCTTTCCGCCAGCTTCCCTGGGCTAAAATATGCTTACGGTTTGCGTTATTTTACCTGATGATGGCGATCACTCGCTGGAACCTGGTTGTTTCTGTGATAAAATCCTGTGGAAAAAGTGCATAGTCTCTTTTCCTTCAAACATTACCAAAATTGGAAAACTGGAAATCTTCTGTTCCTTATTTGATGGTGTTTTTCGACTTCAGTATGTTTAGGTCATACTTAATTTATCCAAGATTACAGTTGGAATAAAGTAAGCATCGTCCATAATAAGAGGATCTCGAAGATCGGATCAATATGAAGATGGAAAATTTCGAGAGAGATGAATTGTTTCGAAATCTACTTCGGCTGTGCGTCTCGTGATGTACATCACTTCTCTACGAAGGATCACATACTAGTTTCGAGCTTAAACTTTACAGCTCACTGTAAGGGTTAGTGACAGGGATCTCCAATATTTGAAGCATTACGCTTCCGTTGGGTGGGAGGTGTGGGGTGTGTGTTCTCCGTGTTTACACCATGAGATGCGGTGCCTCAGATGACGAAGTTGTTGAAGAAGGCGGTCGGGGAGACAGGTTGCTCACTCAGAGTGATTTATCCTTACGCAATGGTTGCTAAGCGGTCCCGGGTTCGATTCCCGGCGGTGGCCTACGTGCGAAATGGCGTAAGCTGTCGAAGCACTTTTAATAATACTACTACTTTATGGTTGCTACTCGCTGCGTGAGGTTGATGCGACATGTTGATACCAACGATGCCTGAAGTCGTGGATCCGAGGAGATCATGGACTCTTTTGAGGATATTATCACTATTTAAAAAAATGGCCTCTTAAACACCAGTCACACGTCAAAAAAAAAACAACCCCCTAAGTTGAGTTATTAAGAGACGTTTCGGTGGAACGAAACGAAATCTTAATTTCCTGCGATGTAAAATCACTCTTCCCCAGCATCCCTCTAGATTTCATAAATCAATTCCTCGAGCAATAGCTTTAAGAGCAGAATAACTCCTCAGAGTTAATTAAAGAATAGATTCATTTGAGAAAAGTGTACAACGAACCAACACTTCTTTCAAATAGAAGGAATCTCCTATAGGAAACCAACGGAGCCACGAGGGGAAACGGCTTATGCCGACTTATTCATGACATACTTCGAAAGAAATTGCAAAGACTAATATCCTTTTACCGAATATGATATAATCATACCGGATATGATGCATATTTATTTCGAATAAAATTCGTACAATGCATCTTTTTTTGATAAATGATTTTTTGTATTCAATAACTTTTTCGTCATTTGCGCAAGCCATCAATTTTCGGATCAATTCCACATGAGATACGTAACATGTCCCCCTGCCTCACGCCGCATGACGATTTGCAGTGTATTTATGTAGACTTATGTGAGAAAGCATTACGCAGTGCACACGTGCCGTACGATGGACGCCGCTGAAAACGCGTTCGACGTAGAGCTGTTCATAGAAGAAGTGAAGAAGTATCCAAAGATTTGGGATACTTCTTCCAATTTATACCAAGACAAAAATATGGAAAGATCTTCTTGGTGTCTCGTAATTGAAAAGTTCCATGAAGATTTTAAGGAGAAATCGGAGAAGGAGAGAAAATGAAATAGGTAAGTTATTCACTTCTTTGATTCCGGTTTCAGCCGATATTATCACATTGATTTCTGAGAAACCCTTTCATGCATTAGGTAGATAAGTGATTTTCATTTTCAGTACCTAATATGTAATTTTTAAATAAACCAAAAAGAAATCAAAGCTTTACTTTCCACAGAATTTATTTATGCGACCATGGTTTCGGTGCAAATTTACACCATCATCAAGCACCGAGGTTTCGTAACAATAGCTTAAGAACAAACCAGAAAGGGGGAGGGGGAAGGAGAGTTACAAAGTAATGGAGCCAATTAGTTATTCATAATAGGTCGTTAAGTGGAGGGAGAGGGGAACATAGGGTAGTTTGCATCTGCAACAGGTAGTTTGCATCTGCAACAGGTAGTTTGCATCTGCAACAGCTAGTAGCACTACGGAATGGAAGTGTTTGTAGTTCAAGAACTGAGAACCACTGAACTTTGGTTTTAAAATTCGCACATGCTTGCCATCCAAGCACCCTAAACAATTAGGAAAGTTGGCTCGTTTTTCAAAGCACTCAGCATTTTGTAGCCTGCTTTCCTCTGTGAATTCAGGGATGCATTGTTCGCGTAATATTTTCCACACAGCCTTACATAATTTTCTTGCGATCTTGCCCAGGGTTGTGTGACCAATTCTGTATGAGTAATGCAGGTCGATAAGAGTGCATCCGCTACCCAAGTACCTGAAGAGAAACGTGGATTTAGCTTTTTTACATATATTCACTAACTTGATTTTCAGCATAAACTAAAGAAAACCAAAATACCATTCTTAATTCATCACTTGTTTTTTCCAGGTAAAAAGTTTATGTCTAGAAGNGAGTTTTAGGGCTTCGTGAATACGGCCGATCATGTTGTCATGTCATAATGTCACGTCATAATATAATGTCATCTTGTCAAACTATAATGTCATGTCATAATGTCATGTCATTTGACTTAATCATAAAGGGCTTATCAACTAGGGATTGAGGAACTCTTTATAGTTAGTAATATTGGGAAGAAATCCTTTAAGGATGGCTTATAATTGCAAAATTGTCTTGAGAATATTTTTAGAGATACTAAAGTCTTCCTTCCATCCTTGATGATTTCATTTCCAATGATACTTGCTTCGGCTATGAATCATAATTCCATCTAATTATATTTCACAAAGGACATAGAGCTGGCTAGTAATAAAACCTCCCCCACCTTTGTCAATTCTCTCCATTTTCCCTTTGCATAATGAGTATACTTATAATTTTTTGACAAACATAGCATTACTACATTTATCCATTGAAGCTTACTTATCAGGATTAAACTAATTCTAAATATCACCTCTCAACATATACTTGTATTATTTATGTGCTCAAGTTCTTCTACATCCACAGGATAGTTTTTGTATAAGAAAAAAGAGAACCAGAAATCAGAAAGAGGCCTATGTGGTTAGGCATTACCCTATGAAAGCTGGTATCTCAGAATAAAAGAGACTTCATTATTCATCCACACAAACGTATGTAAGCCAGAGAGGACACTTTCAGATAGAGCTGCCAAGCATGAGACTGCCTCTGAAGGAAGCAAACACATCCTACGTCCTCCTTTGTCCCCAACTCCTGGATTTGGGACACAATACCCAAATAACTCAAACGTTAGAGAAAAAGAAGTTGAATGATTGTCCTAGATATGATCAAAAATAGCAAATTTACCTGAATATGAAAGCTATATTAATAATGCCTATACATCTCCTCACATTTCTCCCTTCATCCTACACTCTAAAACTGTTTTCCTTCAAACTCCTTTCCTCCACTTTTCTCTCCATTTTTTTCCCTCCACTATTCTTTTTTATTTTAATCCACCACTGTTATTTAATCGAATTCCATAGATATACATGAATCTGTTGCAATTTTGTTATGTAATTTGAATAGACAACGAGTGCAACTCTTGCCATTTACCCTAATTAAGGGAATTCTCTCTTAGAAAGAGAAAACTATGCACTGTAGTTGAATTTACTCTTGAAGAATACCATAAAAGATTAACCACCAGGCTTAAAAATTTAAAAAGGACCCCAAAATTCAAAAAATCATTAAATAATATTCACCTTGGCTTATTGTTGTACCGAGACATTTCTTTAGAATAAGCTATTCAATTCCAATATAATCATTTATATATCAAGAGGAGCTTGATTATTTTTATATATGTGAACCTTTCTTAGAATTCCTTGTTTCAAATTGCCAGCTTTTCAGTTATATTGGTTGCTTTACGGAGAGACTGGTTTTGTTTTCAATCCTTTATTATTGCAATGTTTTTAAAAAATAAAATATAGATACGTAAAGTTTAATTTAACAGCAAACTAGACAGAGATGGAGCTGATTGTCTTTGTAAGCAAATAATAGTAAACAAATGAGTAGATGAGTTATTTCTAAAGAAATAACTAATTAATGGGCAATATTGAATAATTCATAAATATTTTTAATACTAGAAGAAATGTGAATCAATTTAATTTATATAGTTCTGTAAATTATTTCAGTTTTTAGATATCGCAGTATTTATTTGTCTCCCCCCATGAATCAATTATTACGCCCCCCAATTAAATAATTATGTATTCCTTAGTAAATTTTGGATTCGACTCGGAAAACCAGTCGGTTGAACCACTTGCCCTTGATGGTCCCGGAACACCTTCGGAATCCATCATTAGTTTTCTAAAAAATTTCCCCGACGCACGCACTTCTCAAATTCAAATATTTTTGAAACGCTTAGTTTTCCCAGTGTACCGATCAAAGGTTCGTCTCCAACTAATGCAAAAGCCTAGAAAATAAGAGCCTTCTCTCCGTAGTCAACCGATGTACCGTTGGCAGATTTCCTAGGGTTTGCAAACGGCTAAACTAGGGTCCTATCCTAAAATGTCACCAGTGAAAGCCTGTAAACTATCACTCGCTTTTACATCAATTGTCCTGATTTTTTCTTTTTACTATAGTGTTATCACCATCATGTGCTTTATTCTTCAAGAAAGGAATCGTGGAAGTACCAATGACGAGGTGAGGGTTAGTCGGCGAACTATTATTTTATTGTATTTTACGAACGTATTTAGATTTAGATTTATACCCTGCAAGCCGCCAGTGGCGCATGGCAGGGGGTGTTGCAACACCAAAGACCTAACCTACTCCATCGTGTTTGCTTCTCTAATGCTCTGTGGAAATAACGACCAGAAGTTTTAGCGATTATTTCCTTGTAACGCTTGGTAGTCGCATCTCGGAGATCGCGCTCGCTGTTTACCGGAATAACTATATCTTCTACTTCATCTAAAAATTCTGAATCGATGAATTTGCCGAAGAGCTTTCGTCTATAATCCGATCTTCTCATTTGGAGCGAATTCCACCCGAGGGATTTTATCATAGCCGTAACGCTACTGTCGAACCTGAAGTTACCAGTGACGAAACGAGCTGCTCTACGTTGGACCATCTCTATATCTGAAACTAACCCTACNAAGACAATATTGCAAGAAGTGAGAAAAGGTAAACAAAATCTGGGAGTGCATCCGCTACCCAAGTACCTGAAGAGAAACGTGGATTTAGCTTTTTTACATATATTCACTAACTTGATTTTCAGCATAAACTAAAGAAAACCAAAATACCATTCTTAATTCATCACTTGTTTTTTCCAGGTAAAAAGTTTATGTCTAGAAGGAAAAATATCAAAGACAATATTGCAAGAAGTGAGAAAAGGTAAACAAAATCTGGGAGTGCATCCGCTACCCAAGTACCTGAAGAGAAACGTGGATTTAGCTTTTTTACATATATTCACTAACTTGATTTTCAGCATAAACTAAAGAAAACCAAAATACCATTCTTAATTCATCACTTGTTTTTTCCAGGTAAAAAGTTTATGTCTAGAAGGAAAAATATCAAAGACAATATTGCAAGAAGTGAGAAAAGGTAAACAAAATCTGGGAGTGCATCCGCTACCCAAGTACCTGAAGAGAAACGTGGATTTAGCTTTTTTACATATATTCACTAACTTGATTTTCAGCATAAACTAAAGAAAACCAAAATACCATTCTTAATTCATCACTTGTTTTTTCCAGGTAAAAAGTTTATGTCTAGAAGGAAAAATATCAAAGACAATATTGCAAGAAGTGAGAAAAGGTAAACAAAATCTGGGAGTGCATCCGCTACCCAAGTACCTGAAGAGAAACGTGGATTTAGCTTTTTTACATATATTCACTAACTTGATTTTCAGCATAAACTAAAGAAAACCAAAATACCATTCTTAATTCATCACTTGTTTTTTCCAGGTAAAAAGTTTATGTCTAGAAGGAAAAATATCAAAGACAATATTGCAAGAAGTGAGAAAAGGTAAACAAAATCTGGGAGTGCATCCGCTACCCAAGTACCTGAAGAGAAACGTGGATTTAGCTTTTTTACATATATTCACTAACTTGATTTTCAGCATAAACTAAAGAAAACCAAAATACCATTCTTAATTCATCACTTGTTTTTTCCAGGTAAAAAGTTTATGTCTAGAAGGAAAAATATCAAAGACAATATTGCAAGAAGTGAGAAAAGGTAAACAAAATCTGGGAGTGCATCCGCTACCCAAGTACCTGAAGAGAAACGTGGATTTAGCTTTTTTACATATATTCACTAACTTGATTTTCAGCATAAACTAAAGAAAACCAAAATACCATTCTTAATTCATCACTTGTTTTTTCCAGGTAAAAAGTTTATGTCTAGAAGGAAAAATATCAAAGACAATATTGCAAGAAGTGAGAAAAGGTAAACAAAATCTGGGAGTGCATCCGCTACCCAAGTACCTGAAGAGAAACGTGGATTTAGCTTTTTTACATATATTCACTAACTTGATTTTCAGCATAAACTAAAGAAAACCAAAATACCATTCTTAATTCATCACTTGTTTTTTCCAGGTAAAAAGTTTATGTCTAGAAGGAAAAATATCAAAGACAATATTGCAAGAAGTGAGAAAAGGTAAACAAAATCTGGGAGTGCATCCGCTACCCAAGTACCTGAAGAGAAACGTGGATTTAGCTTTTTTACATATATTCACTAACTTGATTTTCAGCATAAACTAAAGAAAACCAAAATACCATTCTTAATTCATCACTTGTTTTTTCCAGGTAAAAAGTTTATGTCTAGAAGGAAAAATATCAAAGACAATATTGCAAGAAGTGAGAAAAGGTAAACAAAATCTGGGAGTGCATCCGCTACCCAAGTACCTGAAGAGAAACGTGGATTTAGCTTTTTTACATATATTCACTAACTTGATTTTCAGCATAAACTAAAGAAAACCAAAATACCATTCTTAATTCATCACTTGTTTTTTCCAGGTAAAAAGTTTATGTCTAGAAGGAAAAATATCAAAGACAATATTGCAAGAAGTGAGAAAAGGTAAACAAAATCTGGGAGTGCATCCGCTACCCAAGTACCTGAAGAGAAACGTGGATTTAGCTTTTTTACATATATTCACTAACTTGATTTTCAGCATAAACTAAAGAAAACCAAAATACCATTCTTAATTCATCACTTGTTTTTTCCAGGTAAAAAGTTTATGTCTAGAAGGAAAAATATCAAAGACAATATTGCAAGAAGTGAGAAAAGGTAAACAAAATCTGGGAGTGCATCCGCTACCCAAGTACCTGAAGAGAAACGTGGATTTAGCTTTTTTACATATATTCACTAACTTGATTTTCAGCATAAACTAAAGAAAACCAAAATACCATTCTTAATTCATCACTTGTTTTTTCCAGGTAAAAAGTTTATGTCTAGAAGGAAAAATATCAAAGACAATATTGCAAGAAGTGAGAAAAGGTAAACAAAATCTGGGAGTGCATCCGCTACCCAAGTACCTGAAGAGAAACGTGGATTTAGCTTTTTTACATATATTCACTAACTTGATTTTCAGCATAAACTAAAGAAAACCAAAATACCATTCTTAATTCATCACTTGTTTTTTCCAGGTAAAAAGTTTATGTCTAGAAGGAAAAATATCAAAGACAATATTGCAAGAAGTGAGAAAAGGTAAACAAAATCTGGGAGTGCATCCGCTACCCAAGTACCTGAAGAGAAACGTGGATTTAGCTTTTTTACATATATTCACTAACTTGATTTTCAGCATAAACTAAAGAAAACCAAAATACCATTCTTAATTCATCACTTGTTTTTTCCAGGTAAAAAGTTTATGTCTAGAAGGAAAAATATCAAAGACAATATTGCAAGAAGTGAGAAAAGGTAAACAAAATCTGGGAGTGCATCCGCTACCCAAGTACCTGAAGAGAAACGTGGATTTAGCTTTTTTACATATATTCACTAACTTGATTTTCAGCATAAACTAAAGAAAACCAAAATACCATTCTTAATTCATCACTTGTTTTTTCCAGGTAAAAAGTTTATGTCTAGAAGGAAAAATATCAAAGACAATATTGCAAGAAGTGAGAAAAGGTAAACAAAATCTGGGAGTGCATCCGCTACCCAAGTACCTGAAGAGAAACGTGGATTTAGCTTTTTTACATATATTCACTAACTTGATTTTCAGCATAAACTAAAGAAAACCAAAATACCATTCTTAATTCATCACTTGTTTTTTCCAGGTAAAAAGTTTATGTCTAGAAGGAAAAATATCAAAGACAATATTGCAAGAAGTGAGAAAAGGTAAACAAAATCTGGGAGTGCATCCGCTACCCAAGTACCTGAAGAGAAACGTGGATTTAGCTTTTTTACATATATTCACTAACTTGATTTTCAGCATAAACTAAAGAAAACCAAAATACCATTCTTAATTCATCACTTGTTTTTTCCAGGTAAAAAGTTTATGTCTAGAAGGAAAAATATCAAAGACAATATTGCAAGAAGTGAGAAAAGGTAAACAAAATCTGGGAGTGCATCCGCTACCCAAGTACCTGAAGAGAAACGTGGATTTAGCTTTTTTACATATATTCACTAACTTGATTTTCAGCATAAACTAAAGAAAACCAAAATACCATTCTTAATTCATCACTTGTTTTTTCCAGGTAAAAAGTTTATGTCTAGAAGGAAAAATATCAAAGACAATATTGCAAGAAGTGAGAAAAGGTAAACAAAATCTGGGAGTGCATCCGCTACCCAAGTACCTGAAGAGAAACGTGGATTTAGCTTTTTTACATATATTCACTAACTTGATTTTCAGCATAAACTAAAGAAAACCAAAATACCATTCTTAATTCATCACTTGTTTTTTCCAGGTAAAAAGTTTATGTCTAGAAGGAAAAATATCAAAGACAATATTGCAAGAAGTGAGAAAAGGTAAACAAAATCTGGGAGTGCATCCGCTACCCAAGTACCTGAAGAGAAACGTGGATTTAGCTTTTTTACATATATTCACTAACTTGATTTTCAGCATAAACTAAAGAAAACCAAAATACCATTCTTAATTCATCACTTGTTTTTTCCAGGTAAAAAGTTTATGTCTAGAAGGAAAAATATCAAAGACAATATTGCAAGAAGTGAGAAAAGGTAAACAAAATCTGGGAGTGCATCCGCTACCCAAGTACCTGAAGAGAAACGTGGATTTAGCTTTTTTACATATATTCACTAACTTGATTTTCAGCATAAACTAAAGAAAACCAAAATACCATTCTTAATTCATCACTTGTTTTTTCCAGGTAAAAAGTTTATGTCTAGAAGGAAAAATATCAAAGACAATATTGCAAGAAGTGAGAAAAGGTAAACAAAATCTGGGAGTGCATCCGCTACCCAAGTACCTGAAGAGAAACGTGGATTTAGCTTTTTTACATATATTCACTAACTTGATTTTCAGCATAAACTAAAGAAAACCAAAATACCATTCTTAATTCATCACTTGTTTTTTCCAGGTAAAAAGTTTATGTCTAGAAGGAAAAATATCAAAGACAATATTGCAAGAAGTGAGAAAAGGTAAACAAAATCTGGGAGTGCATCCGCTACCCAAGTACCTGAAGAGAAACGTGGATTTAGCTTTTTTACATATATTCACTAACTTGATTTTCAGCATAAACTAAAGAAAACCAAAATACCATTCTTAATTCATCACTTGTTTTTTCCAGGTAAAAAGTTTATGTCTAGAAGGAAAAATATCAAAGACAATATTGCAAGAAGTGAGAAAAGGTAAACAAAATCTGGGAGTGCATCCGCTACCCAAGTACCTGAAGAGAAACGTGGATTTAGCTTTTTTACATATATTCACTAACTTGATTTTCAGCATAAACTAAAGAAAACCAAAATACCATTCTTAATTCATCACTTGTTTTTTCCAGGTAAAAAGTTTATGTCTAGAAGGAAAAATATCAAAGACAATATTGCAAGAAGTGAGAAAAGGTAAACAAAATCTGGGAGTGCATCCGCTACCCAAGTACCTGAAGAGAAACGTGGATTTAGCTTTTTTACATATATTCACTAACTTGATTTTCAGCATAAACTAAAGAAAACCAAAATACCATTCTTAATTCATCACTTGTTTTTTCCAGGTAAAAAGTTTATGTCTAGAAGGAAAAATATCAAAGACAATATTGCAAGAAGTGAGAAAAGGTAAACAAAATCTGGGAGTGCATCCGCTACCCAAGTACCTGAAGAGAAACGTGGATTTAGCTTTTTTACATATATTCACTAACTTGATTTTCAGCATAAACTAAAGAAAACCAAAATACCATTCTTAATTCATCACTTGTTTTTTCCAGGTAAAAAGTTTATGTCTAGAAGGAAAAATATCAAAGACAATATTGCAAGAAGTGAGAAAAGGTAAACAAAATCTGGGAGTGCATCCGCTACCCAAGTACCTGAAGAGAAACGTGGATTTAGCTTTTTTACATATATTCACTAACTTGATTTTCAGCATAAACTAAAGAAAACCAAAATACCATTCTTAATTCATCACTTGTTTTTTCCAGGTAAAAAGTTTATGTCTAGAAGGAAAAATATCAAAGACAATATTGCAAGAAGTGAGAAAAGGTAAACAAAATCTGGGAGTGCATCCGCTACCCAAGTACCTGAAGAGAAACGTGGATTTAGCTTTTTTACATATATTCACTAACTTGATTTTCAGCATAAACTAAAGAAAACCAAAATACCATTCTTAATTCATCACTTGTTTTTTCCAGGTAAAAAGTTTATGTCTAGAAGGAAAAATATCAAAGACAATATTGCAAGAAGTGAGAAAAGGTAAACAAAATCTGGGAGTGCATCCGCTACCCAAGTACCTGAAGAGAAACGTGGATTTAGCTTTTTTACATATATTCACTAACTTGATTTTCAGCATAAACTAAAGAAAACCAAAATACCATTCTTAATTCATCACTTGTTTTTTCCAGGTAAAAAGTTTATGTCTAGAAGGAAAAATATCAAAGACAATATTGCAAGAAGTGAGAAAAGGTAAACAAAATCTGGGAGTGCATCCGCTACCCAAGTACCTGAAGAGAAACGTGGATTTAGCTTTTTTACATATATTCACTAACTTGATTTTCAGCATAAACTAAAGAAAACCAAAATACCATTCTTAATTCATCACTTGTTTTTTCCAGGTAAAAAGTTTATGTCTAGAAGGAAAAATATCAAAGACAATATTGCAAGAAGTGAGAAAAGGTAAACAAAATCTGGGAGTGCATCCGCTACCCAAGTACCTGAAGAGAAACGTGGATTTAGCTTTTTTACATATATTCACTAACTTGATTTTCAGCATAAACTAAAGAAAACCAAAATACCATTCTTAATTCATCACTTGTTTTTTCCAGGTAAAAAGTTTATGTCTAGAAGGAAAAATATCAAAGACAATATTGCAAGAAGTGAGAAAAGGTAAACAAAATCTGGGAGTGCATCCGCTACCCAAGTACCTGAAGAGAAACGTGGATTTAGCTTTTTTACATATATTCACTAACTTGATTTTCAGCATAAACTAAAGAAAACCAAAATACCATTCTTAATTCATCACTTGTTTTTTCCAGGTAAAAAGTTTATGTCTAGAAGGAAAAATATCAAAGACAATATTGCAAGAAGTGAGAAAAGGTAAACAAAATCTGGGAGTGCATCCGCTACCCAAGTACCTGAAGAGAAACGTGGATTTAGCTTTTTTACATATATTCACTAACTTGATTTTCAGCATAAACTAAAGAAAACCAAAATACCATTCTTAATTCATCACTTGTTTTTTCCAGGTAAAAAGTTTATGTCTAGAAGGAAAAATATCAAAGACAATATTGCAAGAAGTGAGAAAAGGTAAACAAAATCTGGGAGTGCATCCGCTACCCAAGTACCTGAAGAGAAACGTGGATTTAGCTTTTTTACATATATTCACTAACTTGATTTTCAGCATAAACTAAAGAAAACCAAAATACCATTCTTAATTCATCACTTGTTTTTTCCAGGTAAAAAGTTTATGTCTAGAAGGAAAAATATCAAAGACAATATTGCAAGAAGTGAGAAAAGGTAAACAAAATCTGGGAGTGCATCCGCTACCCAAGTACCTGAAGAGAAACGTGGATTTAGCTTTTTTACATATATTCACTAACTTGATTTTCAGCATAAACTAAAGAAAACCAAAATACCATTCTTAATTCATCACTTGTTTTTTCCAGGTAAAAAGTTTATGTCTAGAAGGAAAAATATCAAAGACAATATTGCAAGAAGTGAGAAAAGGTAAACAAAATCTGGGAGTGCATCCGCTACCCAAGTACCTGAAGAGAAACGTGGATTTAGCTTTTTTACATATATTCACTAACTTGATTTTCAGCATAAACTAAAGAAAACCAAAATACCATTCTTAATTCATCACTTGTTTTTTCCAGGTAAAAAGTTTATGTCTAGAAGGAAAAATATCAAAGACAATATTGCAAGAAGTGAGAAAAGGTAAACAAAATCTGGGAGTGCATCCGCTACCCAAGTACCTGAAGAGAAACGTGGATTTAGCTTTTTTACATATATTCACTAACTTGATTTTCAGCATAAACTAAAGAAAACCAAAATACCATTCTTAATTCATCACTTGTTTTTTCCAGGTAAAAAGTTTATGTCTAGAAGGAAAAATATCAAAGACAATATTGCAAGAAGTGAGAAAAGGTAAACAAAATCTGGGAGTGCATCCGCTACCCAAGTACCTGAAGAGAAACGTGGATTTAGCTTTTTTACATATATTCACTAACTTGATTTTCAGCATAAACTAAAGAAAACCAAAATACCATTCTTAATTCATCACTTGTTTTTTCCAGGTAAAAAGTTTATGTCTAGAAGGAAAAATATCAAAGACAATATTGCAAGAAGTGAGAAAAGGTAAACAAAATCTGGGAGTGCATCCGCTACCCAAGTACCTGAAGAGAAACGTGGATTTAGCTTTTTTACATATATTCACTAACTTGATTTTCAGCATAAACTAAAGAAAACCAAAATACCATTCTTAATTCATCACTTGTTTTTTCCAGGTAAAAAGTTTATGTCTAGAAGGAAAAATATCAAAGACAATATTGCAAGAAGTGAGAAAAGGTAAACAAAATCTGGCCAAGGAGCATATTTTGGAAGAAGATATGTTTATGCTCCCCAACTATCCTTTCTGCTAAAATCAAACACACCAGGGACAACACAGGCAAGCGTTGGGGATGAAAACAGTGGAAACGAAAAATCGGATGATACAGAACAAAAACAAGCATCCTCAGAAGACATTTCCACGCCCTTTCCGCGACAGTGCCGTAATTTAGAAAAAAAAGCCGGCTGCTAAGAGAAGAAAAATTATCGAGAAAAGCCTGATAGAATTGATGAACATCCCAATACCAACCCAAACCCAGGAGAAAGATGAAGATTTGTCTTTCTTTCAATTTCTGATGCCGGCTGTGAAAAATTTCCCAATGGACCAAAAATTGGAATTTCGGTATGAGGTCATGAAGTTAGTGAGGAGATATCGGGCTTCAACTTTACAATCTAACTCCCACACGTCCCTATATTCTCATCAGCAACCTTTTCTTTCTCATTCTCAGTGCTTTATAGATGTTTTTCTCGTGAAACCATTAGAAATAATCAGTAAGTGCGAAGTTATACCAGGAATCAGTGACCACGAGGCGATATATTTGGAGATATTTTGGGAGTCAAAGAGATATCGTTAACACAAAAAATAAAAAGGTTTACAGTTACCACAAGGCGGACGCAGATGCTTTCCGCAAATATCTTATAGATGAATACAATAGGTGGATAAATGAAGGGGTTAATATTGAGGAGATTTGGTACAATTTTAAACGTATCTTACAAATAGGTGTTGAAAAATATGTGCCATCTAAAATTTTGAAAGCTAATGCGGATCCGGAATATTATAACACTGAAATAAGGAGGTTTAAACGTAAATCAAGAGCATTGTATAGGAAGAGGAACCTTGACCCACAAATCAAAATAAAATACAAGGAGGTGACCTCATTATTTAGTAGTAAAAAGAGGGAAGCGGAAAATAAGTTCTTAATGAATTTAATTACGCAGAATAGTAAAAATAGTTTTTATAAATACGTAAAACGTCGAAGGATAGGGAAATTCGAGATCGATATGATAGAATGCATGAACGGGCAAATTCTAATTGATAGTGCGCAAATAGCAAACGAATTTTGTTCCTACTTCTCGAGTACTTATAAAAAATCGGGCCACAACAATTCAAATGTAATGGATAATATAAAGGAGGATTTTACGACTTTTAATATAACAAATAAAGACATACTAAAGAGGATTACTAAATTNGGAATTCCGTTTCAGTTATGGCTAGAGGAGGTTTAATTTGGTTTGCAATTTTCCTAGGCGCCAATGCCTTAGTCGTCAACATTCCTATTGAGTGTCACTGCAGGCTGATCGCATTTATGTACCGCAACTCTAATAATGAGTGTGAATTGTTCGATAAATGCATGTATGCACAGAAGGGCATTGTATCGATTCCATCGTTTCAAAATTCTGATCCATCATCGTCCAGTTTTCGTTCTCGACGTACTGTTACGTCCAATACATGTCCAACAGGCAAAGTCTTTACACCGCATGGATGCAGGTTTGTACTTCAATCTATTTCTCTCCATTGATGCTTTCTGACATACCAAGATTCGCTTTCTCCGAAGTTCTTATAATTTCGTCACCCCTCTCCCGAAATAAAAGTGTTTCTTTACTGTGTCTTCGTATAAGAACGATTCGGACTAATGCAGTAAAATATGCGTTTGATAAAAGATCGTAATTGCTGAAGTCCCAAATATACTAGTGCGTTCACTTAAATATGTATCTTTATTCTAAAATAAACCACATCTAGTTTCTTATCCTCTTAAGTCTTGCAATAATTATCGTGCAGTAATTTTGGTACAATATTAATTATATAATAATAATGTCTGGTGTGGATAAAGAATGTTCATAATTTACAAACATCTCATATGTAGATGTAAGGGAATGTTTATAGGATACAAAGTGTCTGAAAGTAAACTCTGCATTTCTTTTTCGTAGGTTAGCAGGTCCTGAATGACCACCAAAAGCAAACACGACGCACTGATGGTGGAGAAATATCACACATTAAGATTAATGAATCTCAAAATCTTCTNTGGTGTGGATAAAGAATGTTCATAATTTACAAACATCTCATATGTAGATGTAAGGGAATGTTTATAGGATACAAAGTGTCTGAAAGTAAACTCTGCATTTCTTTTTCGTAGGTTAGCAGGTCCTGAATGACCACCAAAAGCAAACACGACGCACTGATGGTGGAGAAATATCACACATTAAGATTAATGAATCTCAAAATCTTCTACAGGAAATTATAATTTCCGGTGGTCAGTTACCTTCTCGATGACGAAAGCTTTCATGACTCAAACAAGCTGGAATGCCATGAGAATGGTTTCAAAGTTTCAAAGGAAGAATATTACCATTCATCTAACCAGAAGATTCTCCATCCATCTATGTATATCTACGTGACAAATGTAAAGCTGAATCCGTTCAGACTCTTTGTCGGTATTGTCACGTTTCCCGTTAGGGGTATCTTATCCATTGGTAAGACGTAAGTGTTAATAAATCCAACTTTTGCTTTTTGGGAGGAAATACGATATATATGTATAATCTTGCTTTTCATATTTGAGTACGTTGTGGGTACAATAATGTTTTACACACACAGGTGATTCATATTCTGATATAATACAAGCATGTCAATACCATGTGTTACTTTTTCTTACTTTTGTGTTTCCTCTTATGTAATCATTTTTGTGAAGGGAATACTTTCGTAATTATAATTTACTGAAACTTTTTTACTGTTTGCTTATTTTGTTTGACTGAAATTTGACTTTACAATTGAAAGTAGATTGTGTCATTACTGAACTCAAGACTTTTACTAGGATTAAGTATTATTACTAATTATCTACTGTTACTAAAAAATAACCCAGGGGTTCGTTTGAAATCTCAAAATGGATGAAATTTTCTGTTATAAGAAAAGTTTCGGAAACGCAGTACTAGATGATAATAATTCTCTCTAAATTCGACGCAAATGTTTTGAGAATTCCTTCCAGGAATTCGGATGTTACTTTGTTGCTTATTTACTCTAGATTCTTTTTACGAATGTATTGTATTTTATATAAGATTTCTTCTTTACATCTAATATTCATTTTCATAGCTACTCCTCTTTGTGCAAGTTTCATGAGGGGGGCGAAAATCGGATCGAGGTCAGGGGCGGATTTAAGCTATCAGAACCGCTAGGAGCAAAGATCAGATTGAGGCAACCGCTAGGAATTATGGGTAATTTTTCGAATTTTTTTGCCAAACGCCGCAAGGCGGCTTGCGGGAAATTTAACTTGCTGTAAATATTTCGAATAACAATAGGTTGTATTTATCATAAATGAAAAAGTTTGTCTCTACAGTGAAAAGCAATGTAATATCTTCTAAAAGGATAAAATGTAAACTTATTCAACTCATTTGAAATTCTTTCTTGTAGCGAAGTAACAGAACAATTTGCTATTTAGAATTTATCAGTCTTATTGAGGCCTCAGCTAGCGCCGTTTTCGCCTTACTATAAATCCATCCCAGGTGGAGGTGTTTCATTCTTCGCCAAAGGTAATATTTAACCGATATTCTTCTCCCATCTCAGGATCACTATCTTGTTTTCCAAATTTGGGCATGTTGCCTATTCGGCACCACCATCGTAATCTCGTCCTCCNCGCAAATAGCAAACGAATTTTGTTCCTACTTCTCGAGTACTTATAAAAAATCGGGCCACAACAATTCAAATGTAATGGATAATATAAAGGAGGATTTTACAACTTTTAATATAACAAATAAAGACATACTAAAGAGGATTACTAAATTAAAAAATAATGAGTCACACGGACCAGATGGAGTACGCTGCGAAGCAATAAAATTAGGACAAGCAATAGTGCTATATCTAAGAAGAATATTCAACGTAAGCATCAACAATGGACAGATACCGAAGGATTGGAAGACTGCAACGGTTGTCCCGGTACATAAAGGGGGAAAGAAACTTTTATTGAAGAATTACCGCCCAATTAGCTTAACGAGCGTGGTCTGCAAAACTTTTGAGAGAATAGTGGCGGATCACATAAAAAATTACTGGGAAAAAGTGAAATGGATAAACGAATATCAGCATGGTTTTAGAAAGGGATATTCGTGCGAAACGCAAATGCTAGACTTACATCATGACTTAGTAAATGCTCATGAAATTGGAGAACAGGTTGATTGTAATTGTAATAATATTGCAATTGTAATTGATTTAGCGAAAGCATTCGACGTTGTAAACCACGACATTTTGCTGCAAAAATTGAACAGAATAGGTTTGGATCCCAGAGTAGTAAGATGGATGGAGACTTTCATTAAGGGAAGGAAATAAAGAGTAAAAATTGCAGACAAGTTATCCGATGAAATTACAGTACCATCAGGTGTTGCCCAAGGGAGTGTATTGGGACCTTTATTATTCTTAATATTTATTAATGACTTGTCGAATGGAATCATTTCAAAAATTCGTTTATTCGCAGACGATTGCATCGTTTATAGAAACATGAGAAGTATGAATGATTGTAGGGATCTTCAAGAAGATTTAGTTACGTTATATAACTGGGTTTCGTCCAAAAATTTAGAAGTTAATACGAGTAAATGCAAAGTAATAAGCTTCAATAAAAGCAAATACCAATACACGTATAATATGGGTGGAAATATTTTACCTAGGGAACATACAGTGGAATACTTAGGGGTAACATTTAGCAGGGACTTAAAATGGAATGAGCATATAGAGGGTATTACTTTTAAAGCTAATAAAGCCCTAAATTTTATAATGCAGACAGTTAGGAGATCAAACAAAGATGTTAAAGTAGCTGCTTATACATCCTATGTTAGGCCAATCCTAGAATATGGTGAATGCTTATGGGATCCATATGAAGTAAGGCTAAAGCGTAAAATAGAAAAGATTCAGAGAAAAGCAGCAAGATTCGTTTTAGGAAGATACAAAAAACTCGATAGTGGCTCACAAATGATTAAATAATTGGGTTGGCAAAGTTTAGAGGAAAGAAGAGTGAAGAAAAGGTTAGGTTTATTCTTCAAAATTTATTCTGGGCTTACGCCGTTTAAGGAGCTATCATCGAAAGTTAACCGAGCAAATTTTTTTGGTAGGAAAGACCATGGGCATAAAGTAAAATTACTGAAGCAGCGAACGAATGTAGGGAAATTTTCCTTTTTAAATCGTACAACAGTTGAATGGAATAGTTTGCCCATTGAAGTTTTTGAACCTTTTCCTGAGAACCAAAGGAAGTTTTTGAAAAGAATATGTAGAAAGTGAGCTGCGCAGACTAAGCACAGGTGGAGTAGGGGATTGCCTAGCAGGGTGAGGTACGCTGGGGACTTGTCCCCGTGACCGCTACGGTAGGCGTGAAGGCCTACCAGGAACCCCGAAAGTGGTCTTGTACGTTAGGAATGGGAAGGGCATGATTAAGAACATTGGTTGGTGTTTTATATTATATTGTTTGTAATTGGATTTTAATGCTTGTAATTGGTTTAATTGTGTTATTGTGGATTTTATATTTGTTGTATGTTATTTTATTGTTGTGCTGTATAAGTTGCCACCGGACGTCAAGTCCAATTGTAACTCTTTAAATAATAATAATCCTTCTTTCTCTGCAACTTCAGCCAGTTCCACCATTTTTCAAAATCGACAGCCTGAATCAGTTTCCTTCGCACCTATCCATCTTCAAATTCCTCCCTCTCCACTGCAATCCCTCAGCCTCATTTCCAATCCATCCCCCTACAACGCTACCTCAACTGGTACTGATGATGGGGAGTCCATGGATCTTATTATTTTACAATGATTTATATTATTGTAATGCATAACAGAAATATTTGACATGATTTTCATTAATAAAAGGTTTAAATTAATGAAGACTATTCTATTTCATACCTTAACCAACAGACACGAAGATAGCGTATACTTCTTCATTTACCTGAGAGTAACAGCCAACATTTCGAGGGAAGATATTGAAGGTCCCATCACGTTGTTCTCACTTTTGATGGTGTCCACCAGCTTTGCTGCCAATTCATCGAAAGATTTTATACTCATGCGAAAATAATTGAAAATTTTGCTTTCATCTTCTCTTAACTCTGTAAACATTTTCACAAACTTTCTTTCTCACTAACTTAGCTGTTTCTTCCACTGACGACTCGATTGGTCTCACCTTTGAATCAACGCGCATAGAAGAATCGTTAGTACTACCATCTTGTAGGGTGAAGCATATCTGATACAGCCGATTAAGTACATCTACATAACCTGTCTGCAAGCAAGCTTTCGGCGTGTGGCAGGGGTGTACGCACCATGACTACTTTGGTTTTTCTGTGACTCCTGGTCATTGTTCCATAAAGATTTGAAGATCACCGAGTCATGAATTTGCGCGAAATTACCGTGTTTTGATTTGGTTTACGTCGGCTCAGATTACATTTACATTTATATTTACATAAATACCCCGCAAACCGCCGTAGGCGTATGGCAGGGGGTGTTAATACACCAAAGTCCCTAATTATTCATCCTATTTACGCGTCTAATACTATCTGGAAAAAGAGACCAATAATAACTATCCGTTCGTGCAATAATCTCACGAAATTTTTTCGACGTCTGGTCTCGAAAATTGCGTTCGCTAAGCGCAGGAATCACTANGTGTTTAATCACCGCAAGAAACTCACTTTTTTCCATTTTTCTAAATAAAAAAAAGTTTTTTGCTTCATTCGACAATAAAAATTAAACCGTTTTTTGGATATAACTGAGACTTCAACAGATTTCAAGTGAGCAATGATGCTTACTAAAACAGACCTTTTATGATGCCACGAGGACTAAGGACTTATTGAATACTCCAAAACCTTTCTGGGAATTCTATCCAGAGGCACGATTGCGTTTATCCCCCCCTGGGGCTCCCTGGTAGCCAAGGAAGCAACGCGTTCGACTTCGGGTTCCGGATTTTATTCTCGGTGTTAGCTTAGTAATACCTCGTAATACCCCAAAACCTTTCTGGGAATCCTATCCAGAGGCATGCGCTCGACATGCTCTTCCATCTTTCTTTATAATTTTCTGCTATTTCTGTAACTGGTTTTACTTCTAATTCCAGCCTTATATCATTTTCTATGTGGTCTAGACGTGTGCAGTCCTTCCATAATTGTCCTTTTTCAATGAAAACGGTTCATCTTAAATCCATCTTAAATTCTCATCTTAAATTCTTCTTATCTTATTTAAAACCCTAATTCTGTCATTTCAATGACTAGCGTTTAAAATATTTTTTCGCAAGTTGTCCATTTTCATAAAGCGTAAGGTTTATTACAAAATTTTTCAGTTTGCATCAATGAAGTCATGCGTATTTTATTTTCCACCAATATCTAAAAGCTGTGAGAACCCAGAATTATAATTTTAATTTTAATTAGAATACACGGCAATCAACGCAGTGATACACTAACACAGGAATAGTGTTAATTCCCTCTTCTACCTGCGTAAATGTTAAGACGGTTAAGACAGTCAGAGTGCAAAAGGTGGTGTGGCGTAGTGTAGTAGTATTTCGAATAGTTTGAGTAAATTTTTAACGGTTCGTTGAAACTTTTCTGGATCTTCAGTGTAGGGCATATTTATATTTATTCTCAAAATATGACTGGTGCAGGTTGCCCTAGTCTAAACGAGGCACGTTAGCCATGAAGGCCCATTCCGTTGCAGTAAGCGTTTGAAAAAAAAGGTATCGGAATATAGGCAACCCCACAATATAAAAAGGTTCCAGCCAGATGGGTGGGGAGAATTTTCTGTGTTTGCACTGTTTTCTTCGTATTGCATGCATTTTTATCGATATATTTTCTCGCTGTTAATAGATGAACACGTGGGAACTATATTCATTCCTTTATCTAATATTTGATTGGAGAATTTTTTTTTTTAATTTAGTCATTGGTAAACTACTCCCCTGAGTGAAAGGTTTGATAATTTATTTGAGGAAAGAAGCAGAATATTCAGTTGTTACGACTTGCCTTGGTCATCAANTGCCTCTACTCTCACGAACGTATGACCAGAACTCTTTTGGATTCTTTTCCAGCGATTCGTGCAATGTAATAGATCTATATTAGGGATGTAACGGAGCTTCGACTCCGAATCCGAAAGGTCGGAAACTCCGGTTTAAATTCACCTCCGGATCCGACTTCGGTTCCGATACTTTCAAACCGGAGTTTTAACGGAGTTGAAACTCCGGCTTGAAATCGGGAAATACCATCGGGAAATTGTAATTTACCTGTAATAGTTATTTAATTGTAATATTCGTCTGAGCCAAGTGATAATGTCTCATTAATAAGTTTGACAGCACACGGAATAACGGTTGACTTCTAACGTATCAAAATTGTATTAAAATGTCAGCCACTCAATAAACGTCACACTGGAGACCTAATCTGTGAAGAAATTAAGGAGATGCTACATGAGTGGGAAATAGAAGATAACAAAATTCACTGCTTTATTCGTGATGGTAAGTCAAATATGGTGCGAGCAATGCAGCTAGCTGCCATTCCCGATGTGACCTGCACTGTACATCAAGCACAGCTCTGTGTCCGAACTACTTTGAGCAGACAGCCTTAATAGCTAAATGCAAGAAGATAGCAACTCATTTAGCCACTCTCTCATTGCAAAGTCTGCTTTGCAAAAAAATTCAAGAGGACCAACTTAACCAGCATCCTCTAGGCATAGTACAGGATTGCAGCACAAGGTATCCTATTTTTCCACTAAAAATTATTATCTTATTTTTCGGTTTTTATATTTCCAAATAATTAGCTCTCTATTCTAACCTTCTGTTTTATATACATTTAGGTGGAACAGCACGTTTTATATGATAAAACGTCTGATTATGGTCAAACCGGAAGACTACCGACCGATATCTTTAACATCAATTTTCTGTAAAATAATTGAACATATTATTGCCAGTTCAATTATGCGTTTTCTAGATGATAAGGGGGCAATTAGTAAATGTCAACACGGTTTTCGTAAGGGTAGGTCATGCGATACCCAGTTAGCCCTTTTTGTCAATGACTTAGTTAAAGCAGCTGATAAGGGTACCAGTACAGATGCTGTATTTCTGGATTTTAGAAAAGCTTTTGACAGAGTATCGCATGTAAAAATAATCCATAAGTTGATTGCTTACGGGATAAACGAACAAGTTGTTGATTGGATAAAATCATTTTTAGGAAACAGAT